>JARGCV010000100.1:2230000-2667500 GCA_034064705.1 Bothrops alternatus
CTTGATGCTCTCTCAGCTTGCTTGTTTCTTGCAGACATTTCATTATCCAGCTAGATAATATCATCAGTGCTAGAAGGGAGTGGGATTTATATAGACTTGCCCTGCCATTGTTGGTGGGAATATTTTTGGTAGTTCCTTCATTAGGCTGTTAGCTTGTTTGTCTGAGTCGATAGTTCATTGATTGAGGTACTATTTACTTCCTGATTGTTGGTCTAGTGCAGGGGTAGGCAACCTTGGCTCTTTCATGACTCATGGACTTCAACTCCCAGAATTCCCGAGTCAGCTATGCTGACTCAGGAATTCTGGGAGTTGAAGTCCATGAGTCATAAAAGAGCCGAGGTTACCTAATCCTGGTCTAGGGTTAATTTTTCTGTTAATCTCTACTTATCTGGGTGCTGATTGCTGGCCAATGAATTTCTACTCACACTATGGTGTTATTTCTCCCTTCTCTATGAACTCATGTTCCATACCAAATGATTTTCAAAGTATTCAGAGATTTGTGCTCAAGTAGGAGTGAACCAACTGTTCCACAAGTAACATATTCCTCCAGTGGCATCTATTGCATTGGATGACAGGAAAAAAAAATAGGCTTACCATTATCTGTGTCCCATTAACCTTGTTGACATTGACTCATAAATTGGCAGAGATAAAATCAGACTATTATCCTGTGAATGCTCTGGTCTATCTGGAAATACCATTCCCTGATCAGGAAACTGATTTTCTTTAATCACTAGTTCATGAGCACTCCTCAACTTTATGATGATAATATACTTTGCATCTGTTCAGGGCCCTCCTATCATTTCTTACTTTATGTGCTGAAGGGCATTTGAAGCAGATGCCTTGGATAAAACCTGGTGAGCACTGGCACATTTTGCAACCAATCGACAGAGAAATGACAAATGATGGATGGTGAGCTTTGCCTCTACACATATTAAGCAGGTATGGCCAGGAAGGAGGAACTTGCCTATTGAGGCAAGCAGGACTCCATTGATAAAGAAACCAACAACATTCTCATTTGAAGCCATTATTTAATCAGAAACAATTGTTCAAATAAATGCATCGCATTTGAAGATAATATAATTTGAACAGCAACTACTAATTAGTTGGGACCCTGGAATGACAGTGGGGAGCCCAGCACAGTTTTTATAATGAAACTCCAAAATATTAGCTGTGGGCTCATTCTGGCCATCTGGCAGCTACAATATCTTACTGAGAGATTGCATGTTTCTTTAATAAAACACGAGTTTACTACATTTCCCATAAATGGTCCTGACAGATTCTTGGATTTCAAATTTTCACACAGCAGCATTTCATCGGAATATGTTTTAGAGTCTTGACATTTAACAGTGAATTTTCACTTTAATATGGGGGCAGATGTTCTTAATCTCTATCATAAATTCAGCTGAACACACTTTACATTATGATTAACTCAAATATCTTTCAACTGCTAGGAATATGAGTACACGAAAGAGATGGATTGCTTTCAATAAAATGAGTGTTTGTGCCTGCAGAAATTTCTATTTTCATCTCTTGACAGGAGACTTAATCTAAAACAGTAATTTCCAGCAAATTCTAAGTGCCTGCTTTGCCTACATTATTGTACAAGGAGTATACTGTCAATGATGAAAATGTATATTTAGTTGTAGACATCAGGAGCAAAACTTTCTGTTTCTGAAAATAAAATAAATTTTTAAAGCTAGTCAATTGTGACAGCTGATTTCAGCATTCATTGGCAACTGCTACTCCAAACCCTGCAGTCCTACTTCTCCATTAAAGCTCAGGCCTCTGTAATTATTAACTAGAGTTTTTTAAACAGCAGGAGGAACTGATGAAACAGGAAATAGCAGCAAAACTAAATCTCTCAGTTAGATTAGCCAATGCAGTTCTAGGCTGCATTAACAGAGGGATAGAATCAAGATCATGTGAAGTGTTAATACCACTTTACAATGCCTTGGTAAGGCCACACTTGGAGTACTGCATCCAGTTTTGGTCACCATGATGTAAAAAAGATGTTGAGACTCTAGAAAATTGTGCAGAGAAAAGCAACAAAGATGATCAGGGGAACGGAAGGCTAAAACATATAAAGAACAGTTGCTGGAATTGGATATGTCTAGTTTAATGAAAAGAAGGACTAAGGGTGACATGATAGCAGTGTTCCAATATCTCAGGGGCTGCCACAGAGAAGAGGGAGTCAAGCTATTCTCCAAAGCACCTGACAGCAGGACAAGAAGCAATGGATGGAAACTAATCAAGGAGAGAAGCAACCTAGAACTAAGGAGAAATTTCCTGACTGTTAGAACAATTAATCAATGGAACGAGTTGCCTCCAGAAGCTATGAGTGCTCCAATGCTGGAAGTTTTTACGAAGAGATTGAACAACTATTTGTCTGAAATGGTATAGGGTCTCCTGCCTGAGCAGGGGATTGGCCTAGAAGACCTCCAAGGTCCCTTCCAACTTTATTATTTTGTTATTCTCTACAGCAATGCATTCTACACAGATAACACTTGAGGAGTATTTGGAAGCTACAATTGGTACAGAATATAATGGTGTGGACAGTTCTGGAGGTCTGTCGAGTGGTCCATGTTACATCCTTGTGGGAGCTATACTGGTTTCCAGTTTGCTCCTGGATCCAATCAAGGTGTTGGTTATTACCTATAAAGGTCTTTCTGGCATGAGTCCAAAATATGTAAAGAGCCATCTCACCCTAATGGGATTGGCCAGTCCCATTTGCTCCAATTGAAGAGGCCTATTTTGCATTCTGTTTGCCAAAGAATTTCAGGTGGTGTGGTCCAGAAGAAGAGCCTTTTCTGCTATGGCCGTCGCCCTTTGAAATATTCTCCGCACACTGCTGGCCTTCTGGTGGCTTTGCCAATTGACCTTGGGCCCTGATAGTATTGAATCCATCTTTCAGGTTTGGATGTCTTCTGAGCAAAGATTTCAACTCAAAAAGGCCAAAAGACAAAATGAGAAGTATAAGATTGTTTCGGGCTCTGCAGAAAATGTGAAACGTGAAAATCTTGCTGGAATTAGAAGGAAAAGCAAAACAAAGCCAAACAATTTATTGCTTGGAAGAAGAGGGAGAGATGCTAATTCTCTCTCTCTTCACTTCTGTCTTGTTTCTTTTAAAGCTTGATGGCTTTTTTTTTTAGTTATCTCTGTCCATGAAATGCTGAAACCAGGGTTCTTTTGTCCATTGCTTCTAAACTTATAATAAATTATTCATGCACATCTTGGTTCTAAAGCAGATCCCAAGTTCTATATCATTTATAATGCTATAAAACCTGGTGTGAAAATATCTGCAGAGCTTCTGTAATTAAAATAGAAAAAAGAAATATAGATTGTATTTATAGAAACTGTACGTGAGCACTTTTATGAGAATGACAGTTTCAGCATATTCTATATTATGTGCACAAGGATGTACCGTCAGTAGTCTTTTGAAGGTATTCTAATAGTCTGTTTGCTGAATATATTAGTTATGTACTGTTGTGCAATTTACTTCAGTTGGGGAAGTGTAGAATGGCTCCTGGTTCATTAAAGGAGATGAAACCCCCCTCATAAAATTAAATATGCCTACTATTCTCAGACAACACTTTCTGTATTGCCTGAAAATTTATATACTTATAACTTACACTAATAACTTATTACATTTCTGTTAATATGTACATTAGTTTCATCATCATCACCATCATCATCTTTTCAAGTGACTCATAGGTGTCTTAAAGTTAAGGAATGACCATTTACATGAGCCAATGTTCATGTCTTACAACAGATGTAAAATCCTGCTTTTAAATCACAAGAAAAATCGATTAACCTTTTTTTTTAATTTACTTTGTTGAAAACAGTTAAATTTTGGGGAGGTTGGGAAGGAGATGGGGATACATTTCCTTTGATTTGGAATTCAGTCATAAAAGGAAAGAGATAGCAGAGCAACAGTTGGTGGCAATTTTTTTTTAACTTTGGCATTGGCCATTTGCAGAGTGAGCAAGCTGGCATTATGGGAACCCACAACTCATGGGTGGAGACCCTCATCCAGTGCCCCAAAGCTTCAACAAAGGATAGATAGGCAAAGCTATTAAAAATATGGATCTGTCTTATAACTATATTTATAGTAAAATTTCAGTTTAATAGTTTGTTCAGGGGTTAAAGGGATTATTGAATCCAAATTTATATTAGTTTTATCAGTTGCCTTCATTTGCATCATGACATTATCATGCAAGTAATATAATTTGCAAGTATCTAACATGTCATAATGTCATGATGTAAATAGAGGAAACTGACAACTAACATAAAGTAGCAGCTGGAGTATTCTGGATGTAATACACCTCAATATTTCAAGATGCTGACTCGATGAAAAATTGATCAGTTTTATCTGTAATCTCTAAATGGTGGACTGTTAAGTCAAGGTTTCACTGCATTGAAATATAGCATATAAGCTTCAGGTTATGCAATGACATTTTTTTTGAAAAAGAGGTGGTGAAGAATGTATACATTTAAAAATATGCAGAATATCTTTGACTTAACAACATTTGAAGTATTTTGCAACCAAAGATCAATGGTGCATTCTAATTTTCCAACTAGTATTCTTAAAATAATGCATAAAAAGTGTTCAGAATTTTTAAAAGCCCTGAATTTAGTCAGTAAGGCAAAATGCATCCTATTGTGATTTCTTTTTTTTTTACTGTATTTCATATTTATTTGTTAGTGAAGGGATTTTTTTTTTGATATAAAAATTCTTTTATTAAAACAGTCAGCATTGAACATAAAATCATAGTATGCATCGATCATCATAGCACCTGGTATACATCGCTAAGTATTAATCTTTCTAAACGTCTGGTTTGGTAAACATTTTTCAGTCCTCACATCAAGCCTCGTCTATACGCCTATTGCGATTTATTTGATTGGCGTTTCTCTTTTCTATAGTCTATCCACAGTTTCTAGTCTATCACATATTATTTATCTTAGTATTAGTACAATCTTTTATGGTCCCTAACCAAAAATCCTGAGGTAAAAGTTTAATAACCTGAGGTAAATCTTGTATATGGTTTATCTACTATATCTAGTCTATCACATATTGTTCATTCGTGCTTCTGAATTAACTTCGTCTCCGTAATAGTGCAATCTTTTATAGTCCCTAACCAAGGATCCTGAGGTAGAAGTTTCATAACCTGAGGCAGAAATTCAATCCGCTTTATCATTATTAAGGCAACTAACATTAAGTATAAGATCATATTAAGAGGCTTTCGTCATATAACATAGACATACAACATTAGGTGTTAGTCTTAGTCTTTGTAAACATTTGGTTTGGTGAACATTCTTCCCTCTTTACGTCGAGCCTCAACTAAACGCCAGGTGCATTTTGTTTGATTGGTGTTTCTCTTGTATATAGTCTATCCATTGTTTCCAGTCTGCCAAATATTGTTCATTTGAGCGATCTTTCAGGTATGCCGATATTTTCGCCATTTCCGCCAGATTTGTTACTTTCACAGTCCATTCTTCTATAGGCGGTATTTCTGGATTCTTCCAGTATTGTCCCACCAACAATCTGGCTGCTGTGATCAAGTTCAGAAATAAGCTCGTCTCTGAGGTAGTGCAGTCCTTTGTTATCCCTAACAAAAACACCTGAGGTAGAAATTCAATACGCTTTTTGAAAATGGTTTGGAGTGTCCACCATATCTTCCTCCAGAAGGCTTTGATTTTTCTGCATGTCCACCATACATGAAAGTAGGTAGCCTCCCCGTCACCACACCTCCAGCATTTGGGCTGGGAGTCTGGATAGATGAATGATAGTTTTTTCGGGTTGAGGTGCCACCTATAGAACATCTTGTAGAAGTTTTCCCTTAAGTGTTGTGATTTCGTAAATTCTACATTTCTCACCCAGATTTTCTCCCACGTGTCCATGGTGATAGAATGCCCAAAGTCTTGTCCCCACTTTATCATACAGTTCTTGACTAGCTCGGTTTCAGAGTCCATTTCTATCAGAATGCTGTACACTCGTTTGATGTGCATGATCCCCTGTTCTCTAATCTGTTCAATTAGGTTCTCGTCGGTCTGGGAGAATCCCTTCTTCTTATCTTTACGCCACCTTGATTGCAGTTGTATATATGATAGCCAGGTACCTCCTATTCCTTTGTTTGCTAGCATTGCTTGGGGTTTCAAGGAGAACCCATTTTCTTCTCCCAGTACAAGTTTACTGTAGGGCACCACTTCTTGCCCTTGGGATGTGTTTATATCCCCTATTGCGTGTCCGGGGAACGTCCAGGTGGGAATCTTGTCGTGTAGGAGGTGTTTATATTTCTTCCAGACCCATAACAATGGGATTCGTAGTGGGTTCTCCTTGAAGTTCCTGTCTGCCTTTTTGTCGTATACTAAGTATGCGTGCCAGCCGAATAGTAGACCATGCCCTTCAACATTCAGTATTCTATCATTCGTCATATTGATCCAGTCACTCACCGCCACCAACGTCGCTGCATAGTAGTATAGCTTTAGATTAGGCATTTTTAGTCCCCCTCTCTTCCTTGTGTCCTGGATAATTTTTAGTTTCACCCTCGGTCTCTTGTCATCCCAAATAAATCTGGTGATGCCCCTCTGCCAATTGTCCAAGTCCTCCTCCTTTTTGAGTATGGGTAGCATTTGGAAGAGAAATAGAAATCTTGGCAGGACGTTCATCTTTACTGCTGCTATCCTGCCCAGCAAGGATAGTCGTAGTGTTTTCCACCTTTCCAGATCTGCTTGTATCTTGCTCCACAGCACCTCGTAGTTATTTTTGTATAATTTCGCATTCGTTGTTTCTATCTCCACTCCCAGGTATTTAACTTTCTTAACTATTTCACAACCCGTTATTCTTTCCAAGTCCTGTTTTGCTTTGCTGTCTAGATTTTTAACTAGCATCTTCGTTTTTGATATATTAACTTTAAAACCTGATACCTTGCCATAGTCATTCATTATCTACATCAAACTCCTTGTTGATTGTACTGGTTGCGACACTGTCACCAGTAGGTCGTCTGCAAAGGCACACAGCCTGTAGTCCTGTTTTCCAATCTGTATGCCCTTTACGTCTTCTGCTGCTCTTATCTTGTTCAGCAGAATCTCCATCGTTTAGACAAATAGCAGTGGTGACAGCGGACAACCCTGTCTCGTGCCTCTTTCTATATTGAATGGGTCTGTTAGTTCGCCGTTCACGATGATCTGGCCCGTTTGTTTCTGGTAGATTGCTGTTATGGAGTTGAGGAACTGCTTTCCCATTTTCATCCCCCGGGCTAGGTTCGTCAGGAATGGCCAATTCAGTCTGTCAAAGGCTTTTTCTGCGTCCACAAACATGAGGGTTGCAGGTACCTGGTTGTGCCTTTCCAAGTACTCTATTATGTTCAGCAGCTGTCTTACGTTGGTTTTCATCTGACGTCCTTGTATAAACCTCGTTTGATCCGGGTGAATTATTTTTTGTAATACAGTCATTAATCTGTTGGCCAGAACTTTTGTGAAGAGTTTGTAGTCTGTGTTCAATAGTGAGATGGACCTATAGTTTGCTGGCTGTGCATTATCTTTTCCCTCTTTGGGGATTAGAGAAATGTAGGCTGTTTTCCAGGAGGGTGGGACTTGGCCTCCTTCTTGTATGTTGACAAATAGCTTTCTGAGGGGTTCTATCATTTCCTCTTGGAGATGCTTGTAATAGATAGCCGTTATCCCGTCCGTATCGGGTGATTTTCCTTTTTTTAGTTGTTTGATCGCTGAGTGTATTTCCTCCCTTGTGATTGGGGCATTCAGGGCATCTTGTTGTGTATCGGTGAGTACCATTAATTTTTCGTTTTGCAGAAACTTTTCTATCTCTTTGTCCTGTATCTTTTCCTCGGCGTATAGCTTTGAGTAGAACTCGGTGAACGCTTTCTTAATGGTTTCCTGTTTGAATTCTTCCTTGCCTTTGTACTCTATCTTTTCAATTATGCGGGCTTTCTGTTTCTTTCTTATGGTGTAAGCCAGCCACCGACCCGGTTTGTTGGCGCTACAGAATGTCTTGTGTTTTGCATATTGTATATTCCATGCTACTTGATCTGCCATCAGCATGTCAAATTGTTTTCTTAGTATCTTAATTCCTTCTTTTGTGGCTTTGTCCTCCGGTCTTTTTATTAATAATTGTTCCTGTTTCTTTATCTCCTCCTCTAGTTCCTTTCTTTTTCGTTCTTGTTTGCGTCGGTGCCTGGCGTTCATGTTCATGAGGATCCCATGCATAAATGCCTTGCTAGCGTCCCAAATCATTGCAATGGGTGTTTCGTTGTTCATATTTATACTAAAGAATTCCTTCATGGCACTTTTGCATTCAGCCACCTCTTTCTCATGTCTAAACAGGTTTTCATTAATTCGCCAGGATCTCCTCGATTTCCGATCCTGTCTCAATTCCATCCCCACTGGGTTATGGTCTGTTAGTACTTTGGGTAGGATTGAGACAGTGTTTAGGCGGACTAGCAAGTCACTAGATGCCAGGATGAAGTCAGTTCTGGAAAATAATTGGTGCCTGTCGGAGAAAAAGGTGAATTCTTGCTCTTTGCCGTGCCGTTCCCTCCAGACGTCTGTCAGTACAAGGTCTTCCTTCATGTCAAAGAAAGATTTAGGCAACTTGGAGTGCTTCTGTGGGTTAGGTTTTGTTTTCTTCTTGTCTAGGGCAATCTCTATGACCCTGTTCCACTCTCCCAGAATAATATATGTTTGTAGTTGAGTTGTGTTAACTTCTTGTGTATCTTTTTGTAGAATTTTCCTTGTTGTTGATTTGGTGCATATATGCCCATCACTAGAATTTTCTTGTCGTCCTGTGTCACTTCGATTGCTAGGTATCTACCCTGAAAGTCCGACTCTATTACATGTTTTTTCACGTATATAACAAGCCCGTTCTTCTTTCGCGGTGCCGCTGCGACAAAATGTGTACCTAGTCTGTTGTTGATTAGATATTTCTGGTCTGCTGCTCTGATGTGTGTTTCTTGTAGGCAAATTATGTCATTTCTTCCTTGATACAGATAATGAAATATCTTTCTCCTTTTCTGTGGGGAATTTAGTCCGTTAACGTTCTATGTCAAGTATTTAGTTGTCATTGTCAGTTTCAGGATACTCTTCCAAGACCGCTTCTGTTCTATCTCTTGTGTTCTTCTTTGGTCTCGTTCCCATGGTATCCAAGTTGGTACTCAAGTTGCGTAGAGGGATCGTGTCTTGTTGCTCCGTGCGTTTGGTGGTGGATCTTGTTATCCTGCCCTCTGCAGTCTGTCCTGTTCCCTTGTTGTTGTTGCTTCCTGTTCTCTGTGTCGTCGTGTCTCGAGTTGGTCCTTTCCTTTCTTTTGCTCCTGCATTGGTCTGTCGTTCTGGTGGCCCTTCTGCATCTTCTCTCGTGGTGTATTGAAGTCCATCCAACGTCAGTTCCTTTGCAAGGAATTATCTGGCTTTTTGGACCGAGTTCAGGCAGTATCTTTTATTTTTATAGAAAAGTGTCGTCCCCGTAGGGGCTTCCCATCTGTATCGCAGAGCGCGTAATCTCAGTTCGTCGACCAGGAACTTGTATTCCTTCCTGTCTCGCAGCATCATCTGGGGGATCTCTTTCAGTACTTTCACTTCTTGCCCCTCTATGTATAAACTCTTGGTTGTAAGATGTGACTGAGATGAGGTTCCGGAATCCCTGCGTCGCAAAGTGGATGACCACGTCCCTTGGTTGGCGCCTGTTTGTTGCCGTCCGTGTGCCCACTCTGTAAATTTTGTTGAATTGCCATGCGATCTCTGGGATTGGCTTTCCCAGAAATGTTGCCTGGGTCTCTATGAAGGTTCCGAGCAGGTCCCCTTGGGTTTTGTTTGGTGTCTCTTTCCAACCTCTAAACCTGATTGCGGACGCCAGTTGCCAGTACTGTATCATGGAGGATTGGTCTTGGGCCACCCCTTTCATCTCTGCTATCTCTGCTATCTGTCCCTCTACTTGATTCTCCACTTTTTCCATCCGCTTGTCCACCTTCTATCTGATCTCCTGGAAGTTTTTCTCCATTTCCTCCCCTATTCCTTTGTAGTGTGCTTGCATCGCCTCCTTCATTTGTTCCAGATCTGCGGCCATCGCCCTGCGTTGCTCCTCCCATTTTGTCTCTAGCTCTCTACCTTGGTCTTTCAGCATTTGTTTTATATCGTTGCATCTTTTCTCCATCTTTTGTTCTGCCTCTACACACCTCCTCTCCATCTTTGTGTCCATTTCCACCAACTTTTTATCCATTCCATCCATCCTTTCAACCAGCGTTTCTATTACCTCTTGTAATTTTTGTATCATGTGTGTTGTTGAGCTGGCCTGTGGGAGTAGATGGGTCTGGGGGCCTGTATTTGGATGGGAGGGTGTGGGGGTGGGTAAAGTAAGTCCTGGTGGTTTAGTACGCTGGGCTGGGGAGGATACAACTCCCTTCGTTTGTGTCAGTGTGTTCTGTTTGGAGGCCATCTTGAGCTTGTCCTCCTGTTGTCCTGGCACTGTTTTGGTTTCCAGCTTGGACCAGGTTAGGCACTAGGCTGCGATCTGGTGCTGGTCCAGTAATCTGTCCTTTCAGTGGGAGGGGGGGCTTCAGGGTTCAGGCAGTGCAGGTCTAGGGGCCTGTAGGCAGGAAGGTCTGTCTGTGTTCAGGGAGTCTATTCAGTGCCTCTGCCTGTCTGTGCTTCCAGGCCCCTTCTGCTTTCCCTCCACAGCAGCCCAGGATGCCTTTTAGTTTTCCTCTTACGCCCACCTTCCTCCCTGGTAGGTTCTGCTCTCTTCAGTACCCCTGGGGCTCCCGTTCTGGGGGGTCTGGGGCACAGCGCGTGGGGTATCTCTCCCCCGTCCCTCTGCCACCCAGGGTACCCTTTTCTTGTGTCCTCTCCCGCCGTCTTCTTTCTTGCCTCTTCCCTCTTAGTTCTTCTCTCCTCCCCTCTATTGTTCTAGCTTGCCTGCTTCCAGCTCCGTTGGTTGCCTCCATCCTTATCCGCCGCTTCAGGCCGCTCCGCTGCCCTCTCGGCTGTTCCACCCTCTTCAGCTCTTCTGGGGGCCCTTTCTAGGTTGGGAGACCCCCCCAGTTGCCCTCGCCCCTCTTGCCGATGTCGCTCTCGCCTCTCTCTCCCTATTGTGATTTCTTAATTGTACCTTTTCAAATGCCAAGCAGCTTTTTTTTACTAACAAAGTTACAGTTTGATATTGCTTATTATTAGCTATGCTTCATTCATACCAATCTGATATTTTGTAACTTAATATGAAATAATAAGAACTGGTGTATTGCAAATTTTCATTTTGTGGCAGATAATTTTGGAAGTGAATACTTTTCAAAAGTATTGGAAGTATTTGGTTCCCTCATAGCTTGAGGGAAAATTCTTTTTTTAAAAAAAATAATTCAATTGTTCAAAATAGATTTTCAAAGCGACCCATTCTAATATTGAACTTCTAAGCAATCTTCATTTTAGCTGTTTATAGTCCTAGCAGTTGGCATTATCAACATCATCTTCTTCTTCATCATCATCATTAAATCTGTATAAAAGAATTAAGCCCATTAGTCAGAAAAATAATAATAAAAAATAAAGATATATTAGTAGTGAGAAAGATTCTAAGGTGGTGGCCACAGAGGAAGCTTGGTTACATCGTGGGAAGAGAAGTTGCTATTAAAGTAAGTTATCTTAAACTAAGACAAAACAGTGGAAGAAAAGATAAAAAGAGAAAGATAAGTGAGCAAAATAAAAAAGACTGAAGAAGAGAAAAAGCAAAGAGGGATCTGCAGAGCACAGAGGAGAATCGGCTGTGGGGCGGAGAGGAAAGCCAACTGAGGGCAGTGCAATGACTGGCAGAGAGGAGAAACAGGAGAGCTGGTGAGATAGTGGAGAAGGAAGGAGAGCTAGCCAGGGAGAAAACAGGAGAGCTTACTGTGAATCATCCAGGCTGCCCTGTTTGCTAAAGGAAGCAGAACACCGGCATGACTGACCAGCAAACGGGAGCCATTTGGCCACAGAACTGTTGGTGGGAGTGGTGGAACACTGCAGCACAGTAGACCAGGACCTACAGATGGCAGCAGACCAAGTGCTACGGATGGTGGTAGACCAGGGCTTACAGATGGCAGCAGACCAAGTGCTACAGATAGCAGTAGACCAGGCCTACAGATGGCAGCAGATCAGGTGCTACAGACCCTACGAAAACCAAAAAGAGGGATTTTCAAACAACAAACTCATAGAACAGGTGACTGATACTATTGTGGTATGCAATGTATATTTCATGTATGTGCTTATGCCCAAAGATCACGCAAACTATACATGCATTAGATGTAAACTATGTAAACTAGTGGACGAAAAAGTAAGGAACTTAGAGGCAATTCTAGCCAAACCCCAATCTATGAAAGAAAGCTCCACCCAAACCGAACCAATTAATGAACAAATAACCCCCAGAGAATTTGACCCTACTGATAAACCCTTGGAGGAAGACAAGTGGATGTATGTCACACATAGAAGGAAACACAATACTCAAAGAAAGAAGCAGCAAACAACTAACAAACCCCTTCTGCCCAATCCAACCCAACCAGAAACAGCCCCACTAAAACTGAGCAATCAATTTCTTCTCTTAGATGGAAGCATGCAAATCCACAACCTCCCCCTCAAAGAAAACATGCAGATGCCTAGCAAAGGAACAACTTCAAATATCACATCAACAAACAAACCAGAAAAAAACAGAAAAACACCCCAGACTGCATCTCCCAAAAAAGGAAGGTGAGTGTTGGTAATAGGAGATTCTATCCTCAAAGGAATGGAATCATTCATCTGCAGATCGGATATACAATCTAGGGAGGTATGTTGTCTCCACGGAACAAAAATCAGAGATGTGGTTGAGAACCTAACCAAAATAATTAGGCCTACTGATTACTACTTTCCTCCTCCTCCACATTGGGACAAATGACACCACAAAGAACCTGAGCACAACAGTGAGAGATTACAAACAACTAGGCAATAAAGTTAAGAAGCTAGGAGCATAAATAGTGTTCTCATCCATACTCCAAACGAAGGCCAACACTCATTGAGGGGGGAAAAATTCTAGAAATAAACCATTGGCTAAAGGGTTGGTGTCACCAAGAAAACTTTGGTTTCCTGGATTGTGGACTGCATTTCCTACGCGAAGGTCTCCTGGCAAGAAATAGGCTGCACCTCACAAAAAACAGGGAAAAATATACTCGGAAAAAGACTGGCCCAACTCATCAGGAGGGCTTTAAACTAAAATTGAGGGGGGAGGATGATCAATCTTTAGAATCTCTAGAACCCAAAAACAATCATAAATCCCAAGAAAGCAAATCAAACAATGAGGTAGGCAGAGACGAGAAAAAAGAAAACCAAAACAACAATTGGGAGATGCAGGAAACATGCCCATGGACAGGAATAAAAGTATTAAATGCTTATATACAAATGCTCAAAGCTTGGGGAACAAACGGGGTGAACTAGAAGAAATAGTACACGAAATCGTGGGCGCTCCATCACTGGAGATTTTTAAAAAGAGACTAGACAGTCACTTGTCTGAGATGATATTTTTCCTGCTTGAGCAGGGGGCTGGATTAGAAGATCTCCTTTCCAGCTCTATTCTATTCTATTCTATTCTATTCTGTTCTGTTCTATTCTATTCTATTCTATTCTATTCTATTCTAGTCTAGTCTAGTCTAGTCTAGTCTAGTCTAGTCTAGTCTAGTCTAGTCTAGTCTAGTCTAGTCTATAGTATGATGGAACACATCGTGATCTCTAGAATTTTAACACAAAGAAATAAATTTTGTAAGTTATATATTTGAACATTTGTATCTCATTAGAGTCTATCTTCACAGTCTCCTGGTTTCCAGCCTTGTATCTTAACCACTCCTACAAACTGGGTCTGACAATAAACAAGGGGACTATTAAAAATTATCCCCTCTTGGTTTCAAATATACTAGGCACACCACTGCTTTAATTTTGTTTACATTTTATACATTATTGCTAGTTGCTTTGTAAGTATGACATTTATGAGACAGAGAAAGAAGGAATTAGTGGTGAGCAGTGAGAAAACTAATCTTTTGGTGATACAAAAAATCTAAGAGTCAGAATATCAAACATCATTTCTAAATAATCTCTACATACTGAGTGAATGGCCCAGGTGTTTATGGCATTGCCAGGGATCTTGAAACTGGGGTGTATAGCTGAATGAAAATGCCAACCTAATGTTTGACTAATGTTAAAAAATTAAGTAGGCCTGGTGATACTTAGAAGAGAAAAAAATGAGTAGTACTTAAACTGGTAATTATTAATTGAAATCCTATCTACTTGAAGTTATACACTTCTGGGATCAAGCAATTCGGAATAATTTGGGGCCTGACATTTTCACCACAGAAGGGAGAACTGATTTAACCCTGAGGAGACCCTTCCATATAACATCTTATTTTGTTCAATTAAATGTTGGAAAGCTCTTTCATGTTTGAGGTAGTCCACACACTCTGTAACATTATTTCTGAATGGCAAACATTGATACAGATATGGCATCTGAGATTAACCACTAATTTTCAATTTCTTTCTTGATCTAAAGATAAAATTTTCAGTTTTCATAGTAGCTAATGTTTTCAATAGTCTGTTCATCAGTTTCCCAAGATCCCTTTCTATGTGATCCCCACCAGCATAGCTCCAATTGATTTCTCTCTAAACTTGGGGTACTTTTTTTGTCTCAGTTTACATTATCTTTACATTTACTGATTTTTTGCCATTTTAATGCCCCTTTTCCTTGTTTGATGAGATAGAGCAGTGATGGCAAACCTTTTAGAGATCGAGTGCGCAAACTGCAACCCAAAACCCACTTATGTATCGCCGGGTGTAAGGTGGGTGTGGCCACTCGGCAGTCGCAGCTACAGTGGGCTTGGCAGACTGGGTGGACGCGGCCACTGGATGGGTGTGGCTGTAGTAGTCATGGCAGATTGGGTGGGCTTGGCCAGGGTGGGCGTGGTCACCTCAATGTTGCTTATGGGGAGGGACACCTGTGGGAGCCGAGCAGGGTTGGGGGAGATCCAGGGGGTCTATGGCAGGTGGGATGGTGGGCTCCCCAATGACGGCTCCAGGCTGGCTGGCCTTAGGCCAGTGATGGAGAAATTTTAGAGACCATGTGTGCTGGGGCGATGGTGTGTGCCCACAGAGATGGCTCCGCGTGCCACCTCTGGCATGCGTGCCATAGGTTCGCCACCACTGAGATAGAGTCTTTCACTGTCCCCTTCCATTAGAGATTTCCTAAGTATAGGCTTTACATTCAGGACTGTACATGTGTATGTGTGTTATGTACACTTCTACAAGTTCAATTTTTGGTAATGTAGACAATAAGTAGAAAAAAATTGCAACAGTAGGAGTGGATTAATATTTACAATTAGTTTACAAAACAAAGATTTTGAAACTGAATGCAATCTTGGTGATTAAACTATGAATAGTACTGCAGACGCAATGGAAGAAGTAAAAGATTACATATCCTTCACTCAGCTATCATTGAGTCCATACTGTGTAATGTAGGGTTAGCTGCACATTTAGTGTTTTCTAACCATTCAGGTGCTGATCCCAACATAAGCTCTCTTCTCTAGATAATTTGAATTAGTCACTTAAGCAAAACTCTGAAGCCCTTAATTACACTTCAGCACTTAAAAGCAAGAACCCTGAATAAATGGCACTCTTTTGATTGGACTTTGGAAACTTTCAGTTGTACTGAAATGTAGCCAAACAAAAAAGCCTATCTTGAGCCAAAATATCTCTTCCTTCTGAAAATTTATACATGAAGCAATTCTTTGTCTTGTTGCAAAGAAATGGTTCTTAACTTGAGATTTATCCTCATGAAGATGATGAAATAACATGCAAACCTAATGGTTAAACTGCAGACATGTTTTAACTGTGCAGACAATAGTTCTGTTCTTTGTAACACTCTTAACTGTAACATTGTTATTTGTTACAGTTACAGCCAAAATCCTTATCCACTTTTATTTACAGGCAATGTCATTGATAAAAATAATCAGTTGCAATACCACACAGTAGAGAATTATTATATTCAAAAGGATTTGTGACTTGTTATTATTGTAATTACAATACTGAAATTATAAGAAACTAGTTAAACAAGAATATTATTATAAAAAAATATATATGACACAAAACCAAAGAGCAAGTTTATAAAGTTATAGCTTACAAAGGAAGTGACAGGAATAGGGCATTATAAACAATCTCCATTTTGTTCTATTTTCTCTTTTTTTAAAATAAGGATTTTTTTTCAACAGAAAGTTTAATTTTACAAGGTTAATATTCTAAGTACATGGCCACCTCAGTTTTGTTTGATCTCTATACAGTTATTATTCGTTTACAATAAGAATGTTTTATTGTAAGTTCTGTGAAAGGCCAAATACAATACATAGTTTCACCAAAAGTCAAGCCCCATAGAAAATTCATCATATAAATCGCATTAAAAATTCAGATTGGTTGCCATTTTCTTCCTTACATTTTGATGTAGACCTTGGAACAGTCAGTTCAGTAACATTTTTTTTGTTTAAAAAAATAATAAAAATATTGTGCGACCTACATGTTAGATCAGTGGTTCTCAACCTGTGGGTCGCGACCCCATTTGGGGTCGAACGACCATTTCACGGGGGTCGCCAAGCACCGCAGTCCGCCATTTTTTTTGGGTCGGCCATTTTTTCCCCCTACCCCGATGGGGGCCGTCGCGCCACGCATGCATGATGCGCCGCGCATGCGCGATGTGCCCATCGCGCTGCGCATGCGCGATACGGGCCGGGGTCGAGCCCCAGAAAAGGTTGAGAACCGCTGTGTTAGATAGTTGGGGATAAATCTCAATCATTGAGAAGTGTTAAGATTTGAATATAATAGCTGATATAATTACTGAAGTTTGAAGATGTTTCATGCTTTGCCTGTGGAAAGATGTTCCAGAAAACTGTATGGTATAATCAGTCTTCTCTTGATTTATTTGCCATACACTAAATAAACAATAAATTTTGATTTATTTAAGGACTAACAAAATGGGTAAATAGTAAATAGTAAATCGACAACTGTCACAAAGGTGTGCCACTAAATAGCTAAATTTTAATGAAAGAACTCAACAGCTCTACAGTTTAGTAAATCTCTAAGAGTTGACTGTCTGGATCAGATGAATGGAAAATGTAATTCCTTGACTGAGATGCACATCCTGGCTACCACAGATAATCTTTGGCCAGCCACTCATTCAGATATTTTGATGTCTACTGTCTCTTAGCTGTCTAAAGTATTCATATATATTTCTATAAAGAGAAAAATAAGAAAGCAATGGTAGTTTTAATGTGTTCAGTAGTGGAGATTTAGAAATTGATATTTACATTTTAGTAAAAGACTTAATGATAATAAATTAAATGTCTTTGCTCTGTAAAGTGCATGGAAATTATGCTTTTATCCATTTCAAAAATCTCCTTTCATAGCTTATTTATGGTTTTAAATTTTATTGCCCATATACTCTGTTCTTCAGGAATATAGTATTTTCATTTCAGCCTATACTTATAAAACATGGGCTTACTGGTATTTGTGTGGGTTCTAGTTTAAGTATGGTGCTACTTTGCCTTAATTACAGTCATTAATCAAACGTCATTATATAACATTGCAGAGAGACACCATGGGTGTTAATGTTATAAATTTGCTGCAGAAATAATTTGTTTGGATTGCTGGTTGCTTGTACAATATTGTGTCGGATATCTTGTGATGGGATAGCTTTCTTCAAAAGTGCAAGTAGCTCTAAGATGTGATCCATCCTGAAGCATAATTCACTCCAGTTCAGATTATGCTAGGTTTATTTCTCAGTATGAAAGATTGACTTTTCTTTTGCCTTCTGTAAATATGCTTTGCTTCAGTATTTTTTTTAATATTTGCATAATAATCTTGCATAGAATATTGATGGCATGTCTTCCTTTTTTAACAATACTTGTTTACTGAAATTTTACTAGATAATACAAAATGAAATAAAAAAAGAAAGGAAAAGTAGAAGATGGGGTAGGAAGTGCAGAAAATAAAAAGAGAGAGATGGAAAGAGAGAAAACCAGGGAAAAAAGCATAAAAGAGGTTATTTCTGACCTTCTTTACACCAATTACAAGTAAATATAACATCTCTTTTCCCCTTTAAAGTTACATTACAGAGATCACTTCTTCCCATATCTCTTATTTGTTGATTCCATCAGCAAAAACAGTAATGGTTCTATCCAATTTCACCAAAACATCCTTAAAGGATTCCAGGATTTTATGACAATATTTGTTATCTTATCCCTGCTCAAACAAGCTCATTTGATATTCTTTACTTTTGTAAAATTATCTGACATTCTTAATCCTTAATTTGACTTTAAGGTGCTATTGAAGGACATGGTTGACATCCATATTTCCTTCTTCCTATCTTAGATTTTTTTTCAACCTTCAACAGGCTATTTCATTACCTAGCTTGTTTTTCATCTCTTAACTTAATATCTGTATTTCCTCTCTATTTTGTATCTCTCTTATTTTTCAAAACTTCTGTTTTGTTTTACAAGACTTCCACTTTGACTTTAATTTTGTTTACCAGTCCATTCAGTGATCCTACAGATTCTTCCAACTTATTTTCAATCTCAACTTTTTTCTCTTCGTTGAAATCTCTTTTAACTGATATGTTCACATAAGCATATATTGTTACTGTTATTGTAGCTATGAATTTCTTTCCTAGTTCCTTGACCCAGTGAAATCTTTCAAATTTAATACTTTTTCTGTCATTCTGCAAGTTTCATTGTTTTTCTAGTAATACAGTATCATTTTATCAAGAGCAAAAAGAGTTTTTTTTCTTTTTCACCCTCTCTAGTCATTATGACTTTCATCTCCTCTAGAACTCCGTATTTCTATGATCACATGGTCTGTTTAAAATTACCTTTATCTTTTCATTTTTTCAAAATCCACCAATTATTTTCTTACTGACAGTCTAAAAAGTCTACATTCCCACAAAGGTATTATTTTATTTATTTAATTTAAAAAACACTTTACCAGAAGTCATAAAATTTTGAATTTAATGGATTCCTTGCTCTGTTTAAGTCTTTCTTAAACTAAATTCTTATCAAGATTTTTTGTCCTTAATCTTAAATTCTTTAAATTGCTATCTAACTCTTTGATTTGTACTGAAATGGAGGATCACTCACTGTGATATTATTTTGACTTGCTGCTGAAAAGATCTTTATTAGCATTAGGATAGTTTTAATAGACAAGTGCTTTAGAAAATAAGGTTTAGCAGACTCAATATCTTTATATGCTCCACTGCAGCTGGAACTTGTCATTGTTTCTGTATTTTTCAGACTCACAAATCAACTCTAATCCTATGTTCTCCTTGCAAGAAGCAGCTGTCCGGAGCATGTGGGCAATCTCTGGAGAGGCTCTGTTGGCCCAGGCACATTTCCCAAATATTAGTCTACATGACAGTATCATCTCTGCTCCTTCGAAGATGACTTAGACCACCATTGCTTCACTCAGAATATCCCCTTCAATTATTTTTAATTTGCCCTATAATGACAGTTGATAGTAATTTATTATAGGATATATTAAATGGCTTGCATACATAGGAAGTGATCTACAGAGTTAAAGTAATTCAGGTAATTAGTGGTCATTTTATCTGCAAGTGGTAGGACTAGCATTATATAACTGTATTCAGTTTCCAGAACTCCTTGCAAATTAATTTGAGATCTATTTTTCTTATATAATACACACACACACACACACACACACACACACAAACACACCCACACACCCACACACATTCATATTAGTGTGGGTTTAGGTACAAAATTTACATATGAACAGAGAGTATGAAAAGTGGTTTAGGAGAGAATCTTCACAATAATAATTTATGCTGCTTGCCAGGGTTTTTCTAAAAAACAAAACAAAACAATATACATTTCATTGTACAGATACCCAGAACTTCATTCAGACTCATTCTAGATCTCAACCATTGTCTGTAAAAAATAGAATTAAAGCATTATTTTTATAACAGGCCTTAAATAATAACTTATATAGAAAATGTCAGAGTCTATATCTGTTAGTGTGTGTCTGTGTCTCTCTGTGTGCATGTGTGTGCGTGGGTGTAACAATGTCTGTTTATGGAGATCATATTTTTTCTTTTCTCTGAATTGTTGACTAACACTGGCTCATATTAGAGTCCCAAACTCTTGTAATGATATTGAAAAATAATAATTAAATAAAGTTTGCCGCAATTTAAGCACTGTCCTTAATTTTGCCAGATATAAATTTCAGCTTCTATAAACTTTAGGAAAAAGCAGTTCTGCCACAAAAGTGATAAATTGCGTAGTTTTAAAATAATCCTCTTTAAGCAATTGATTTTCCTTTAATTATGTTAATCCTTATTAAGAAACTATAATTCTGCTAGTAATGCACAGAAAAGCTGCATAGCAGACTAATGCATGAAAAAGTTTGTAGCTAGCATAAAAATGGAAACATTATGCAAATACATGATTATACAGTATTTTCTTTACACTTAGTAATCCTTATGTATGTGAACAGAATTAAACTGCTGATTAATTATCCTTTTCTATTATCTTTAGGTCCTGAAAAAATAGAATTCATGTGCCCCCTGAATCATATCAAATGTACTGGCTCAGACAGATGTATTCACATGTCTCAGCTCTGCAATGGCATTTATGATTGTCCTGATGAACATGATGAAGGAGCACATTGTCGGGGTAAGTTACCTCGGGGGTATGCAAAGAAAATGCCTGGATTCTTTTCAAAAGAATGTCTTATATATTTGAATCTACACCAAGCTAGAAACTCTCCTTTGCCTACTTTTCTTTGTACCACTTAGAAACTGCCTTCCTTGTCTGATTGCACTTCATAGTTCCAATATCTGAGGGTATGTGATGGAATGTAGTAAGCTGGATTCCCAGTAGGAAGGGAGTGCATTACAGAGTAATAAGAGACAGCTCAATTCAGTCATTTTGTGTGAGAGAAAGAGGGTGAAGACAGTCCCTCCCTAATAGTTCTCAGATTACAATGTAGATAGAGAGTGCTTCAATTTGGCAAGATTCTGTCTATAGGTGTGGAACAATAAAGAACTCAGCTTAAAAGTATCACTACATATCTTTTCTGGTTTGGAGCCTGACTATATAATATTATACATCAATATAGCTTTCTCATTCCAGTAACTATGAAATCTGTTTTTTTTTAATTTTACCTCTTATCAGCAGTTGTTCATGCCAATCCAATGACAATATTTTTGGTTATTGTTTTTCCTGTAATTGCTTCCTTGTTCAATCCATAAACAATATCCTCTGTACTGATTCCATTTTGCTACAAGGTGAAAACATTGTGATCTTTGCTATAAGACTTCTGAAGTTATTGCTTTGCTACATCTTATTATCTCTTCATTTGTTCTACTGAAGTCCTTCTGCAAGTTACCCATCGTCTCATTTTAATGTGTACCAGAATCAGTTCTGCCATTTTCTGTGTCTTCCTGCTCAACATTGTTTTATTTAGAACCTATGTATTAAATTACAATTTTTGTGCTTCTTATTCATGTGTCAAATTCATTTGTCAAGTCTCTTATCTCTCACCTCAACATGTGTACCTTAAAAAAAGGCAATGTTATTGCAACTGTAACTGGCTATCATGATTAAATATTCAGTATTATATTCAATGCTGGAAATATATATTGAAGCCATATTTTTTTCAGATGACCTTCCATGCCTAGAAGGTTAGCTAATATGACATGACAGAATAAATTGTATTATCAGTCTTACAAATTTAAACATAAAACATGTTAGATATGAGAATAATTATATCCTGTACTGTTTTGTAGTAGTAGCAATATAATACTTCAATCTATAAACTATTTCACATCTTATTGAATAAAATCTTTTTATTTTAAAAACAATTTTATACAATGTGTAAAACATCGGAAACAGTATTAATTTTTTCTCACCATGATTTTAAAGGGGGGAATCAATTTTCCCCAGGAAGCTACATGAAATAGGGGCATGCTCTCCTACCCTTTAAAAGATCCAGTTTACTAAAACGTCATTAGAACAATAGATAATGATGTTTATTTGTTCTGCTAAACTTAAAGTCAAGGAGATAAATGTTGCAATAGAATATAAAGTGTAGGTAAATGTATTTATTCTGGCCTTCCCTTCCTTCCTTCCTTCCTTCCTTTTTCTTTCTTCTTTTTCTTTCTTTCATGAAATAAGGATATTATAATGAAACTGCTATTTTTTCATTATTTTAGATGATTTTTTTTTAAAAAAGTGATGTTATTGATGAATCAAGGACATTCATCCCTTTCATCTTCATAAAAATATAGTTACTTTATTTTATTAGAAATCTTCAGTCTTAAGATTTGGTACCTGGTTATATTAATGTGTATATTTCTATGTATTGGACATTGCCTATAAAATATTTGTAACTTGCTCATATTTATTTTTCATTGTTGATCTACATATTAGTTTTTTCTGTTTAAATAGCATGTACTATAATGAGCTGAGTTATTTCTTTATTTTTCAGTTTAATCATTATTACAAAATTATTCCTAGGTCTTCTTAATGAATATATTCAAGCTAATATCCCAGCATTGATGACTGCTTTGAATTCACCAAGCACAGGAAACTATGATGAATATAATTAAACATAATTGATTACCTTATTTAATTGACACTTTCTATGCAATTTAGCCTGAAATAGCTAAAACTCAGAAGATATTGAAGAAAAACTGATAAAATTTAGAAAGAATATTTAAAAAAACAGAAATACAAGCACACAGCTTATCAAACTATATAGAGAAGCACAGAGATATAAAATCAAATGCCAATCATGCATTTATTCACAGTTTTAAATTCTGTTTGCCAAACTGCAGTTACAAACTCATCTTTTGTACTGTAAGGGGAACGCTCACCCGGGCAAGTATTTTAACCCTAGCCTTGTTCATGAAATTCTTTAAACAAGTATTCAATAATTTCAAGATGAACTTAACTATAAAATGATACTGCAACAGTCATTATAATCGTAATAACAGTCACCCCTATATACTTCAGGGCAGCAAAAATATTGTAGAAAACAATTTCAACTAAATACTTACTTTCCATGATCAGATAGGAAACATTTAAATATAGTAGCCTCTATGTGCACAACAATATTCTTCATCTATATTTATTCCACTTGAAGTTTCAAGAGAGTGATTAAAATGTAGTACAGTATTTCAGTTCTTTCTGTGTGTATTTACATATGTATAATATTTCAAAAAGGAAAAATTAACATCTAGAAAGAGGTTTCTTAAGAATCACAAGATTTTTCTTTAGCACTTTGAAATTAACTATGCCAGATCAAGAGCATTTGAAAGTCTCCTTAGGTTAAGACAGTGGTGGTGAACCTATGGCAGGCGTGCCAGAGGCGGCACTCAGAGCCCTCTCTGTGGGCACGCACGCCATGCCCCAAAGATGACAACCATCCCTCTTCAACCAGCCGCCCGCTAACTCACCGAGGTCCCACATGGCCGGATGCATCCCAGCACCCATGTGCTCGCTGGCCTCTGTGTGCAGGGGCCGATGGTGTCAGGCAGCAGCCACCCTGGCCCCTGCCTCACCTTGCCCTGTGACAATGGCACCCCTGCCCTACCTCGCCTCACCTTACCTCACCTCACCCCGTAGGACGAGCCTCCTGCCCACCACCCCACCTGCCAGAGACCCCCTGGATCTCCCCCAACCCTGCCCAGCCCCCACAGGTGTTCCTCCCCATGAGCAACATCGAGGTGATCACGCCCACATTGGCCACACCCACCCAATCTGCCATGACCACCACAGCCACGCCCACCCAGTGGGCCACACCCACCTGGCACCCAGCGATAAATAAGTGGGTTTTGGGTTGCAGTTTGGGCACTCGGTCTCTAAAAGGTTCGCCATCACTGGGTTAAGACATAGTTTACAATGTAGCACGGAACACCATTGTTTGAGAAACTCAGACTGTCTTTGGAGCCCAAGTACTTCGCCAACAGATTATCTTCACTGAACTTGGTGGAACATTTTTTTCTGAAAACACTACAGAGTTGAATAGTTCATTGTCTTCAATTTCATTTTCTTTTCCATTTTTTTCCTCCATGTCTCTTCCAAATGATCCATCGTGGGTGAAGTAAATCTGTAGAATAATTTGGTGTTTGTTCAGGTTTGTTATTGACTGCTCCATTCTAAACCATACTTTAAAGGTTTGAAATAAATTGGTATAAATCAAACGGCAAAACAAAGAAATATTGGGATATTGAAAGAAGTCTAAGACAAAGAAACACAACAACAAAAATCCCAATGACTTTCTAAGATCTGTCAAGCTGCACATTAAAAGAAGCTCTCTTTGTCCTAAGGGAGCCTGATAGAAATGTGGTCGGTCATTGTTCTTTAAAATGTCAGTGGAGAGAAAAGAAAACTTCAATAGGTTCAAAGATTTTAAAGAAAGTTGGGACGGGGTCTCTAAGATTACTGTAACTTTCAGTGCCCGCTCCTTTTAAAATTTAATTCATCACAAGTTTAGCCTGCATTCTAAAAAGTTCCCTGTTATCGATCAGTAAAGGTGAATGTCCTTCAAGTCAACAGTTAAAGAAAGTAAGTTTATAAATACAGACTAGGGGTTGCTGAGAAATCTTTCTGATGGTTTCAATGGACAATATTGCTTGAAGAAACAACAGTGTTCTTGATTAACATCAAAGATTCTGCCAAGTACTAACTACAGCTGGATTGGTGAAGTGATAAAGATGTTGGACTAGGACCAGGAAGATGCAGGTTTAAGTCCACCCACAGCCCAGAAGCTCATTGAGTGACTTTGATCCAGTCACCCTTTCTTAGTCCAACCTACTTGACAGGAATGTTGTTGCATGGAAAACGTGGAACACAGTGTGTTATGCATCCTGCCCTAAAAATAATAATATAATAGTATAGTATAGTATAGTATAGTATAGTATAGTATAGTATAGTATAGTATAGTATAGTATAGTATAGTATAGTATAGTATAGTATAGTATAGTATAGTATAGTATAGTATAGTATAGTATAGTATAGTATAGTATAGTATAGTATAGTATAGTAAAGTATAGTAAAGTATAGTAAAGTATAGTAAAGTATAGTAAAGTATAGTAAAGTAAAGTATAATAATGTTATATCAAGTGAACTTAAGAAGACTAATGTAATTTTTATGATTCCATTTTTATAATGATATAATCAAAAATGTATGAAGTGATTTTAACAAATACTCCCAAAACATATTTGAACTCCCATGAAATTCCTCACATTTTAAGCCAAATCAGATAGAAAGTTTGGAGGAGGGAACATTTCCTTCATTTTATCATCAAAATCAGCTGGTGTAGGGTTTTTTTTGTCATATCAGCATTAAGCAGATAATAATCAGTCACCAAAAACAGTTGGGAGATGCACAGTAATTCTAGCTCTTCTGAATACATGCTGAATTTAAGCTCTTCTGAATACTCCATCACTGAATGTTTCTCACAAGCTCTTTATACATAAGGAACTTACATGTCAAACATATATGTTACATTATTTTTTTCCTGATATTCTATCTTTCACAGAAGGGGAAATTTAGATGCTGAAGAGGCATGGTGTCTCTCAAGTGTGTTTTAAACTGGAGACGCAGATTGGGTAGTATCCTAATTAATATATCATTTTTTTTGCCTCATAAACTATCACATGAAAAGTGAGCACTTACAGACCAGCAAAATTTTCCTGATGGGAACATTCTGTTTATCACTTATTCCTTTCATTCCAGTTTAGTTAATTTTATAATTTTCACAGGGGTGATTTTAATTAAATCCTTCTCTCGCCAAAAAGTGAAATACAAACGTAATAAAAATGTACCATCTCTCTACTATTTTCCTAAATAACATAAGAATGCTAATCAAAGTTCAATAGTAGTCTGTAAAAATCCTCTTTCTAGTTAAACCTCTGCATGTTACAATACATTTGTCAGGGGCACTCTTCAAGCATACAAAGACACATATTCATGTTTGAAGTTTGCAGAGCATAAAACCTTTGTGGTCACAGTCTGAAGTTATGTAGCATGGCTAATTCTTTGAAATTACTTGCAGAATTCATTATGTCTCAAGATATCAATCTTTTCCCTATGAAAAAGTACAAAACATAGAAAAAGAAAGGGAAATTATCAATTCTTATGTCTGAGTGCAACACAAGGTCAAAATATACTGTGAAGGCAATCTACAAAATTGGGAACGATAGTGATTAGCAAGATAAAATTGGATGAAAAAAAATTAAGTAAAACTTACAGAAAAGAGAAACAATTAAAGAAAGATAGGAAGGTGGAAATACACAGGGGAAATTTTGAATGATTAATTATGAGACAGTTGGATTTAAACACTGAAATTGGTTCCTGAAACATAGTTTTCCAAGTTAAGTTTAAGTGGCTTTCATACAGACAAGTAGGGAGATTAATTCATCAAATTATAAGCCGTATTAGAAGTCTCCTATAGAATTTCAGCAGGAACCAAAAAAAAAAAAAAACTGGGGAAGGCTGAAAATAATTTTTCATCATAGATTTCCAAAGTTAAATTATTTGGGGGAATTGCATTAATTAAGCGGTAGAAAAAGAACTGTTCACCTGCTTTCCTGCCTCATAATAATTTTAAGCAGAGGGTTCACAGAGTACACAAATGGAAGGAATTAAACTTGGGACAGGCAATGTAATAGATTGTGCTTTTATATGTGTGCTTAGGTTAGATTTTGTATAAATTTGGAGATAATTTCTATACAACATGAGTATTGGCTGGCGGGGATGAGAAGATGCGATTTTTCTTCAGTGGCCCCTTTTCTATGGAGCATCCTCCCTTTGGGGGATTAGAATGGCCCCAACCCTGTTAGCCTTTCATAAGGCCCTAAACACCTGCCTACATTCCTGAGCCTGAGGTGCTGAATGTGTTAAGGCAGGGGTGTCAAACTCGCCACGTCACGTGATGTGTCACGACATATGACTTTTTCCCCTTGCAGGAGCTGGGGTGGGCGTGGCTTCCACGTGACGCATCCGGCCCACAGGCCGGCAGTTTGACACTCCTGTGTCAAGGGCCCTGTTTCCTGACTGTATTGTTAACTAGCCAGGTACAGGTAGTCCTTTACTTACAAGAGTTCACTTAGTGACCATTCAAGGTTATAATGGCACTGAAAAAAGCGACTTATGACCGTTTTTCCTAATTATGACCATTGCAGCACCCCCATGGTCACGTGATCAAAATTTGGATGCTTAGCAACTGGTTCCTACTGTATTTATCACGATTACAGTGTCCCAGGGTCATGTGACCCCCTTTGGCGACCTTCTGACAAGCAAAGTCAAAGGGGAAAGTCAGATTCACTTAACAACTGGGTTACTAACTTAACCACTGCAGTCATTCACTTAACATCTGTGGCAAGGAAAGTTGTAAAATGTGGCAGAATCACTTAACAGATGTCTCACTTAGCAATAGAAATTTTGGGCTCAAATGTGGTCATAAATTGAGGACTACTTGTATCTCAGCTACTATGTATATTTAATCTGGAGGTTTTTATTTTTTACTCTTGTAAATGTTTTAGTGTCTTTATTGCAATATATTTTTTGAATTGTAAGCCTTTCAGAGTCACTGGCTGAGATAAGTGGCTTTAGAAATTGAATAAATAAACAAGCAAATATATTATACATGCTAAATTGCTTGAGAAATTGTTTTAAATCAACAGGTAAAATTCTAGAAGCCTATAACTTTCCTTAGCTGCCTGGCAGGAAGCTGATTTCTCAGTGATAGAGATAAATGCTCTTGTGTCTATATAAAATATACCACTTATCTTTAGTGAAGAATTTAGGCTAAAATATATGAGATATATGAGGAACAGAAAAAATGATGATGAAAAAATAAAATTTAATGATCAGTGGAACATTTTACCCCCTCTCCCCAACACATTTTGGGTTAATGTCATGGTTCTGATAGATGAAACCCATTAAAGAACTTCAAGGCAAGAATTCTTCCTTAAAGAACATTTTATTCGGGAAACAAAGTATCGGCACTACATAGTTGAACTCAAAACTAGATTCCCTTCCCCCAGATACAAAGTAACAAGTTGCAAGTCCCACGCCCACAAAGCAGTTATAAATCACATTCTCCAATTAGACAGGAGTGCAGGCTCTCTCTCCAGCTCCTCAGCCCGCCAAAATGTTATCGGTTTGTGCCCTTGAGTTCCCATGGAGCTGCATTGTTATTATGGCTAGCTGAGCTCAAGCATTCACCCCCTCCCCCCTTCAAGACCTAATTGCTAAACAGAAGAAAAAGCATGTTAAAAGCAAAGTAAAAATGGCTACAATTTCCATCAGTTGTCAGAGCAGGAATATCCAATGTTACAGTGTTGACATACACATACAAACACAAACACACAAGGCAAGATAAGATAAGAGCACGTGCCAGGAAAAGAAATATGTTTGTCATGGTTCTGACTAATGAAACACTTCAAAGAACTTCCAGACATGTTTATCCTAACAGTGTTACAAATTGACGGCACATCATGGAGGTTTATGCCAGAATCTGAATTCCTCTTGCTGGCTTCTAACTTTTCTTGCTAAACCTCTCCCTTATCTTGCAGTCACAAGTCACATCTTCCAATTAGCCCAGAGGGCAGAGATTCACTTCCGTTCCTTTTCCTGGGCTTTTGTTATTTCCCCTCCCTTTTCTCCGTCATCTAAATTAACTCTAAAAATACCAGACAGTTCTGCATATTGTCAAAGCAAGAATATACAGTATTTGCAGCGTTGACAATGTTTTTATTCCAAATATACAATTTAAGAAGTTAAGGAGATTCAGAAAGTGGGACATTCCAGAATGTATCTAAAGCTAGCCAGCCTCAGTTTAACCAGAATTTGATGTTAAAGATCTATTATAAGCCCCTAAGGCTTAAGAACTTGCAAGCTCGATGTTTGAAGATCTCAATTTGTTTTGAATCAAATGCTGAAACAACAGTGTTGCAGAAACTGTGTATCTTTTGTGCTATTCAAGCACTGAATATTGTTTCCTGGAATCTGGGTTCTTGCTGTTTATTCTGACTATGCTGTAACCTTGAACTGTTTTTTAGTTCATCACAACTGGCTAAAAACGTCTCTGCTCTGATTAAGATGATATGATTTCATACAAGTATTCTAGTTCCACTGATGCTCCTACATTTATCTGCTTCACCTGAAAATATATTTGTTTCATCAGTTTTTCATGACCTCTCAAAACGTTTAGATTTCAGTCTTCCTACTCTATTGTTAATTCAAAAAGTATCTGTAGAATTGCTTTATGCATTATTTACATTTAGAGGACCATAAGTCCTGAAAGGTAATTTAGAAACTTTTTAGCTAATTAACCAGCAAAGAAATAAATAGGCTGTAAGAATATTTGTTCAGTAGCAAAATCCACTGGGACTGGCAATTCATCTAAAGCACCAACAACTAAATCTGTGTGGTTACTAAGTCTAAGTTGCATCTGTTTTATGATCTTTCTTCGGCTTCCTTTGCTTTAGAGCAGACATGTCAAACACAAGACCCGGGGCGCGCATGCGGCCCGCGAAGTGGTTTCATATGGCCTGTGAAGCCATCCTGGAAACAGTGAGGGAACAGCCCCCGCTGCCTTGGCCCTGGCCCAGGCCGGCCGGGAGCTAATGTACAATTTTGTGGTGGCACCACCATCCAGCCCCCCTCCTGCATGGCCTGAGAGGAACAGTGAGGTTCCTCCGTGGACCATGACTTGGCACTTACCCTGGTCCCACCCCCTTCTGCCAGAGACCCTCAGATCTGTCCTACTCCTGCCCAGGCCCCCACAGGCCCCCTTGACACGAATGATGTAGAGCTGGCCACGCCCACTCGGTAAGCCACACCCACCCTGGCCATACCTATCTGCCCCCCCCAAGGGCAACCACAATGCTTATGCGGCCCTCAATGAAATTGAGTTTGACACCCCGGCTTTAGAGACTTGTGAACGTTGCAAATGTGAGGATTAGTTGCAAAGTTACTTTTTCATTATCATTGTAACTGCAAACAGTCGTTATACAAAACACTCACTGTTCAGCTGCTTATCCTATTCTACATACAGTCCATAAACATATATATTTCCCTGTCTTGTATGGTTTAAAAGGGAGAAATCAATGAAATTAAATCAATTAGCATTATTACATAGTTTTTTTTAAAAAAAAACTTTTTTTAAAAAAAATTGCTTATTGATCCCCTTCAGAGAACCTCATAACAATGTGCTTGCATAAATACAGGTACGCAAACATGAACAAACCTGGTTGGGTTCAGATAAAGTACCGTTCTTTTAGAGAATAAGCAAAACATTATAGAATTATAGATTCTGTTATAATATCTGAGCTCAGTTGGCTCAGAAGAGGATATTTAGTCTGTTCAATCACCAAAAATGAAGGTAGGATTTCTTATTTGAAAAGCTGGAGTCAATCCTTGTTTGAAACTATCATTTCATCCAGGTTTATCCACTACCATTTTTCCCCCTTAGATTTCTATTGCACTCAGTTCCTTGGCAAAAATAAGCAGACAAGAAAAAATCAATGTTATAATTTATGTTATAGTATGAAAATTATTATACCTATTTTTGTTACTGGAGAAGTGTATTTTCCTTGAAGTGTGAACAACATTAGGATTTTACCATATTCACCATTAGGACTGTACAACACAATTCCTCAGAGGAATTTTCCAAAGCTTGAATGTGCCTGCAGAGGACATTTTATTTACTTTTGGAATTTATAAAAAAAAATAGAAATTCATAAGGAAACTGTTGCAGGTTCACTGTGTTGTTGACAATAAAGGTAAGAATATTACCAAAATGGGCCACAGTTCAGGTTTTCAGATATTTGGCTATAGAGAAGAAGGGGAAAACTGGCAAATCTACAATGCATCTATCCAGTGGATGTTATACTCTACAGAGGCAATCATTAGTATGCTTTATTGCATGCCTACATGCTACATTTTATATGCCTCCATTTTATACTTAATGGATCAGTGCTGCTTCCAGTGATGTATCCTACTGGAACTCTATCTGATCTGTGAATTTATATTCAGTATCAAATTAAATATAATAGTAGGTTATGACGAAGGAGTCATAAATCCTTCCATGCAAGTCAATGAGCACTTTGTATAATTCTTCAAATTTGCAAAAGACAAACACTGACAATATTTTGATATGCTAAGTTTTCTCAAAAGAGAAGTTTTTTTATATTAAATGAGAAATTTCTGATATGAAATTGATTCACTTTTATAAAACTGTTCAATATTATTTATACATGCGCTTATGAACGTTTTTTTCCTTGTGTTTGCGCATGCTTATTGAAAACAAACACAGCCATAGTAACTAGAAATTTTATAACTTTAGTCGTTTCTAAAGCATTGTACATTTAATAATTTTTTAAAAGGTTTTCCACAACACCTCTAATTTTCTTGTCATGTTTTTGATGATAATTATAAATCCTTCTGACACATTTTGTTTTTAGAGTGGCAAGAAAGAATGAAGATAAACTGAAGTTCATTCAATAGCCCACTTGTTTTCTGCAGCATAAATAAAAGGATTCATATTTACTTTTTCTGGGATGCTGCTAAATGTTAAACATTTCTCAGCCACTTAAATGAAGGCTTTGTGATAAATTAAGCTTCCTTAAAAATGTCAATTCTAGTACACAGATCTCTGTAAACCTTTTTTTTTTTTTGGTTACAATATACTTGTAATATAACAGCCACAAGAATCTTGTTTGTTGTTTTATTTCATATCCCAGTAGTTGGGAGATACAACTAATGATTTCTGCTTTCTCTAAATCACCTGAAGTAACATAGGAAAATGTCATGTGGTTTCTTTAGTTTTTACAAATCTAGAAAAAAAAGTTACATTATTTCTTGTGCAGGAGAAAGGCCTAGTGTACAATGCTATTGCTGATCATTGCTGATGGGAGAAAAACTGAGGATGTTCTTACCCAATGGAAATGTTGTGTTGTCTAGCTGTAAATGCCATACAATTGTGAGAAGAAAATTTTTCAAAATGCCACTGGTGATTTTTTTTAGCCACCTAACAATTGCCAGATCATCCTCTTACACCAGCGGTTCTCAACCTGTGGGTCGCGACCCCATTTGGGGTTGAATGACCATTTCACGGGGGTCGCCAAACAATGCAGTCCGCCATTTTTTCCCCTTTTCCCCTTGGCCGGCACAGGGGGCAGCACCGCGCATGTGCAGGGTAGCACCGCGCATGCGCGATGTGGGCCGTCGTGCTGCACATGCGCGGTGCAGGTCGGGGTCTCACTGCACATGTGCGGCGCAGGTCAGGGTCGTGACCTGAAAAAGGTTGAGAAACACTGTCTTACACAATGGTGGGATTCAAATATGTGAACAACTGGTTCTCTGTGTGGATGTTGCTTCCGGAATGTCACTTCCATTCTAGGCCTGGGCAACAAAAAAAATAGCTACCGGTTCTGCCATATTGATGCGAACTGGCTGAATCCCACCACTGCTGTTACTATTCTTACCACACTCCTGCTTTATATACCCAAAGCTCGGAATAATTCTGATGCCAAAGCACTAGACTCTTGTCTGATTTTAATATGAAGGCATTAGCTACCAGAAAAGATAATAGGTCATAGGTAGCAATATTAGCAAAAGGAACTTGTGCCATGGGGATAGCAAGACAGAAAAGTAAATATATATCTATCTTTTTTAAAACAAACAAGATTGGAGAGAGTACTACTCTAAACAGTTGATCTAAACTGGGAAGGTTAGGTTTTGCTAGCTGTGTGTTTCTAGGTCAGTTCCCTATGAATGCATTACAAATTCTCTAGCTGTTTCTGCTGAAAAGGGATTTTAGATGGCCAACTTTCTGTTCCTTTTGTTACTTTAGTGGAGTGCCATTTTCCCTACTCCACAGGCTACGTCTAGGTGCTGTGAGATTCAGCAGCAGCCCTGCTTTGAGCACTATTCATGTGGAAACTGTAAGGTTGCTGGGGTGAGTTTCACAAAAGGTTAAACTTCTTTCCTTTGTTAGCCTGACTGACAGTCACAGAAGAAGAAGAAGGCTTCTGGGTGAAATCAGTGGTATCTTTCCCAAAGCTGAGGAAGGGAAAATGCATCCAGGGAATTTGCCAACCCATGGGTTTGGATCAATTTGTCCAGTTGTGAAACAACATTATTTCTCAGCCTTGTTGCTAAACTAGATTGCAGCCTGGCTATTTGGACGTGGCTTATGCTGACATATTTATCTGCCCACCCAAGGAATTGAGGAATGAAGCTATGAAGAGGGAATTCCTATCCTTTTATAAATCCTAAAGACCTGGCTCTGCCAGTTGGCCTGGGGCTCCAGTGGGGGAACAGCACAATGGAGGTGGTTGATTGAGTAACAACAGATCCCACCTCCTCCATTCTGCCCTTGCTTTCCCCACATGTCCTTGGTTTTTCATTTTTGCTTTTAATTTATTTAATGTTTTAATGTATTTGTATCTTTTTGACTGTTAGCCTCCCAGAGTTACTTCATGGTAAGATGGGCAACCAATAAATTGTATAAATAAATAAACTCATACTCATTTTCCATACTATTCTATGGATTTTTTTTAAAAAAAATTCTTATCACTGAACATAAAAATGGGAATTGTATTTTGACTAGCTCATCTTTGAGGGCATCATGAGGGAGGGAGGGACATTCCTTCTGTCCCCTGCTATAGTTATGTCTGGGGCTTTCTGAGCTTATGATTTCAGATTTTGGAAAGGAGAAAGAAGCAAGCAAGAAGAAATAAGTTGGTATCATACTTGGAGCCCGGCCTGTTGCTTAGAAGGAGAAGCTGCTCAGTCCTAAACAACAACAAAAACAACAACAACAACAACAACAATAATATGCTACTTAATAGCCCCATCCTAAGTAAAAGGTTATATGCAAACATAATGTTGCTTATCTTGTTTAACCAGTACAGCTTAATGACGTTAAATAAGAGAAAAATATTGTACATTTTACAAGAGAAGCCATGAAAAAAAAATTGCACAACGTGTATCTTCAGATTGACTCCAAAATAAGCCTAACAGAGCTCAATTGAGCTTTCTGTAAGATATATGGGCAGCTTAGCAACAAATCCACTCAAAGGACGAGTAGCATTTGCTACCTTTCATTGTTTGATCAATTCATGTTAACAAGAATTAATGTTCACCTTTTATAGTTCACATGACAACATCTTCCACGAGAATGAGGTATTGGCCTGTGGTTGCTTCTTGTCAAGTGAAATGCTTTGTCCACTTAGGCTGATGAAGAGCCATAGACAATTTGCCATAGTTTATGAGTTACTTCTTTTCCATCCATCTTTCAACCATGGCAAAGTGGCACTTCTTTTCCCCTTGGTCATAAAGTAAACTTTGGAGAGGAAATGTCAGTCAGAAGAAAGCAGTGATTACTGCCATATGATCATTTTATTGGCAGGGGTTTAAAAGGCTACTGTCTAACTGCATTATGTTAAAGTAATGGCTTTCCTCTCTGGGAACATGATCACTTTGAAGAGGTAGTGAAAGCAACGGCTATATAGACATTTGAAGTCACTGGGATTTTACTGAAATTTGAACATTTCTATGCAAAAGTTATAAATCTATAACAAACTTGTTTCAAGTTTTCTAGAACAAGGCCTACAGTTTAGTGCTCTACCAATAGACAACTCATAACTTCAAACTCTGGGTCAGATTTGTTGCAAGGTTTTATTCATATAGAGCTATTCTTACGTGCAGGGATTTTCACATTTAGGATCAAAACACAGCATAGGGATACATTATCTTTTCATTCCTCTCTTCCATTCCACTCACAACCCAGGCTGCAGCCTTCAAGGATGTGATCTGGATTGACAAAAAAAAAAAAAAAAAGCTTTTTCGGAACAATATTTGTAGACTTGGGAGGCTAAGATTCATATTGGAATTGCAGCACAATTAAATTATTTTAAGTTATTCTATGCTGCTTTTTAAACTCTTCCTCTTATATTAAAATTCCAATCTATATAGGGCCTTATTGCTTACAGTTCATGAAAAATAACTCTGCCTTCAAAGCTACAGTATGTATTATATAATCCTTTTGGGTTGATCTGCAGAATGGTATCATCCTCTATTTTTCATAACTAAATGAAGAATCCAACTTTGGCTGTCCCCTTAATCTGAATTCTGGTTTCAACCTGCTCTTTAATTTTTGTATGTTAAGTTATATTACATGAGATGATCTTCCATTAGCTATCATAAAAGTTAGCTAAAAAGATATCATAGTTCATTGATAGGGTGTGTTCTATGGAAGATACTCATCTAGAAAAGAAACATTAAATTACTAAATACTCTATTTCCTGTTTTTAATTCCTTCTCAGAAAGACAGCAATAGAATTAACATATGACTTGAATCACCATTCAATCTTTTTAATGAGCAGCTTGATCATAATAAAGCTGAAAGTGAACTTCCAGTGGCTCCGCTGGCGCCGCAGGGTCTCCTTTGTGAGACTCCGTCATCTGGATGTGTAAAGCCGCGAAAAACAGCGCACATCAGCTGTTTTTTCGCGGTGAAAGATCCCCTCTCCGGGCAAAGGAGAGGTGAAGAGCATCGGGAGTAAGGTTGAGCCTTCTTAAATCCCTGGAAAAGAAGCTTTCAGGGATTAAGAGTGAGCTCCCTATAGCTCCGGAGGACGCTCCTATCCAGAGACGCTTCTGTCTTCAGGCAGAAAAAGACGCCGCGACCACTTCTGCTTTTTTTTTAAGATTTAACACTGAAGAGATTATAAGCAGGCTGAATGACTACAGGAGTCCAAATGGTTTGCAAGTATTTTTATTGTTCTTTTTTCTTGGTTATACATTTCTAACGTCTTCAATCAACAATGTTTTAAGATGGCGTTTAGCTTTCACTGTTCTCATTGTTAGGGAAAGTGCTGGAAAGTGAAAGTGGAATCTGTTACTTTTCTCTCTCTTCTTGTTCTCTCAAGCGTAGCTAGAGAGACGGCTGTGATTTGAAATTTAAAATGGAGTGGAATATACAGCCAAATGCTAAATCTAAGTTGGATTTTACTGATGAATTTTATGAAAAAAGGTCTGAAACACAGAAGACTTTTGCGCAAGAGGTTAAAGAGTTTAAAGCATTTGTGAAAGAGGCTTTGACAGAAGTATTTTTGAAATTAGCTAAACTTCTTCCTCCAAATGAAATTGATGTACAACCTACTGTTGAACAATTTATTTCACAATCTGCATATGGAGATGATTACTACATAACACAAGAGAAAGAAGTTCAACAGGGAAGAGAGGAGGGTTTTGAGAATGAAGATGACAAATGGATTTTGTTAGATGAAAAGTTTGTTTATAGCGAGCAAGAGGTTTTGTTTCAAGAAGGGGAATTCTGGCTAGCTGGGCAGCAAGAAGATGATTTAATTGACAAAAGAGAGGCATTGTTCTACTTTATGAAGCAATTAGACTATAAAACGAAATGGATGTTGTTTGATGAACAGTTTATTTATGTAAAACAAGAGGATATGATTCAAGAAAGGAAGACTCAATTCAACAAGCAACTTAGCTACGGGGCTGAAGAAATACAGAAGAGAGACTTATTACCGGTAGTTGGAAGGGTGGCCTTGTTATGGCCTTTTATTTGGTTGAAAAAGAAACCTAGAGTTCGCTTGAAGTAATGAAAATTTAAAATTGTATGTAAGGAATTATTCTAGGTGTGATATTAGGTAGAAATGTAAGTTAGAAATGCTATAAATAATTTGTTTTTATTATGGAGGTTTATTTGTCAGGTGAGAGAGTCCAGAAGTTGATTGATTAAAAGAAATTTATAATTAAATGAGAGAATTAAGGTTAATCTAAGATAATGGGTTGATTTAAAGATTTAGATTTTAGGCAAGCTGTAAGATAGGATATTTAAATGATATTTTATGATATATTACTATAAATTAAATTTAGTAGATTTGATTTAGATTGATGGTCTAGACGTTAATGATAAATATTATTTTTAACAAGATGAGCTGATTGTTTATATTATAAGTAAGGGTTAGAAGAGGATGTTTATATGATGATATATTAAGATATATTATGATAAACTAAATTGAATAAGAATATTATTATTATTATTAATATAAGTTTATAGGTAAGCTGCAAACCAGGATGTTTAAATGATATTTTAAGATATATTATTATAAACTAAATTTAGTAGATTTGACTTAGATTGACGGTTTAGAAGTTAATGATAAATATTATTCTTAACAAGATGAGTTGACTGTTTATATTATAAGTAAGGTTTAGAAGAGGATGTTTATATTATGATATATACTAAGATATATTATGATAAACTAAATTGAATAAGAATATAATTATTATTATTAATATCATTATTATTATCTTGAATCGAGGGATTTATTGATATTGTTATGGTTAATATTATTTGTTTAACTTTAATAAGATGGTTTTTTTTCTTGTTTTTTTTTTGTTTTTTTCCCCCTTTTTTTTTTTTTTTTTTGTGTGTGTTTTGAGTAAGAGATAGTATATAGTTTAAAATTCTTGTTAAGTTCATATAATAATTTTGTTTGATGTAGTGGGGCTTTCTTTTGTTATACCCTGTAATCATTCTGGGAAGCCGCATAATTTTAGGTATGATGTTTTTTTTAGCTGTAATTAGGGTTGGTGGAAGAATAATTAATTATTGTTACTAATGGGTTGTTTGGGTGGCCTTTGGTGGATTGAAGGATGAGTTAAGTGTGAGCTGATAAGAAGGGGGAAGAATGATGGTAAATTGTTTGAGATGCTTATTTTTAGTTGAGTTATTATTATCAGAAGTATTGGAAATTGTATTTATGTTTTGTTGTTGATTGTTTATTTGTATATTAAGATTTGATATGATTAGCTTTCTTTTCTGTTAAAATTGAGGGGGGAAAAAAAGTCAATAAAAATATTTAAAAAAAAAAAAAATAAAGCTGAAAGTATTTTGATTGACAAAAAGAACAAAACATCACTAGGCAAATCATTGCATAGAACAAAGAACATAAGCTGTTGTTAGATTTTAAATGTTAATTAGTTTATAGTGCTTACAAATGTAATAATTTATTATTTATTTTTTAAAAAAGTTTTATTTAGCTGGGCTAATTATGGTAGGTATAGGACAGTGTTTCTCAACTTTGACATGCCTTAAAATTGTCAAGGTTGAGAAACACTGGTATAGTACATTTTCCAGTTTAACTTTAATTTGTCACAGTAGTGGATTTTTTTTAAAAAAATGGAAATGTGTGCTCATTCAGATTGATATTTGTGAAGAAGCTTATTTTTCAAGTGCTATATTTTTAAATTATCAACTAACAGTCTGGTCCTTTACAATGATGTTGTATATGTAGCAATGGCTTCTGCTATTCAAAAATGTGAGATCTCATTCCATTGTGTTGCATTTTACATGTGGAGGTGTATTTCTTCTTTAGCAGTTTTAGCAATACATACAATTTATCAATCTGTGCCCTGACTACAACACTACTACTGGGGGCTGGGAGTAGTCTTCACTGGAATGCACGAATTGAAAGAAATCCCACCATCAATTTGGGTGGCTGGTTTCATTACCTGAACTGGTCTTACCGGTAAGAATTCTTATTTTTGTTTCTTTCCACAATACTTCATCAAAATCTGCCTACCTGTACCTTAAATCCACTATTTGAGGTCCTATACTCTTGGAACAGCATAAAGCAGCCAGATCTTCTTCTGAGTTACATATGTTAAAGTATTAGGATGGCTTTAGATAGTGAGATGGGTGGCAAATAATTTAATTAAATATTCAAAACTTGCCATCATGGTTCCCCTCACACTTCTCTTTTCAAGGTTAAACATTAGCAATAGTACACAATCTCACCCCTGATCATTGTCATTGCCTTTCTCTGAATCTGTTCTAGTTTGTTGGAGTTTGGTATGTCTAGTTTAATGAAGAGAAGGATGATGGGTGACATGATACCTAGCAGTTTTCAAATATTTGAGGGGCTGACACAAAGAAGAGGGGGGTCAACCTCTTCTCCAAAGTTACTGAAGGCAGGGCAAGAAGCAATGGATGGAAGCTTATTAAAGAAAGATCCAGCCTAGAAGTAAGAAGAAATTTCCTGACAATGAGAACAATTAATCAGTGGAACATCTTGCCTCCAGAATTTGTGCGTGCTCCATCATTGGAGGTTTTTAAGAAGAGATTGGGCAGCTATTTGTCCAGAATGGTATAGGGTCTGCTGCTTGAACAAGAGGATGGACTAGAAGACCTTAAAATTCCCTTCCAATTCTGCAGTTCTATAATTCTGTAATTCCCTGAAGTGTGGTACCCAGAACAGAACATCACACCTCAGATCAAAGGTGAGCAACTTTGAGAATAAGTTTTAAGTGCTAGGTTTATCTCTAGTAACTTTTGTTCTTTTACTTTCAACATATTTTTAGCTCTTCCAGATCATTTTATTTGGGGGTTCTAGAACATTAGCTATCCATCCCCATTTTGTGGCCTTCACAGATCCAATCATTGTTCTTGCCATTTGTATATCCAAGTGATTAATAAAAATGTTGAACAGCAGATTCCACAAGACTGAACATTTTGGCACTTCACTCAGCACCTCACTCCAGTTTGATGAAGTGCTGTTGATGAGCATTCCTTGACTACAATTTTCATGCCAGTTATTTAGTTAATTGTCATGCCATCCAGCTCATAATTAGTTTGCTAATCAAAGTGTTATGGGGTATTTTGCCAAATCTTTGCTGCAATGAAGATAGATTATCTTCAGCATGCCTACAATCTATTAAGGAAGCTCAATAAAAAAATGAGAGAAGAACAAGAGTTGTTCTTAACAAATCTGTGCTGACTGTTGATAGTTACTTCATTGTTTTCACGGTGCCTTCAGATCAATCTCTTGATCATCTTCTCTACCTAATTCCCAAAGATCAATGTCAGACCGACTAATCTATATTTCTCTGGGTCCTTCTTGTTGAAGATAGCACATTTGCCATCTTCTAGTATTTCACCAGTTTTCTCAGATAATATAGAAAGTTTTGGCCAAGCAGTTAGCAAATTGCTTCAGTATTCAACAATGAAATTTACCTGAACCTGGAAATTAAACTCATTCAAAGCAATTAGTATTCTCCGAGTATGTTTCTATCAGTCTCAGACTTCAATCCTTCCCATTCTCTTTGCTCATCACAGTTGGATAACTAAAACGGTAACTGAGAAGCCAAGGTGTTTTTCTTATTACCTATTAACATTTTGCCATCTTCATTGAGCAGCTGGTACACTAATTTTCTTCCCTTCCTTTTCTTTTGAAAGTCTCTTGAAAAGACCCTTTTTGTGGTTCTTAGCATTCCTTGCCAACTATAGGGGAAAACTTGTTAGTTTTCCTTGTACCAGCTCCAGTCTATTTATGTATACCACTTTACAGGTGACTTATTACTTTTTACACCTTCTATTTGTAGATTTATGTTTTTCCCAGACCTTCTGGCATCTTCTACTCCCTCTTTCTCTCCCCCTCCCCACTTTTCACAATTGAGCTTTTCACATCCCATTATTCTAACCAATCCTGTATTCTTTTCCCAGTACTTCTCTTGTTACAGAAACTTATTTATTATTCCTTTGTGTTAATTAAAATATGTTTAAAGAACAAGATATATTGTTTGCATTACGTTCAGTTTTAATTTTCCTTAAATAAAATATTTTTTTTTAAGAAATCCTCCAGATGACCTGGTCATTTTCCTGCAACTACCAAAATTGATTAAATTGTCCTTCTTCAATGTCATGTCAGATGTCTACATCTACCTCTTAAAAGGGAAAAGTATGAGAAAGCAAGAAAGGAAGAAGCACACTTTTAAAAGTTTGCTCCTAGCTGATGTTAAGATAATTGAAGTCCTCATGATTATTACGTATAACCCTTTTGAAAAATCTGCAGGATGGTAGAGGGAAGCTCTGCCTACCTACCATCCTTAGTAGATTGGGTAGAAATAGAACTCAGCCCCTGTATTAGTCTTATTCACATATCCACTTTGTTAGTCCAGATGCTCTTTATATTACTGCCAAATTAATTCATTGGATATGCAGTGCAAGTCTTCCTTTCTATTGCTTCTGTTTCTTTTAACTAACTTGTATTCTTCAATTACTATATCCTAGTCATGGAAGTCACTCCATGAAATCTTTTTTATGTTTTCTAAATCATATTTTTTACATTTCTTATTCATTCATGCATGCATGCATTCATTCAATATGCCACCCCTTTCACTGTTGAAGCAACACTGTGTGGCTTATAAAAAATAAAAGGTACTATAAAAAGTATTAATATTAGCATAATTAGATAGAAACTAAGAACCAACAGGATAGGTGGAATGGGGTGGGACTTCTCTGTATCCCATCAGGGACACTAAATATAAAGCACCCCATCAGAACCTCAGAGCCAGGTTTTAAGGTCCTTCTGGAAGGCCAAAAGAGTGGGGTTGTGGATCTGACCTTTGACAACAGACTATTTTAAGCATTATCTTTAGATAAGGAGGGCCACAAACCTATGAACCATGTGTTCTTTCTGTTGGGTTTTTAAAAAATTAAATATTTTAAAACTATAACTTTTAACCTCTTTCCTCTACAACATACTACTACTACTACTACTACTATAATCAGAGAAGACAAGGAGATTGCTGAGAGGCTAAATGACTTCTTTGCCTCAGTTTTCACCGAGGAGGATAGAGAACATTTGCCTGCCACTGAATTAGTTTTCCCAGGGAAGGAAATAGAAGAATTAAACCTGATAGAGATAAACAAGGAAGATGTTCTTGCATGCCTTTCTAAACTAAACGTCAACAAATCGCCGGGTCCAGATGGCATCCACCCCAGAATTCTCAAGGAACTCAAGTGTGAAATTGCTGAACTTCTAGCTAAAATATACAATCTTTCTCTAAGATCAGGCACTGTACCGGAGGATTGGAGGGAAGCAAATATAACCCCGATCTTCAAGAAAGGATCCAGAGGTGATCCAGGAAACTATAGACCAGTCAGTCTAACCTCAGTTCCAGGCAAACTGATGGAAACCATTATTAAAGATAAAATTACAGGGCACATAGAAAAACAGGCATTGCTGAAAGAAAATCAACATGGTTTCTGCAAAGGCAAATCATGTCTTACTAACTTGTTAGAATTCTTTGAGGGTGTAAATAAATACATAGATAAAGGGGCCCCAGTTGATATTGTATATCTTGACTTTCAAAAGGCTTTTGACAAAGTCCCTCACCAAAGGCTCATAAAAAATCTCTCCAGCCACGGAATTAGAGGACAGGTCTTGTCCTGGATTGGTAACTGGCTAAATTGTAGGAAGCAAAGGGTGGCAATAAATGGACAATTCTCCGGATGGAAAGAAGTGAGAAGTGGTGTACCCCAAGGTTCAGTTTTGGGGCCTTTACTTTTTAATTTATTCATCAATGATCTGGATGTAGAAGTTAATAGTGAGGTAGCCAAGTTTGCTGATGACACTAAATTGTTCCGGGTTGTGAAAAGTGAAACTGATTGTCGGGAGCTCCAGAAGGATCTCTTGAAATTGTGTGAGTGGGCAACAAAGTGGCAAATGCATTTTAACCTAAACAAGTGCAAAGTTATGCACATCGGGGCAAAGAACCCCAATTATACTTACCAACTGATGGGGACCAAACTTTCTGAGACAACCCAAGAAAGGGATCTTGGGGTTTTGGTGGACAGCTCGATGAAGATGTCAACCCAATGCGCAGCAGCAGTAAAAAAAGCAAATTCCATGCTTGGCATGATTAGGAAGGGAATCGAAAATAAGTCAGCAAGTGTTGTATTGCCTCTGTACAAATCGATGGTGAGACCACACTTGGAGTACTGTGTACAGTTCTGGTCACCGCACCTCAAGAAGGATATAATGGAACTGAAAAAGGTGCAAAAAAGGGCAACAAGAATGATCAAGGAAATGGAGCGCCTCCCTTATGAAACCAGATTGCAACGCCTTGGTCTCTTCAGCCTTGAAAGACGGCGTTTAAGGGGTGACTTGATCGAAGTGTATAAAATCATGCATGGGATAGAAAATGTGGATAGAGAAAAATTCTTTTCTCTATCACACAATACCAGGACACGGGGGCACTCCCTAAAGCTTATAGCTAAGAAAGTGAGGACAAATAAAGGGAAATATTTCTTCACCCAGAGGGTCGTTGATTTATGGAATTCACTTCCTGAAGGGGTCGTGACAGCTGTCAGCCTTGACAGCTTCAAGGCAGGGCTAGATAGATTCATGGATGCAAAGTGTATCGGTGGTTATTAAAACGGATGTCCATGTGCCGCCTCTATGTTGGTTGAGGCAGGCAGGATTCCCTTGAGTACCATTTGTTTGGGGGTCAAGGGAAAGGGAGGGTTTTGCCTTCTCTTTCTGCTCAAGATCCCCATGTACATTTGGTGGGCCACTGTGTGACACAGAATGCTGGACTCGATGGGCTTTGGCCTGATTCAGCATGGCTCTTCTTATGTTCTTATGTTCTTACTACTACTACTACTACTACTACTACTACTACTACTACTACTACTACTACTAATAATAATAATAATAATAATAATAATAATAATAATAATAGTAAAGTTGGAAGGGACCTTGGAGGTCATCTAGTCCAACCCCCTGCTCAGGCAGGAAACCCTATACCATTTCGGACAAACGGGTGTCCAGTCTCTTCTTAAAAACTTCCAGTGTTGGAGCATTCACCGCTTCTGGAGGCAGATTGTTCCACTGGTTAATTGTTCTAACTGTCAGGAAGTTTCTCCTTAGTTCTAGGTTGCTTCTCTCCTTGATTAGTTTCCATCTGTTGCTTCTTGTCCTGCCTTCAGGCGCTTTGGAAAATAGCTTGACTCCCTCTTCTTTGTGGCAGCCCCTGAGATATTGGAACACTGCTATCATGTCCCCCCTTGTCCTTCTCTTCATTAAACTAGACTTACCCAGTTCCAGCAGCCATTCCTTATATGCTTTAGATCTTTACACCAGACCTCTTACTTCCAATTCCTACAAGATCCAATTCAGCATGTTTACTAGTGTGCTTTTGTGCAACCTATCTTGTGCCAGCATTTTGCTATCAAATCAGTCAGGTTATTGCCCCAGTCATTATCAAATTGTCCCATTTGGAAGATTTTTTTTCAGGAATTTTTTTCCACCATAGTGTGAGGTGCAAGTGGCTCAGTGGCTTAATGACACTGGAGATGGTCTTTGCTCTGGCAGTTCAAGTCCTACTACTGCATGGTAGGGTGAACTCTCATCACTTGCCTCAGCTTCAGCTCACCTAGCATCTTGAAAGCATGTTATATGCAAATAGATAAATAGGTACCATTTTGATGGGAAGATAAGCCCACGAGGACGGTCAGAACTTTGCTGGTGTTGGACCACAACAATAATCCTGTGAAGTTAATTGTTCTGAGAGAAAATGACTGGCGCAAAGTCATCCAGCTAGCTTGCATGCCTGAGGTGGAACTAGAACTCACAATCTCCTGATTTTCAAACTAGCTCCTTAACCACTATGCCAATAGCAGGTTTTTAAAAACAGGCCCAAACCGCTGCACATGGGGATCAGACCAACTGCCTCTTTTTGCAAGCATGTCATTGACTTAAAGAACTGAAGCAGACCTTTAGTCTACCTCAATAATCTACCTCATTTTCTTATCTCCCCTTCTTTTTCATCATGTCTTTGTTCTTCATTCTGTCCTTTCCATTTTATAATTTACTAAAAGAAGAAATTAGGAGTCCTGGTGGGGCAGTGATTAGAATACAGTATTGCAGGCAAACTCTGCCCACAGCCTGGAGTTTAATCCTGATGGGGCTCAAGGTTGACTCAACCTTTCATTCTTGCAAGGTTGATAAATTGAGGACCCATATTGCTGGGGGCAATATGCTGATACTGTAAACCACTTAGAGAGGGCTGTAAAGTAGTATGGGGCAGTATACAAATCTAAGTGCTATTGCTATTGCTATTTCCCATTTAATGGTTATGATGCAATGACTAAAGCTCAGTATCTCTTATTGGTGTGCCAAATGCTTAGGTTTATTCTATTTGAAGAAGAAGAAAAAGGGAATACACTGTATGAAGTAGTATGTGGATGTAATGGAAGCATGGGTGAATTGCATGGACAGAAAAGTATGGAACAATATAGTGAACAGTCCTGTGTAGGCTTGTTTTAACTATGTGCCTTTTTCTCTATCTCATACCTTTAATTTATTTTGCATATTTTTTTTTGGCCTGGTATGGTGCATAATGTTGCTTACCCTGAAAGGGCCTGGCACAATGTATGTATGCATATCTGCTATGTTATTTTTGTACAGATTCTCCCTGTGCAGAGACACAGAGGAGCATTCAGTAGTCTCACCACAGCATAAAGTTACCTGGCTGCTCAAAACCCATTTCCCAATATATCCGCTGGGAAAGGAGGTACCATTTCACAGTGTTGTGTGATGTCAACATAAAAGCTGTAGCAGCTGGCTCTTTGGATTTGGAAAGAATGACCACTAGCTGAGAACCTGTTTATCTGATCACATAGCCACCTATGGATCTTTACCTTACAGTTTGTTACAGAGTAAATGATTGTGCAGGGCAAAGTAATTCATTTTCTGAAGACAGTTTATTGCTCCAAAATATACTATGGACCATTAGAGCTCAAAATTATCACCTATATTGAATAAAGTGATAGTTGTCTTTATTGCAAATCATTGGATGCAACTCCAGGGAGGACTTAGTCCGTGCTTCCTTGCTTTGTTACAAAAGGAGTAATATTTGCTTGAACAACAGATAAAAAAAAAGGAAATAGAATTACTTGATAAAGGTCAGGGCCTTCAGTGCAAACAGTTATGGGGATAAAATCATGACATTGCAGACTATTCAGTTCAATATGGGGAAAAAGAAAGAAAAAGAATACTTAGAAAATTCCCATTGCAGCACTCTCTGTAGATTTACAATTGACAGATTTTGGCATTTTACTCACATACCTATTTGTTTTCTCTTGCAAGATCAATATCCTGGCACAGGCGGTATAGACCAGATTATCTTTCTTGTCTATGATGATAATCTTGTCACCTAGTGAAGCAAATCAGAAATACAGTGTGATTATTAGGGCCACACATGTATAGGTAGCTAGACGTTTTAAGATATTTTGGGATGCTACCCAGTTAAAATTCCAGGACACACAAAGTCCTTTATAGAAATTGCACACTTTCTCTTGCAAAACAGCCATTCCTACTGCCAGGAAGTCAGGGCTGATTCCATTAGGGACATTTAATCTCAGTCACAGAGCAATAGAGTCCCTGGTTATGAATGACTTCCCTGTACATAATCTCTATGCGAAAGAGGCTAATCTCTTAATACTTGAGTTGCTTGCAGTTTATCTCCTTTGAATGTGCTAGCTGGTATTGGATACCTGGAGGAATCTGACAAAAACATCAAGGCCTAGTAAATAAATGCCAAAAATGATTACAGAGTGAGTGACAAAACAAAGAAAAACACCTTGTATAGACATGTTCATTCCATTCTTTATTTTTCCCCACTTCCTTTTGTGAACATCCACCATTTAGAAGCTTCCAGAGTTGAATGTAATCTGGTGGTCACAGTCTTTAACTGATGGTGTTGTATTCTATATGAAATCTTTAGAGGTTAGGATTTGATTGTTATTATTATTATTATTATTTCATTTCTTAAGCTGAGGTAGAAAAGAAATAGCTGAGGATAAATAACTTGGACACCATGTCTGAGCCAAGAGATACAGATTCTATTCTATATCATATGGGTAGGTAAAGTCAGATTCTTAAGACACTGAGGAGAAAAGAACTGAGCAGACAATAGATACAGACAGACATCCTAGTAGTGACACACATGGGCTGAATGAAATATTTTGCCCTGTACACTAAAACAAATGTGATAACAGTAATGATGTATACAAAATAAAGGCTTAGCCCCGCTCGATTTTTAAAGTTAACTTTTATATTATTTATTTATTACTCGAACTTATATGCTGCCCTTCTACTAGGACCCAGGGCAGCTTACACACAATGCAATAAAATTCTAATAATAAAATTAATCACATTCATACAACATACAAGCTCAGTCAACTCACATTCGCTGATGGAGGGACATTCCTACCGGTAGGCCCAGGGGCAGAGCACAGCTCATACGCCCCAAACCTGTCGGCATAAGTGCGTCTTTAACAATTTCCGGAAAGCTAGGAGGGAGGAAGCAGTACGAACCTCTGAGGGAAGCTGGTTCCAGAGGGCAGGGGTAGAAACAGAGAAGGCCCTAGCCCTGGGCCCCGCCAGATGACATTGCCTAACACACGGGACCCGTAGGAGGCCAACCCTATGTGCTCTAACCGGTCGCTGGGATTCATGAGGCAGAAGACGGTCCCGCAAGTATCCTGGTCCATTGCCATAAAGGGCTTTATAGTTCATAACCAACACTTTGAATTGTGTTCGGAGACCAATTGGTAGCCAGTGCAGCTCACAGAGAGCTGGAGTGATATGAGCATGTCTTGGGAGACCCAAGACAGCTCGCGCGGCTGCATTCTGGACTACTTGCAGTCTCCGGACATTCTTCAAAGGTTGCCCCATGTAGAATCTCGAGGTGACAAGGGCATGGGTTGGGTGACTGTGAGGAGTGACTCCCGGTCCAAATAGGGCCGCAACTGGCACACCAGGCAAACCTGGGCGAATGCCCCCCTCGCCACAGCCAAGAAATGATGTTCTAGACTTAGCTGTGGATCGAGGAGGACACCCAAGTTGCGAACCCTCTCCGAGGGGGACAAAACTTCTCCCCCCCCCAGGGTAATGGACGGACAGTTGGAATTGTTCTTGGGAGGCAGAACCCATAGCCACTCCATCTTGTCGGGATTGAGTCTGAGCCGGTTGGCACCCATCCAGATCTCAACAGCCTCCAGGCACCGGTTCATCACTTCCACTGCTTCGCTGTAATGACTCGGAGTAGAGATATAGAGCTGAGTATCATCAGCATATTGATGATAACTCACCCCATGTCGATGGATGATCTCACCCAACGGCTTCATGTAGATGTTAAAAAGCAGAGGTGAGAGAACAGACCCCTGAGGGACTCCACATGGAAGAGGCCTCGGAGCCGATCTCTGACCTCCTGCGAACACCGACTGCGACCGGCCAGAGAGGTAGGAGGTGAACCACCGTAAAACGGTGCCCTGCACTCCAAGCCCCTTCAACCGGCGCAGAAGGATACCATGGTCGATGGTATCGAATGCCGCTGAGAGGTCAAGAAGCACCAGGATAGTGGAGTAGCCTCTATCCCGGGTCCGCCAGAGATCATCGGTCAGCGCGACCAAAGCAGTTTCCGTGCTGTAACCGGACCTGAACCCAGACTGCTGAGGGCCCAGATAATCAGTTTCATTCAAGAACCGTTGGAGTTGGAGTGCCACCACCTTCTCAACAACCTTCCCTAAAAAGGGAAGGTTGGAGACTGGACAATAATTATTTAAAACTGCCGGGCCCAGGGAAGGCTTCTGGAGGAGGGGGCGCACAAGTGCCTCCTTTAAGGGAGCCGGAAAGGACCCCTCCCTCAATGAAGCGTTAGCAACAGCCTGGACCCAGCTCTGTGTCACCTTCCTGCTAGCCGAAATCAGCCAGGAGGGGCACGGGTCCAGTAAACAGGTGGCCGAACTCACAGCTCTAATGGCCTTGTCCACATCATCAGGAGTTACCAGGTCAAACTCCTCCCATTCAACAGGCCTCTGTCATCTCGACTGACTCATTGTCAGCCGACACTGTATTCCAATTGGAGTTCAAGTCAGCCCGGATCTGAGCAACCTTGTCTGTGAAAAAGATGTTAAATTCTTCGGCATTGCCCTGCAAAGGTTCCTCCCTCCTCCCCGTATCAAGGAGAGAGCGAGTCACCCTAAACAGGGCAGCCGGACGAGATTCCGCAGACGCGATCAGTGCGGAAAGATACTGAAATCTTGCCGTAGTGATCACTTCCAAATAGGTCTTAATATAAGTTCTCAATTTGGTTCGATCAGATTCGGATCTACTTTCCCTCCATTGCTTCTCTAAACGTCTCTTCTGGTGCTTCATCCCCCTGAGTTTCTCGGTAAACCAAGGAGATTGAAATTGACACTTCATTTACAACAATATCAAAACAGACTTACCGGTAGTCCTTGTTTAGTGACTGCCTTGTTTAGCAAGCACTTGCAGGTTCATATGTGATAAGAAAGTATCTTTGAAACCAGTTCTCACATTTACATCCTTTGTTGTCTGTAAGGCAAAGGAAAACTGAAGTAAAATCATAAAATTATGGTGTTTCATTTAGCGACAGCTTCACCTAGCAACCAAGTTACTGGTATCAATTTTGGTTGCTAAATGAGAACTATTTGTGCTTCAGTGCTTCAGAAAGAGGCAACTCTGAACATAAGAAGCAGGTCATCCTCTCACGTTGTGGTTTGGTGTATTTTACCGTGACTATGTTATATGCACGAGAAAGTCAGAATAATAATTGCATGTCTTCCCCACTACCAGGGAAGTTGCTTTTAGTAGAATTTCCTACATAATATTGTAGCCTTCATTTTTTAATTTAGTTGCCAGTGGGTGCAATTTATACACATTTATTTGGGGGAAAAAGCTCCACTGAACATCAATTTCAGCTGAATTGATCTGCGTAGAATAGGTTGTGATTTTTTTTTACATAGACATAATAAATCATTTCACAGTGGCTTCTGCTACATATGGTGGCTGTGCAAATTCTTTGAAAGAAAACCTTCCAAGTACATACAAAGCACTATTTTCAAATAATTAAAATTACTGCATCTTTCCCCCATGCCTGGCTGAGAAAGTGGCTTCAAAGGAAAGTAAGGAAACATGAAGTGACAGCCAGGAATAGCTTAGAAAACACGGAGTGGGGGAAACCTGAAAAATTCATTTGCTTTAAATATCTGGACAGAGGCCTTTTGCGCTTACTTTTTTTTGTGAGTTGCAAAGCAGCTAGTCCTAATACCCCACAAAAAAATAAAATAATAAAATGACACTCATAGCTTATCAGTCCTTTATATAATCAGACATAAATAAATCACTGTCTACAACTGCTCTGCAAACTTAAAGGATAAGTTTGCCAATGTGTTAAATAACAACCTACTTTGTGTTTCTTAAAACTTCCACCCAACACATTCTGAATCACATGGTATATTAGCAATTCACATTCCATGAGCCGATTAAAATGTATTTTTAGAGCTCCTTATTGGATCCTAAACAGTACAATATTTATGAAGTATAATATTTATGTATTGTATTAGTTGAGATTGAGTCCTGTTCTTTCATGGATATATATTGTTGTTGGTAACAGTACAAAAGTTATTTACTATTGCCTTCTTCCAGGATGTTTTTCAACCTTAGAGTCCTGACTAGCATTTCTCAATCTCAGCAACTTCAAGATGCATGGACTTCAACTCCCAGAATTCCTCAGTCTGCCTGGCAATGGCCTGCCATTCAAGTCCTAATCAGATCTGATCCTTCTTAGGTTCTTGGGATCAGGCAAGATTGATTAGGTATTGCTGTAACCCAACTAGGCAGCTTATAGAGAATTTTTCCCCTTATATTACAGCCCATTACTTTAAAACAGTTCCCCCATCCGCATCCCCCTTCACAAGAAAAGTTTGATGTTTTACCACTGGATCAACAGAAAATATTTTCTCAAGAGGTTGGGAGACTTTATGGAGCAGCTGAACAAGTGATTCTGAAAGCTGCAGAGGGAGCAAAATTGGAGAAAACCATTTCCTAAATGTTCCTGTTAGCCTATGCATCAGAGAACTTATATAGTAAAGCTGTATATATATGTATGTATGTATGTATGTATGTGTCTGTATGTATGTACATGTATGTGTGTGTATATACGCAGACACACACATACAAAGCCCACAAACATATACAGTACATATAGACAGAGAGAGACAGAAGAGTCAGAATAACAGAGCTCAAGTAGGAGACTCTATAGCATTCTGGACACACGTTTGAAAACTCTTCTTAGAAACCTCTAGTGATGGAGCACCACAACTCCTGAAGCCATTCCACTAATTAATTGTTCTCACAGTCAGGAAATTTCTCTTTATTTCTAGGTTGGTTCTCTCCTTGATTACACACACACACACACACACACACACACACACATTCTCTTGCATTCTCTTGCATTATAGCACTGGCAATAACACTTAGATCTATATACCACTCCATAGTGCTTTACACACTCTCTGAGCAGTTTACAATATCAGCATGTTGACCCCAACAAGCTAGATCCCCTTCCATCAGAAGGATGGAAAGCTGAGATAACCTTGAGCCAGTCAGGATCGAACTGCTGGCTATGGGCAGAGTTAGCCTGCGATATTGCATTCTAACCCACTGCGCCACCACTGCAAACACCATGGCTCTTATATTATAGATATAACTTCTTCCAAGATTTATAATTACCGGTATTGCCCTGAATTCATGAGTATCTCTTTTAAAATGTTTGGTTTTAGACTACCCCAACTAAAACTAATTGTAAATAATTTTTAATAATGTTGTAATTTGGAAGAAACTGGAATGAGATAACCAAGTAATACTCGAAGCAACATGATCAATATTCATACTTCCAGAAATGTAGCATGAATTTATATAAAGTATTCTTATTAGAATGGTTTTCATGATACTGTTAAACTTAATTACAGTCAAAAACAGAAAATTAGTTGCTTCATCCTGCAATAAACAGCACAAAATCCTGGTGTACTTTCTGAGTTACCCTAGTCTCTTTTCTACTTAAAAAAAAAAAGGTGGGGAGGAAGGCTGATCTATAAGTCTACACTGAAGTTGCAAAAGAGCTTCTTCAATCTGCTTCCGCTATGTTACCACTGAAGATCAATTCTCTCCTCCCAACAATACTTGATGGAAACATAAAACCATGCCTTTTCTCTGGTTCTTTCAGAATAACATGTACCGCATACATGATACTGAACTGCAAACCAAAGAATCACATTATTCCTAAATAAATAGAAATGTGAATGAATCAAGTAGCCAATATTGTTTAGAAAGGAGGAAGATTATTTTCTGAGTCACCTGAATATTTTGTACTCTTAGCATATTTGGCAGTGCCTCTGCTGCAGATACTAATGCAATTAACTGCCAGGTTAATTCCAAATTTAGTTTTGCTGGCCTGTCCAAACCATAAAACTGCAGTAGCCGAATTGTATTAAGGTCGCCTATAAAGGATAGCAAAGTGATGGTATTTGCTAGCCTTTTGAATTAATTATTAATATTGCCATCAAGGTACCCTTAACATTTCACAATATAAGTGATTGAGACCTTGGTCATGCTCCCGTTTCTTTCATTCTGTACAATACAAATAGTCAATTGCATAATAATTAGTGATCTTAACATTTGGTATTTTTTCTCTTTCTCTTTTTCTCTACACACACAGGCACACATAATTTAACAATAGATAAGGAACACTAAGCAAGAGGTACCTCAGGGACAAAAAGCATAGCCAGGATAAACTTGCAAATCTGAGAACACACACATATTTATTTATCTGGTGCTGAAAGGAAGACAGCATTGGTGCCAAACTGCCCCAAACTCTTTTTCTAGTAAATTTCCTATGCTTCTTTATGAAAACCATAAAACCAGCCAACAATTACCACAAACATTAAACTTCTCTTAAAGCAATGGTATAAGATATTAAGCTGAAAGATGTTTAAATTATTTATATATCTGTTACATTTATAGGCTTCTGCAATCCCAAAGGACTTTCAGTGGTTTCCAAAGACAAAATACATGATAAACAATTAAAATACATAACTAAATCATCCACAATCCATCTATGCAATCTTACAATAGAAATTATATAGACAAAAGCCAGCCAATATGGTAATTGTAAGTCCAAAGTCCCTAAAGTCACCTGTTTTGATAGATACTTATTATCTATCAAATTATTTGTTTTGCTAGTGGAAAACATTAATTTATGAAAGCATCAGGTCTATGAGTCAAATCCTAGCTTAAAAAGACTAGCAATAGCCTGAGAAAATTTGTCACAATAAAGATGTCTTTGCTGCCCATGATTTTACAAATTCTTGGGGTTTTTTTCAGTTTCTGGCTGCCACAAAATTGGATGTTCAGCATTCACGTTCTGTATATTTAATAGGGGAAAAAGTTCAGAGAACAGTTCCAAAGCAAAGTTCATAGTTCCGACAGATTAAACCCTTCACAAGAACTTCGAGGCATTATTTTCCTTAAAGAAACTTTTATTCGGGAAACAAAGTATCGGCACTACATAGTTGGACCCCAAAACTAATTTCCCCTCCCCAAAACTGTGACAAAGTACAGTTCCCACACCCAATAAACAGTCATCAAACACTTTTCCCAATTAGCTTGAAGCACAGGCTTTCTCCCCAACGGTCCTAAATATGAAACAGTTGCTGAGCATCCAAATTTTGATCACGTGATCATGGGAATGCTGCAGTGGTCATAAGTGCAAAAAAACCAGTCATTGGTCATTTTATTCAGTGTTGTTGTAACTATGAATGCTTACTAAATGAATTGTTGTAAGTTGAGGACTGATTACCTGTAGAGACTTTCTCTTTCTGTGGTGTTTCTTGAAATGATTATTTATCCACATGATTTGTGTTTCTTTTCTGATTTTCTCATGAAATCTGGTTTTCACTTGTTTCGCCTCTCAAAATTTCCTGTCCAAAACCCAGCTATGACCATACCAAACTATATAATATAATAACATCACAATGCTTAATTAAATACTCTACCTTAACCCTGCCCCCCCAGAAGCACTCAATTAAAATGACAGATAAAGGACTTCTGGTTTTGCGCAGTAGTGACTGGTCGCAGGCTTGCAGATTCTCCACACCCCTGTAGCTAATTTCGCCCTCCCTGGGGACCCTAAATGGGTCTAAGTCACCCTGGAGAGGTGACGAAAAAAGAAGGGTGCTCCAGCAATTCTGGAATGGCGGTGGCCGTTCCATTCGACTTGGGGAAAGCCTTCTAACCCAACAGGAGAAAGGCTGTATATATTGCATCAACCACCCAAAGCTACTAGTAACCGAAGTCCAAAAGTACTAACCAGCACAACTGTTAACAGCGTGCTTGAAACTGGGTGAGGAATTCGATCTTCTGTTTTCTATTTTACATTTAATTTCCTGGAAAAGATCCTCAAGAAGCAAAATACCTGTGAAAGGGAAGGAGGGGGATTTCCGTCCCACTCTTATACCAACAGAAGTGGTGAATCAATCTTTTTATGGAGGATCAAAATGTATGAAATTGAAAAACAAATAGTTGCTGACACCTAGTGGTGGATGAAGACTATGACAGCTATGACTTTAATATAAGATTTGGCAAAACCTGGGAAAAGCTAATCTGTGTTTGTGACCTTCAAAGTTTTAACAACAAAGAACAGCTGTGTCAAAAAAGAGTCAATAATCTGGGCTGTAGACAAAGAGAGAATTATAAATTTCAGAAAAAAATCATTTTTGAACTATTTGGATTACAAATATCTATTTATTCTGGACTCTAAAACTATTTGCAGAGAAAAGAAAGGAAGAGAAAAACTCAAATTCTTGGCCATCATGGATCAGAGACATGTAGAAAGAACATATCAAGAAAACATAAATATTTCACAGGAGGAGATATATAGTATACTGCCACTAATTCAAACAACAATGATTTTAAACCACAAAGAAATCCAAAATAACTTTGAAAATATAAATCAATCTATTTCTAAGTTAACCCTACAAAAAAATTCCCAGAAAACAACAACAGAGAAGGAGCAGATAAAACAGATAAATGAATATAGATTTGAGAACACAGTCTTAAAGATGGAACTTAACAAAAAAAAAAGGAAACATGATTTAATCCTAGTGGAAATTTTTTACAAAAATTGGAAAAAACAACTTGTTCCTTAAGGCTACAAAATAAATCTGAGGACAAGAAAATAGATTGGATAAAATGGACTGTAGAGATGTCAGGAACATTGGAGAGAAACGAAATGATAAGAGAAGTGGAGAGAAAGAAAAAGAAAAAAAATTTCAACAAACGTGGAAAGGCAGAAGCACCGTACAAAGACACTTCTCCTGATTTATTTTTTATATCTTCAGCAACATTTATGAACATACAGGAAAACTTATTAATTCAGCAAAATACATTGATTAAGAAAGATACTGGGCAAAGGAAAAAGACTAAAGTGGAAACCAAGAAAATAGATGATGGGACTTACCAGAGAGAATACTTATAAAAGAAACATTTGTTTGAATATGGTTAAAGAAATAGAAAAGTTTTGGAATATATATGTCATTCTAAGAGGGATGAATTCCCTAAATAATACAGTATGCTTTTCCCCCTTTTTTGTTGTCTTTCTTGATATTAGTAATATAAAAAAAGGAAATGTTTTAGATACTTAAATGTGATTGAATTTAAGAAAATTATAATGGATAAAATGTTTTGAATAAGAGTTAAAGGATTAGATTACTAGATGTATTAAATGGAACGTTTAAAAATTAAACATATTTTTTTTAATATAAAATTCTTTTATTAAAACAATCAACATTGAACATAAAAAAACATATTGTGCAGCAATCATCATGGCACCTGATATACAATACTAGGTATTAGTCACTGAAAACGTCTGAATTAGTAAGCCTTTTTCCCACCCCTCGCGTCTAGCCTCAACTATACTCCTGTTACACTTTGTTTGATTGGTGTTATTAAACATATTTTTAATTATGGTTAAAAAGAATAAGAAATTTAGGAAATAAATATATATTAGCTTAGGAGGGATATATATTTTAAGTAGCATGTTATTTTTTATGTTTCTTTACTCTTGCTCTCTTTTCTTTTCTTTTTTTATTGTTCTTTCTATTCCTTAAGAAATGTAAAAGTATGAGATGGTTCATATGGAAAAATAGAGTTAAATGTTTAAATGTAATTAATTTTTGAGAAAATCTTAACCAGTAAGCATACCTAGAATTTGGCGGGAGAAACAAATTAAAATAAGAACTGTAACAGGATCTATGATAAGGCAACCAGAATGATTGGATAGAAAAGAAATATTATATTGATGTGACTATTATTTTTAGGAATATTGGGAAAATATATATTTAATTGTTATCTATCAAAACAATTAAGAATTGTATTAACTCAATGTTTGCAAAAGAGGATATTTTGGGAAAAGAGAAAATCAACAAAAACCACTATGTGGATTATGGATTATAGAAATCAATAGTTAATGATTGTTTTACAAATGTAATCCAGACAACACACTGTTCACCAATTATTGTGATTTATGTTTTTTTTTAAAAAATAATAAAATATATTACAAAAAAAATGACAGATAAGGACACCACCCAAAAGATTGTATTTATATCATAACATCTCAAAAGACTGAAGCTGAGTTATGTGTAACATTCCACAAAGCAATATAACGCTAGTTTTGTTACATTTTTTTAAAAAAATATTCCATAATTGCAGAGTATTTGCTGCAATAAATCATATTTATCAGGTGGTAATCAAAGACACTGTGCGTGTAACTGCTTCTAATCTGATTATCTGCATCATCTTGCCAAGAGCTACTGAGAATTTGATCGTACGTAGGCACAATACAGCAATTAAGGCTGTGCAAGACTTCAAATCCAAAAGATGCTTTGTCAGCTTTCCTCAAGGCAGGTGTGAACTTAGATGAAGCTTCCAACTGACTCAAAACAACACACTTAGAGCTAAGTTTTAATGTAACTCTGGGACGATAGCCATTAAAAGTATATGTCAGTCACTAAGCCACAAATTTAAATTAGACACATTTCTTCTCTGAATTAGTCCTCACTTCTCCCATGTTTTCCTTTGAGTAATGAAATTCCTAAGCATATAAACTTCCTAACAAGGCATTCTCAGAGAGGGAAAGCAGGCAACTGTCATTAATGACTATGCTTTCCCTCTCTGAGAATGCCTTGTTACTGGAGACTCGTGACACCCTAGAGCAGGGGTAGGCAACCCAAAACACTCAAAGAGCTACTTGGGCCCATTTCCCACCGAAAACAAAGCACTGGGAGCCGCAAAACCCTTTTGATATCTAAAATGAAGCTAACACTGCATATATCCTTTTTTTACCTTTATTATGTGTGTGTGTGTGTGTGTATACAAACACACACATGCACACACACACACATTATATATGCGTGTGTGTGTGTGTGTGTGTGTGTGTGTGTGTGTGTGTGTGTGTGTGTAGATCTTTGGTTATTCGGGTTTTCTCCCACGTAAAATTGGAAGTGTCTTGGCGACATTTCGACGAAGTCCCATTCATCATCTTCAGGCTGGTGTTTTCGGCTTCCTGCTTCTAGGAGCAATGTGTGATCATAGCTGTTTCTTCCTTTTAACTGCCAGTGGGGGTATGAACTGATTGGGTGGGAGCTTGGCTGTGTTCTGATTGGGTAGAAGTGTATTCTGATTGGTTAGGGGCTTGGTTGTGCTCTGATTGGATGGGGGTTGGCTGTGCTCTGATTGGATGGGGGAGTGTTCTGTTTGGGTGGGGGCTTTGTTGTGCTCAGGTTAGTCTGAGTTGCAGGGGGATTTGAGATGGTGAGCAGTGTTGCTGTTGTTTGGCTTCACGTTCGTGGTCATGCCTCATCTTCATGGTGGGTGTCAGTTTGCTTCATGTATGGATTGGAGGGGTTTAAAGTGGCTAATCCTCCAATCCATACAAACAACTGCGAAAAACTCAGAAAACACACACACACACAAACACACACACACATATATATATATACTGTGTATGTATATATATGTGTATATATATGTATACACACATATATGTGTGTGTGTGTGTGTATTAAAGGTAAAAGAGGATATATGCAGTGTTAGCTTCATTTTAGATGTCAAAAGTCTGTCTCTGTCTCTCTCCTCTCTCTCTCTTTCTCTCCCTCTCTCTCTCTCTCTCTCCCCTCCCTCTCTCTGATCTTCTGCTCATCTGGCAAGCTGGCTTCAAGCTGTTCTCCAACAGGCTCAGGGGTAGGCAACCTCAGCTCTTTTATGACTCATGGACTTCAACTCCCAGAATTCCTGAGACAGCATAGCTGGGCTAGCTAGCTCTCTCCTGCCCTTCCTGCTTCCTGCTTCCTGTAGAGACACAGCAAAGGGAGGAGCTCCACCCAATAAGCTTTTCAGTTCCTCAGAGAACACAGTGAGTCCACTCTCTTTTTTACACACAAACACAAACACAGAGAGAGGGGGGAAGGGAAGGGAAGGCAAGTACCTCTTTCTGTCTCTGTCTCTGTCTCTGTCTGCAAATGGCAGAGGAGGCTGGGAGCCGCAGGGGAAGGCTCAAAGAGCCACCTGCAGCTCCAGAGCCGCAGGTTGCCGACCTGTGCCCTAGAACAGGGGTGTCAAACTGCTGGCCCATAGGCCGGATGCGTCATGTGGAAACTGTGCCCACCCCATTGCCAGCAATGGCAAAACTGTCCCGATACATTGTGTGACATCACGTGATGTCGCAAGTTTGACATGTCTGCCTTAGAGCATGAATGTCACATTGGTTGGCAATGTCTTATAGAAGCCGTGCCTTTTCCCAGAATATTGCAGCAGCTCTATGACATTTACTATATTTGTACTCTCATATAGTTCAAAACACCTTTTGGAGATTTAATCTAAGGAGCTGCATAGCCCTGATGGTAATACAGTTTACCATCTAACTAGATATTCCCATCTATAGCATCATATGCTCACAAAATAAAATGGGAATTTTCTTGCCCACTGAAATAATCTCAATAGATAAGAATACTGTTTTGTTTTTCTAAGTAATAGTATACAAAGAAAAAAGCAGCTCTGAAGATGCTTATATGGGTTCATCATGATTACCATCAAATGTTAAAACAGAATAATAATGATGATGATGATGATGATGATGATGATGATGATGATGATGATGATGATGATGATGATGATGATGATGATGATAAAGTTGGAAGGGACCTTGGAGGTCATCAAGTTCAACCCCCTGCTCAGGCAGGTAACCCTATTGGACAAATGACTGTCCAGTTTCTTCTTAAAAACTTCCAGTGTTGGAGCATTCACCGCTTCTGGAGGCAGGTTGTTAATTGTTCTAATTGTCAGGAAGTTTCTCCTTAGTTCTAGGTTGCTTCTCTCCTTGATTAGTTTCCATCCATTGCTTTTTGTCCTGCCTTCAGGCACCTTGGAAAATAGCTCGATTCCCTCTTCTTTGTGGCAGACCCTGAGATACTGAAACACTGCTATCATATCCCCCCCTCATCCTTCTCTTTGTTAAACTAGACATACCCAATTCCATCAACCGTTCCTTATATGTTTTAACCTCCACTCCCCTAATCATCTTTGTTGCTCTTCTCTGTAGTCTTTCTAGAGTCTCAACATCTTTTTTACATCGTGGTGACCAAAACTGGATGCAGTATTTCAGGTGTGGCCTTAGCAAGGCATTGTAGAGTGTTATTAATACTTAGCATATTAATTTGGGGAAGTTTTTCTTTCTCTTCAGTTTGGGAAAGGGCAAAGTTGTGGCACTCAGCTGTTGTCAATCAACCTTTTCGGATGATATGATTATTTATCACATGGTCTCCCTGCATAAGTGAAGCGCTGACTGGAAAATGCTTCCCTTCTAGGCATAAAACACTTATTTTTACCTTGAAACAATACAGATAGTCCTTGACATATGACCGCAATCGAGCCCCAAATTTCTGTTGCTAAGTGAGATAGTTGTTAAGTGAATTTTTTGTTCCGTTTTACAACATTTCTTGCCATAGTTGTTAAGTGAATCACTGCAGTTGTTAAGTTAGTAACAGGATTGTTAAGTGAAGCTGGCTTCCCAGTTGACTTTGCTTGTCAGAAGGTCGCTGAAGGGGATCACATGACCCCGGGGCACTACAACCGTCATAAATGCGAGTCAGTTGCCAAGCATCTGAATTTTTATCACGTGACCATGGGGATGCTGCAGTGATTGCTGCAAGTGTGAAAAATTGTCATAAGTCACTTTTTTTCATGCCATTGTAACTTTAAACAGTCACCAAATGAACTGTTGTAAGTTGAGGACGACCTGTAGTTTCACTATTTTAGAAAAAAATCAAACTTGAAATGAGCCCATTTCAAACTTAGAATATCTGTGTCAAGATTCCTTCTGACTTACTGGAAGTCAGAACACTCCTGGAAAAGTCAGAAGAATTCCTTTTGAATTTGCAACTTTATTCATTTCATCAGAACCATAGAGTTGACTTTCTTGTCAAGTTCTGATTTGGTAAATATGCATGAAAGATTCATTAAACCCTCTTTTTTGTGGGCTTTTGGGGAATTGTAAAGTTCAGGGAAGCCATAATACAATGTTGTTCAGTTGCATTATATTAGATAAATTACAAATAATGCAGGTCTGAATTGCACATAATTTGTGTAGATTATCACTGATTAAATGATTTGTCCACATTGATTATATGGATGCAATTTTAATTGAAACATTAGAAAAATCAGCATATATTGAACTGGGATTAATGATAACTTTTTAAAACTTTTTTTTTCTTTAATTAAAAATAAAGTAGCAAACCCTAATGGAAAAACTGAAATCCTTTGATAGTTTACTGCCTGATGTTTATTTATTGGTTGCACTGCCACAGAAATCTTCTCTTAATATATCTCTTCTTAGTCTACTCAGGTAATAAATAGATGCAAATTGACCTACACTGTTTATCATTTTAAAGAAAATAGTAGGGTTTATATACATCCCTTCTGTGCTGTTGCTTCACTCGGAAGAAGTGTATGATATCAAGTAAAAGAAGGCTCTTCTTGTATCAATTATACTGCTATAATAGATCTCCAGAGTTAAAGATTATAGGATTCCTTTTTTTTTTTGAGCAAACAGCATTTTGGGTAGACATTTCTTTACAATCACTTTAATAGAGAAATATTGAAAGGAAATTCTTTTGGATATATGTCTTTATCAAGATCATGTGAAGTGTTAATACCACTTTACAAGATCACGTGAACTGTTAATACCACTCTACAATGCCTTGGTAAAGCCACACTTGGAATACTGCATCCAGTTTTGGTCACCGCGATGTAAAAAAGATGCTGAGACTCTAGAGAAGAAGCAATAGAGAAGTACAGAAGTACAGAGAAGAGTAACAAAGATGATTAGGGGACTGGAGGCTAAAACATATGAGGAACGGTTGATGGAATTGGGTATGTCTAGTTTAATGAAGAGAAGGACGAGGGGGGGACATGATAGCAGTGTTCTCAGGGGCTGCCACAAAGAAGAGGGAGTCAAGCTATTTTCCAAAGCAACTGAAGGCAGGACAAGAAGCAACGGGTGGAAACTAACCAAAGAGAGAAGCAACCTAGAACTAAGGAGAAACTTCCTGACAGTTAGAACAATTAACCAGTGGAACAACCTGCCTCCAGAAGCGGTAAATGCTCCAACACTGGAAGTTTTTAAGAAGAGACTGGACAGCCATTTGTCCGAAATGGTATAGGGTTTCCTGCCTGAGCAGGGGATTGGACTAGATGACCTCAAGATCTCTTCCAACATTACTATTAATATTACTATTAGTATTACTATTAGTATTACTATTAGTATTACTATTATTATTATTAATTATTATTATTATTATCTGCATGCATTTTTAAATGTGTTTATCAATGGTTGATTTATCTGTATATTTGGTTGCAGGTTCCACCTACTTTCTAATGTATAGATATTCTTATACTTGTTATACATCTGGCTTAAAAAAATTGTCTTACATAGCCCATTTCATTTATTCTTTAGGCAATTTCATACGAAAATTCTGCATCCATCTGAATACAGTTTTGGACTCTGCATTCTAAGGGCTGTTCTCTGCAACTTAAAGTGTTCTTCCTCCATAATGGTTCCAGCTGTTTTTTAAAATAAGGGTCCCCAAATTGTGGGATATATCCCACTATCGGGCCATGGCCTATTCGGAACCGGACTGTGTGAGTGGCGGGTTGATGCCCGTGCAGCTTTATTTGTGTGAGTGGTGGGCGCTGGTGCCTGCCACTCACATAAATGAAGCTACATATGCGCGTATATGCCCCTCGCACAAAACTATCTCCTTCCCCCCCCCGTCCCACCCCACGCTAGGCCACCAACCTGGAAAGTTTGTGGAATGCTGTCTTAAACCAAATACAGAAATTCCAGTCCAGATTACAGTGATTTGGCAATGGGGTCCAGCTAGCACTTTGCCTGCCTTACGGCTACCATAGTATCTTGCTGCCTTTCTAACTCCTGTAGGGTTTGCTGCCCTTCATGTGAACTGATCTATCAGTATTTGCTTTTTCATTTTAGAAATTATTCCCTTCTCACCTGTCCCAAGCCTTTTCTCTGCTTTTCAGATATTGGCACACAGATGTTTGCTTTCACAAACACTGCCTTTTCACATTATCACCTTTGATGTTAAAGAAGACCTCCTTTTTTAATTTTTCTCTTACTATAGTTTCATTGCTACAATTGCTCAAACAACAAATTAGAGCAGAGCAAGTATTTTTTCATCAGAACGATGGATGGTCAAAAACATTGCATAGAATGAAACATGAATATTACTGTGTTTCCCCGAAAATAGGACCTATTTTGAAAATAAGCCCTAGCTTGATTTTACATGTGTGCCTAATATAAGCCCTATCCCCAAAATAAGCCCTAGTTGAAACCCCACCCACTCCATCCCACCATATGATTGCATGAGGTGGGGCGAGGCATATGTGTAAAAATGAAGCTAGGGTGGGAGTGGGGTTGGAGCTATCCCATGCAGCTGTACCTGCTTACCTCAGGACTGCCACAGCCAAGACTCCCACATCCTGACACCTACCTTGCCTCACAATAGCAGCACCAACAACCCCATACAGCGGGAGCCCATACAGCTACTGCTGACCCATTTCTTCTGTGGCCACTTGCTGCCTCTTGTGCCCGTCACCCCTCAACCTCCATTTCACCGGCAGAGGCCTTCAGGCAAGCAGCTCCTGCTGGACGATGCTGTGGTGCCACTGCCACGAGGCGAAACAGTGGGAAAAAAAGACATCCCCAGAAAATAAGACCTAATGCCTCTTTTGGAAGCAAAAATAAAAAAATATAGAAGACCGGGTCTTATTTTTGGGGAAAACACAGGTAGTTAGAGGTGTCTGTCTTAACTTAAACTAAACAATAGGCAGTACTTCAAGCCTTTTTATTGGATTTAGATACACAATTTTCCTAACAGAAGTTTAATTTCCCTTTTGGGACATTTCACCTGCTGAGAAAGCATAATTACCCTCAAGTTCTCCTAGATTGGCTCTACACTGGAAATCTTTCTCCCTGCAGAGATAACAAATCCCTGTTGCTTCCACAGAGCACCTGTTGCATAGCTGTATTCTGAGGGCATTCTTAGAATGAGTGGAAATATTAACTCTTAACTGTTCAATGAAGTGGAAGCCTGCGGCAGAGAAATCAATTTGGCAGCTTGTGCACTTAGGCTTTTAGACAAAGGTTCTGCCTTTAACACCTCTGCCTTGGTGATGACAGCATATATCCTATAGATCTTTTTCTGAGCCTTTATATTTGAAGGTTCATCTCTAAAAATGTTAGGTCTATATCTAGTAACATAATATCAGTTGGATCAGTCTATACAGATCCTGCTAATCAGTCTGATCACTTTTAAACAATCGTATGGTTCTCGCTCATTAGGTAAGGGCAACAGAGTGGCTGGATTTAAAATATTACTGTATAGCTGTGAATTTGTAGGTTTTTTCTGCTACTTAAGAGGGTAGTCTCATATTTAGCAAGTGTCTGGTTGGTAAATGTTTGTGTCAGGTTCTATGTCACAAGGCCTCAATTTCATGTGGCACATACATATTCAAGGTAAACACCAATATCACATCGCCAGTTTTCTTAATCATCGTAATAGTTTCTCTCAGGCAACCAGCTGGGCTAAATAATACCTCAGCAGTCAGGGCTTATATCCAAAACCTTATGTCAACACACCAGGGGCTACCCTCTTAATTCATGCACACACAAGTGGAATGATGTTGAGTAGTTAGATGGGCCTAAGATAGAGACACTCATCAACATTAGTTTTAATTCAACAAAATCCTTTTCAGTTCAGAACGTCAGAGTACTGGTTCTGTATTTCTATAGAAGTATGTCAGTTGTCAATTCTCCAAATGCTGGTATTCATAATCAGCAAAATCCTGCAGGACCCAACATCACCTCTTGATTGGTGACTGGTCTGACTAGTTACTATAAAGTCATTTTTTTCTGTTTTCTATCAATTCTCAAGTTCTTTTATTCAAAACATATCTCAAATAATGTACTTTTTGCTTACAATGGTAGCACCTTGTAGCCTTTCTCTGCTAGATAAAGAAGTGTTTGGTATCCTTTTTACTGTCCCTTTCTGCTGGTCAGACTAACAATTTCAGTATCTGAGAAAAAAGAGTAAACAATCTACCCCTGTGGCAATTGAGTCCATATACATTGCCTTCCTATTCCAAGATATTAGCCTGATTGGTTCCCCATAAGGAGGTTTGGTAAATCCTGTAAATCTAAAGGAACCTGATCTTCATCAGTTTGCATTACCAAAGCCAATTGTCCCATAGAACATATCAGCATTTCAAGATAAGTTACATTTTTACTGCAAGGAATAGTGGCTTGAAGTTTCCACCATAAATCTCTCCCTAAAATATTAAGCTGTAAAATCTGATGAAGCAAAATTTGTGTATCTGACAGTTCAAAGGTTGTATTTTCTGTACTTGGACAGTTTTACCTCCTACCCTGAGCATTTTCTTAGTTCCCTCAAGATAAACTCCATTTGAATTTTTCAGCAAAGACGAGTAGCCCAATATCAATTAAATACATGTACTGATTTTTTCCAACTGATACTTCCAACTATTGCTCATTTGGGCTGATCATTAAAATTGGAAATATTAAAGAACTTATTTCTAGGTCATTTACCTTTGGGCTGGTCTTTGAGTTGTTGTGATCCCTCCAGTTGCAATTGAATTAATTTTCCAACAAGTGTACTTCAGAAGGATAGTGTCATGGTTCCGACAGACCGATGAATAAAGCAGAACTCCGAGGCTTGCAAATTCTTCAAAGAGCATGTTTATTAGTTACAAAGTATCAGCATGGTTAAGAGTAAAACCAAGTCTGGATACATATGTAACAATTCCCCAATACAGAGTTAAAAGTCCCACCCATAAAACTATGCAAGCAACTAAGTTCCCCAATACGATTATTTGGTGGGCTTTTTATGCAATGCCCAGCCTGCAGTCTCGGGAGCAGCCAATGACCTTGGTTCCCACGAGACAAAAGATTATTTTGACTAACGAAGGACCTGGGCAACCCCCCTCCCTCCGTTCTAAGTGGCAACCTAGAATGAGAAGAAAAATGGCTGTAGGCATGCTCATTTGTAGAGTTGATGGATAGCATGGTTGATAGTATTGAAAGCCTCCAAGAGATCAAGTAGAGCAGAACACAGATGCACTACCGCATCCCATTTCTGCCAGATATCATCAAAAGGATGACCAATGCCATTTCCCTCTCACATCTGGCCTGAACCCCAATTCTTCATTCATCTCACTATTCCTAAGTGAACTTTAGGGCATTAATAAATTGAACATAGAAGCCAGATTAATAAATTGAACATAGAAGCTTTTCTGTATACTTTATATTAAGTACCAGGCGCATTTCTTAAGTAATGAATAATTACAGGAGTACAAAATAATTAGATTTATTTTATTAAAAAGGACTGCGTTGAGTAAGTAGAAAGTATCTCATTCAGTCATTTGAAACTCAATGGAAAGCCTCCTAGTGGCTTTAATTACCTGGGTAAAGCCTAGAATAAATTGAATCAATTAGTGGAATCTATCAGCCTTTGACTGGGCCTTTTTTGTGTCACTCCTGTATGTCTTCACAGCTTGAATGAAACCGCCAGCTCCTCTAGTTGTTCAGGTATTCTGAAAATGAAACCCAAAAGCTTCAGAATGGTTATGAAAACTGAGCAGTTTTAATTATATTTTATATGCAGAATCTCCATGTTACAAGAATGCTTGAATTAGTAGCTATGCTACAGCGAGTAGTTTGTGAAAGAACTGCAGTGGGCTGATAAAGGTCAGAAGTAATATCTTTACCGAGGAATAAAAATGGACTGTACAAATAGTAATAAGAACACAAAACTTAATATGCTAAGTCAAACAAAATAATTTAAAGTGGACAAAAGTATATGACTATAAATGTAAGGGGGAGGAGGTTTGCCTTTGTAATTTCAGCTATGTGAAATTACAGTATGTACAGGATTCAATAGATGCATTGGCTTTTATACTGTAAGATAAATGTGATTGCAAACATCGTTGTAATAAAGCAGAGGAGCCCCATTTATATGGGGTTTAGCATATTTATTTGTAGGCATGTTAACTTTCATATATTCACTATCAGCATGGATACAAAGCATAGCATAGTTTTGAAGTTGTCCAAATACATTTTGTAGTTGTATTTGATGTATAGCAGCAATCACATTTGTTATCCTTACATTTATTCAATACTCATTTTATTAGACTGCTGAATAATTTCCCTCTCTGTTACATCTTACATATTCTTTATATTTTATACTGAAGGGATTAAAATTGATAAACTAAAAATTGACCAAATTGCAATTTCTGATATTCAGTTGCCCTATTAAACATGAGTTATTTTTCCTTAAGTCAATGTGTAATATAGAATGGATAGCCATATAATTAAACTTTCTGACTATGGATAAACAATTTGGTGGACTATCCAAACATGTAGGGAACATCAGGTATCCTATAAACAAACAAACAATCCTTGTTAAAATGGTCAGCCAAACCGACAAAGGTCTGCAAGGCCTTGTAAAGTTAATGCAGCAACAGCTTCTTCTAAGCCAGCTGCCGGCAAAGGACTTGCAAAGAATATTATATTGGTATGTTTTATTTTCTAATATTCTATGCTGGGACATGGATTTAATGAAAGATGGAAGTTAGTATGACACATGAAATATTTCTGTGGGGTCCTTGGTGTTCTCTGAACTTGTTGCTTTTCTTGCAGATGCTTCATTGCCTAACTAAGATCATCAAGGAATAATTTTCTATAATGACAGGGATTTTGAGATTTATCTTTCCAGCAAGGGTATGACATAGCATCCTAGTCATTTGAACCAGCCTCACAATTCTTGCTAAGAATTCAAAGAGGAATCTCTTTTCAAAATTTCTGTATAATGATAGGCATCATTTTATTCCCAGATTACTGAAATATTAACTAGGAATCTTTGAAAGAAAATGGTAAATAAGCCTTTGCTAAATAATGTGAATTTTCTGCCCACTTTCTTAGAATTCTTACTTCTCCTGTTTTGTTTTTGAGGAAGAATGTATCTACCCTTTCTTTTTCTTTTGTTCCTCAATCTCTTCTCCATCTCTTTTCTCAAGTCTCTCATCTCAATCCACCTCTTTTTTGTTCTTCTGATCTAGTGTTATATTTTTGGACGCTGACTTACCATACCAAGCGCAGAGGAAAAAAAATGCTATTTCTGTGCATATCCAGTTGCCATCACCTTTCAGTCTTTTCATCAAATGAAGGGAGAAATTTATATATATATATATATATATATATATATATATATATATATATATATATATATATATATATATATATATATATATATATATATATATATATATATATATATATATATATATATATATATATATATATATATATATATATATATATATATATATATATATATATATATATATATATATATATATATATATATATATGCTTCTTGAGGAAAAAAGCCAAATGAGGGATGATGTAGGATTTGAGAGGAAGAATAGGAAATGGAAAAAAAGGTTAAAACACCTTCCCTAATCATTTGTCCTTCACTGATTATTGTAATGTTTTTCATGAAAATTGGTTATACAGTGATGTATCAATAGAGGCATAATAGCACCAAGCAAAACATTATAAAAAACAGGTATCTTAAAGAAATTCTCTTTCTGGCTTTGCAAATATAAAAGTATTCTACAAAGATGAATAAATGTATGCAAATGGAAGTTATGAAGGACTCTTAAACCAACTTTATTTATGACAAGAGACCCATGGAATGATTGCATAGTATTCCCAATTACAAGGAAGAACTGCCGTGGGTATAACCAGCTCTCTGATCAGACCTTTATTCAGTGAGACAACGCTGTGGAGAGACCTTAGAAGATGGTAACCACTGATGAAGCTATGCTTTTATTTCTTCTTGTGAGGTCCTTCACACAAGTAGTCTATGTAGGGGCCATTGATTTGAGAAATTGTTCCACACAAACAAGCAATGTGTATATAACATTTGTGACATAATAGCCAATCTATATGTTGATGAAACATAACAAACATTAACTTCATTGTCTTTTTCATATGATTCCTCAATATATGTGTTAGGACCAAAACTGTGAAGACTGTTTCTTTTCAGATTGTCTTGCTCAACACAATAAAGTCTAAGCATTAAGCAGTGAGGAGGGGGAGCTGTATTTGGAGGAAACAGAAGCGTGTTAAATATACAGTACTTTTTGCTCTTGCATGTTCAAAGTGCAAAAGATTCACGTTGTTAAGCATTACTTATTTATGTAAAATATATTATTATTATTATTATTAATTTAATTTCTATGCCGCCCTATTCCGGAGAACTCAGGGCGGCTCACAGCATAATAGAAATTACATACATATAAAAAACCCTTAAGTTAAAAAAACAAAAAACAAAAAAACAAAAAACCAATCATTCCACGAACATACACTGGCTAGGGGCAAGATGTTAGCTGCCCCAGGCCTGCCGGCAAAAGTGTGTTTTAAGCAATTTACGAAAGGCGGAGAGGGTGGGGGCGACACGGATCTCCGGGGGAAGTTGGTTCCAGAGGGCCGGGGCCGCAACAGAGAAGGCTCTTCCCCTAGGCCCCGCCAGGTGACACTGTCTGGCTGACGGGACCTGGAGAAGGCCCACTCTGTGGGCCCTAACCGGCCGCTGGGATTCATGAGGCAGCAGACGATCCCGTAAATAACCTGGTCCGATGCCATGTAGGGCTTTATAGGTCATAACCAACACTTTGAATTGGGTTCGGAGACCAATTGGCAGCCAATGCAGCTCGCGGAGTGATGCCGAAATGTGGGCATTTCTAGGCAAGCCCAACACTGCTCGCGCGGCTGCATTCTGCATTACCTGAAGTCTCCGAACATTTTTCAAAGGTAGCCCCATGTAGAGAGCATTGCAGTAATCGAACCTCGAGGTGATAAGAGCATGAGTGACTGTGAGAAGAGACTCCCAGTCCAAATAGGGCCGCAACTGGTGCACCAGGCGAACCTGGGCAAATGTTCTCCTCGCCACAGCCGAAAGATGATATTCCAAATTTAGCTGTGGATCGAGGAGGACGCCCAAGTTGCGCATGGTTCCCTGTATTTTCATTGAAGCTCATTATTTTCAGATATGTAACACTAGTTGTGCAGCAGTCCTGGTGAAATATGTGGATTTGTCCATAAAAACATGGATTGCCCATAAACACAGCTGCTCTTCCTACATGAGATGTTATCCAATGCATCCACATTAATTGGCACACTTTTTATGGACAGAGAGACAATGGAACAGAGAAAGAGAAATTCAGATTCAAATGGCTTCATTTTCCTCAATATACAGTACATATAACATCTTTTCTTTGTAGCTCAGTCTGGCACACCATTATATTAGGTGAGTTTAGCAAAGAACCTTGGTAGCACCAGTATTTTTCTGTTTTGTAAGAAATCTCCTAAATAGTTGCATTTAAAAATAAACCCCAAAACAAATATATCACTCCTATTTATTTTGATCTTCACTATAAATCCAGATAAGCAGATTCAATAGTTTAGTGTTTGTGGAAGATCCGCATATCTGAATTTTTTGCTCCAGGGTTCTTTGCAATCCAGGAATAATCTCTGCACATAGTCCTAAATGTTAATCCTTGGTAAAATGAAATATCTCTGCCTTGCAGCTTAGGTTCTAGATAAACAAAAGGGGGGGGGAAATTAAGCACATTTTAATGGTATTCCTTGATCTCTATAGAACTGTATTCTAGTTATCAAATCCAATAAAGCCACAGGCTTTACATAAACAGGACACAACTTTTTCCCTCTTCAAAATAATTTGAATCACCTTGGTTTAGTTAACAGGGAAAATTGTATATTTTTAAGAGTTTTTGCTTAATAGTAGCAGCACACTCAACACCCATACATAACGGATCAGATCTGATTCCTTTAGTTTCCATTTCCAGTAATAATTAGCAAGTCTAAGAAAGATGTATGAGACATCTATAGTTATATGAATGTCATTGCTTACATTAATGCATTAGATACCGATTGGCTTGATCACAAAGAAGACCATTGTGATGAAACATAGTATTCTTCACAGTTACAGCTTCTCATTGGGTGCACAGAGCTAGCTAGAATAAAGGCAGTTGTGATTCACTGAAATCTACTTGATTTGAAGAATTATAAGAATGCATCTGAATATCTTTTTATAAAAATTTGTTTGTTTTGTTTTTACAATATAGAGACAATTTGTTCTATAAATCCACAGTTACACTTTTGACTTGCCCTTAATAAAAAAAGCTAAATGTGAAAAGGCCCATATTTTGTATGTAGATAGGTGGCCCATTTTTAAAATACAAAAGGACTAGTAGGGCGACCTATAAGGAAACGAGATCAGCAGTAAAAAAAAAAAAGGCATTGAACTAACCTACTGTTCTCTCGGATTTTCATCATGCCAATTTTCAATAGAAATGCAAATAAGGTATCTGCTGTCTGAATTAATGCTGGTTTCCAATTAGGCCCACTGTCACACAGAGGTGAAATGTCTGATATATGTAGAGGCCAAGCAATTGGAAAAAAGTAAAATGAAGTTTCAGTTCTAGCTCCTCTAACTGCTGCAATAGCGTAACAAATGTCTTCTGTCCGTCATGAATGTGATGGAATATAGAATTAATAATCTGATATCATTTCTGGATTAGTTAAGTGAGACATGCTGCACAACCTATATTTTAACAAACTGAGAACTGCAGATATGATTTTTCTAGACTCTACGCTGAGACTATACTGGGTCACAATTCATCAGTCATCCATAGCTCTGGTTTTTCCAACCATGATTTCAAATCATAATTTTTAGTTACTGTTAATAATAATAATAATAATAATAATAATAATAATAATAATAATAATAATAATAATAATAATCGTTGGAAGGGACCTTGGAGGTCATCTAGTCCAACACCCTGCTCAGGCAGGGGGTTATAGTTGGCCAGATTCAGATATCATAGTAAACCATGATAATACACACTCGAAAGCAGAGTTACAGAATATTCACAAGAAACAAAAAAGATGTAATAACAGCTTATAGTCTGTTACTACTTACTGGTTCTTCATATCAGAAAATACTAAGTTTGTATCTTAATTGTTGCCTATCTCTATTACTCTTAGAAATCTTTAATTCCTGTGAATGAACTACACAATAATTCCTTACTTCCAAGACGGTGTGATTGTAAAAGAAAGCTATAAATAAGCAAGACAATGACAGCTATTTTGAACCTGGACACATTTATAAATACTGACTGAGATCTGAAAAGATGGCAGGATAGAAAAGTAATTAACTGGTGGGAAAAAACTATATATAGCTATATAGCTTCTAATCAATATTTGACTCATGATCATCATTGAATCATAGGATTAGAATGGACCTTGGAGTCTTTTAGTCCAACTTCCTGTCCAGAAAAAACCATCCTTCCTGTCCAGAATAGGAATCCTCAGACCATCCCTGATAAATGACTGACCATCACTGGTGGTTTTGTTTGAAAACCTACAGTGATAAAGCATCCATGATCTCCAGAAGTAGATTGTTCCATTCCTTAATCATTCTCACAGTCAGGAGTAAGACTTCCTTATTTCTGGTTTGAACCTCTCTCTATAAATGTCCCCTTTTAGTTTTTCCTTCTTAAGGGCAAATTTGACTACTCTTTTTTGGATATAGTCTCCAACCCGTCACCATCTTTGTCACTCTTTATTGCCCTCTTTGCAGTTTGTCAGCATCCTTCTTCTGTGGGGTCCAAAACTAGGCATAATATTCCAGCGCAGTTCAACCAATGAAATATAGATTAGAATTATTACTTCCTGTGATCTCGACATTATACCTGTGTTGATGCAGCTCAATATTGCATTGGCTTGTTTTGGCAACTTCAGCATACTGCAGGCTCACATTTAATCTGTGTCTACTGGTTTCTACTTTCAGAAACTTTTCTCAAGTAGGACCACTGAACCTATCTTGTACCAGTACACCTGCTTATTTTTTTCCTTTTCTGACCTAAGTGTAGAATCTTACATTGGATTGCATTTTGTTGGAAAAGTCCTAAATTCAAGTCTATCAAACTCCTTTTGAGCCTTGAGCCTATATTTTGAAGTGTTAATAATCCCTCTCAGTTTTGACTTCTTAAATTTCCTGAGTCCCTTCTCTCTCCTTGTCTAAATAATTTATAAAAATGTTGAAGAATGCTGGATTAGGATAGATCCCTGCTGTGCTCCACTGCATATTATTTTCCATATACAGAGAGTTCCACCAAGGAGCATATATGGGGTATTGTTGTTAATTGCCAATCCATCTGATAATGAGTGTATCCATTCCATTCTATTTTATCAAGAAGAACACAAATCTCTTATCAAAGCCTAAGTGTACTATATCCACAGCAGTTCCTTGTTGTACTGATTTAGTTATTTTTGTCACAAAAAAAAGCAATACAATTTTTTGGCATGACCTATTTTTAACAACTCTATGCATTGCTTCTAGTAATCACTTTGTTCTTTTCTTTGTGTTTTCAAGCTTAAGAAATTTTTCTAGATTGGTCTGTAGTTTCATGAGTCCACCACTTCTTCCTTCTTTTTTTAAAGATTGGAGAAATGTTAGGTTTTCTTCAATATTCTGGCACTTCCCCTATAATCCAGAAGTTCTCAGAGATTACAGTCAATATGATTTTGACATCACACCCACCAATTGCTGGTATGTAATCCATCCAGCTCTAGTGATTTGGATTCATTCAAAGCAGCTTGATGTACTCAAGCAGCTTCTTTACATTTTGACCTACATCTTTCCTTTGCCCCTCCCCCCATTGTGCAGCTTCTGAGAGATTGGGGCACTCTTTCTTTTTACATCACATTTTCCCAAATTAACAGAGAGACTTTTTTTTTTCACTATGCTTCTAAACCCCAAACCCTGAGAAAAGAACATCCCTACATACCTATGTGTCAAATATTGGGAACCATCAGTCATAAAAGTGCCCTAAGGTGCTTATCTATGATGCAAGCTACCCCTAATTCCTCTATATATTTGCCATAGCAACCAACCAGACCAAATTCTCATCCAGTTGTAATAGAGCTTTCTAAAGTAATATCAAAAAGACAGTGAAACTCTTTCCATCATATGTTGGCGGCAAATGTCTGCCACCCTGCAGCAAAGTCCCTAATGATTAGATAGTTGAGAAATAAGAAGATCAACACACATAGCATCTATTCCTAACTATGAGGATGCCAAAACGTGTTATCAAGATGTCACAGCACAAGCTCCATTCTTTATCGCCTCAGATGATTATATAAGAAGTACAGCTTGGTTTGCAACGTTTTAATTCATGGCTTGTCATCTAGCTGTCCTTCATCCCTCAAGCACGAGACTCATAGACTTTGTTGTGTATACAAGAACCTTCCCATCTATTAAACAATCATATTTGTCATGAACCATTTTAAAATTCATTAAACCTCTCTGTTCAAGAGCAGATCTCAATCTCTGCAGGCAACATGATTTCACACAAATCTCATAAAATGAGCATCATGGGAATAAAAGCAGTGTATAGACTGACACCTCTCTTTGATACACAACAATTTTATTGTTTTGTATTTAGGAATTAATGAGATTGAGTGATGAAAGATATTTATTTATATTTCCTATTTCTGTACCACCCTTCTCCCTCAGAGAAGGGCTCTGGGCGGAGTGCAATATAGACAATATATAAACACATAAAATCGACATTAAAATATTAAAATTAATTTAAGATATTTTAAAAATATGTATATATACTTATATTAGATACTTAATTGACTTAGTTTGGGTATGACATTCCACTATAAAATGTGAGCATATGGCTTTGAAAATAAAGAAATTATTACATTAAAAATTGAAATATATTTTTTTTTTAAAAACAACAACCTGATGATATACAAAGGTGGACTGAAAATAGTTTATTTAAGGCAAACACGATAATTTCTGGTAGAGGGGAGATATGAAATTATTTATCAATTAGATTAATTATCTAGCTTATATCTAATTATTAATATTAATTATTAGCTAGAGAATCTCATCTCTCCTCAAGCACTCATGCCACTGTTTCCTTCATTTTCCCCCCATAATCATTGTCTTGTGAGTTAGATTGGTCTGAGGGTGAATGACTGCCCAAAGTCACCCACTGAGCTTTCAAGGCTGAGGATGGATTTGAGCTTGGATATCCTTGGTCTAACAACTTAGCTTATTCTCTGCCTTTCAGTTTGTCTTCAATCACTAGTCTAGTTTAATGAAGAGAAGGACAAGGGGGGACATGATAGCAATGTTCCAATATCTCAGGGGCTGCCACAAAGAAGAGGGAGTCAAGCTATTCTCCAAAGCACCTGAAGGCAGGACAAGAAGCAACGGGTGGAAACTGATCAAGGAGAGAAGCAACCTAGAACTAAGGAGAAACTTCCTGACTGTTAGAACAATTAACCAGTGGAACAACCTGCCTCCAGAAGCGGTGAATGCTCCAACACTGGAAGTTTTTAAGAAGAGACTGGACAGCCATTTGTCCGAAATGGTATAGGGTTTCCTGTCTGAGCAGGGGGTTGGACTAGATGATCTCCAAGGTCCCTTCCAACTTTATTATTATTGTTGTTGTTATTATTATTATTATTATTACTTTTAGTGCTTTAATGCACTAATTCTGAAGACCTGTCTTGACAACTATCCTAAAGGAAGGAAAAGAAGGGGACCCTTGCCACTATTACGAAAAAAAACAACAACCAGTGGTGAAGATGATTTATTACAATTTAGGTAATTAGCAAAATGGTTTTCTTTCATTACGTGTCCCAAAGCTGCTTTTTCAAGAGGCAACTGGACTTTCTTGTTTTCCTTTGAAGACGTTTCACTTCTCATCCGTCTTGGATGAGAAGCAAAAAAGTCTTCAAAGAAAAACAAAGAAAGTCCAGTTGCCTCTTGAAAAAGCACCTTTGGGATAACCATGACCTGGATGACAGAATCTCCACAGAGTTTCCTTACGTGCAGGAAGCCTTCATAGCTCTTAACGAAGGAGAACTAAGGAGAATGCTAGAACCTGAGGCATGTTTTTCGAAGCATTTTTTTTTATTTGTATCCTGCTGCAATCTCAGTACAGGTAGTCCTTGACTTACAACCACAACTGAGTCCAAAATTTATGTTTATTTTTATTTATTTATTTTTATTTTTCCAATTTCTATACCGCCCCTCTCCCGAAGGACTCGGGGCGGTGTACAGCCCAAAATTAAAAACATCAATATACAAAAATTAAAATAATTAAGAATAAATTAAATAATTTGGCCATAAATCCCATTTTAAAATCCAATACATTATATCTTAAAAAACTCAATCCCCTAAAACAATTTTAACCTTGCAGGTACCGGAGCTACTATGCCAGGCCGGCCTGTCGGAAAAGGAATGTTTTTAATTCCCGACGGAAGGAACGCAAATCCATTATCGTACAGAGTTCGGGGGGGAGCTCATTCCAAAATGTAGGAGCTCCCACAGAGAAGGCTCTCCCCCTGGGGGTCGCCAGCCAACATTGTCTGGCCGACGGCACCCTGAGGAGGCCCTCTCTGTGGGAGCGTACCGGACGGGAAGTTGATAAGTTGATAAGTGAGACATTTGTTAAGTGAGTTTTACGCCCTTTTTGCCGCAGTTGTTAAGGGAATCATCTACATTTGTTAAGTTAGTAAAATGGTTGTTAAGTGAATCTGGCTTCCCCATGGACTTTGCTTGTCAGAAGCTCGCAATTGTGATCACATGACCCCCGGATTGCAGCAGTCATAAATATGAACCAGTTGCCAAGCATCCAAATTTTGATCATGTGAACATGGGGATGCCACAACGGTTGTAAGTGTAAAAAATGGTCCTAAGTCGCTTTTTTTTTTCAGTTCAGGTCGCTAAATGAACTGTTGTAAGTCATACTCACAGCCACTGCCTCTCACAGTAAAAACAATAGAATTAAAATAAAATATATCCCAAAAACACAAAAAGGAAGCCAAAGTAAGAGGCAGGAAAAAAGAAATAAGAACAGGAAGAGATGAGGTGATGTTACTGAAAGGCTATTTGGAAGAAAAAAATCCGCTTTTAATAACTGCGCAAAAGATCTCAAGGAAGGGACCAGGTGAACTTCAGTGGAGAGCCCATAGCAATGGTCACTGCTGTGAAGAAACAGCACCTTCTCACTTTTGGTTGCCCTAGAATCCCCAAAATGCAATTTATTTATTTATTTTTATAAATATTTTATTAATTTTCTAGTTTTACAGTCAAATACTTAACAGATAACGTGTTGTCTGGGTCCATTAGTAATTGAGTGGTATATATTAACTTCTTCGATCTGGATCTAATATTACACCATCAAACGTTTCCTCTCTTCTTCCGGTAGTACCTGTTTTCCCACACTAGGCAAATACAATTCTTATTGTTATTAATAAATATACAATTGAATACCAACATCTTTGTTACAATTTTTCTCATAATATCAATAAAGTCAGTTTTAGCTACCTTTTCTAACCAAAACATATATTAATTGTATTTGCACTTAATATCCATTTGTTCAATCAATATCTTGTTTTCACTTTTTTAAAAATTTTAATTTCCCCTCAGTGTTCAAAATGTCTCTATTGTTTATAATTTCAAAGTAAGTTATATTTGGGTAACCAAAACCTTCCCTTAGTCAAACTTCTTAGAAATGCAATTTCTGAGGGATGAGTGAACCAATAGGATCTGTTCAACTGACTTCTCTTAATTTAACTGGTAAGCAAGGAGAAGTGAAGAATTATATCTTCAAACTTTTTAAAAAGCTTGAGAACTGATCCCTTTGGGTGCCCTTCCACAAAAGTGTTTAATACATAATGATGAAAAAAAGGAAGGAATGTGCCTCATATAATGACGTAAACTCTGGCCTTTTGTATTTGCACTCCAATATCAGATTGAAATCCATGGGTCATAGGGCTATCTTTGTGATATCTTAATGCCCCCCTGCAGATACCTGTGTATCTCCAGATATCTTGTGACTTGTGGAAAACTCCCCAATTTTACTTCCCTTCTTTATGCATACCAAGACACCAGAATAAGTATATGATAGGAGCCAGAAACTGAAATATCTGCTGTGATTTATTTCTTGCTTATTTATTTCTTAATTCTCTTATACATTTCTCCACATTATCTTTAGTTTCTCTCATTTATTAGCCGGGGTTTTAATGGAAACCTAATTAGGGAAGTCAGGGATTTTTTTTAACAGATTGTCTCAGGAAAGATCTGTGATTTCGTTAAATGCATTTGCAAAGAGTGATTGTAATTTCTGTTTCTGTCAATGCAAGACTGAATAAAATTGGGAAAAAGCAACAGGGGAGTGTTCAACTTCTGACAAAGCAAAATATTTTGCCAAATTTAGCACTAATTCCTGCATATATATTTTTTCTCAGTTATATACAGATTTCATCAGGTACGATTTAATGCCTTGTTCAAAAGTGAATGTTGAATGTTGAACCGTTCTAGCCAATTGATGTCACCCTGTTACTGTGTGTTGCTGACCTAACCATCTGTTGATTATCCAGAATTCTCCTACTCCCCTTGCCATCTGTGGATTACTTGGAACTGCCATCATTACCTGCCTGAAAAGTCTACCACCATCCTCATCCTCCTTCTCCTCCTCCTCCTCCTCCTCCTCCTCCTCCTCCTCAACTTCCTATAACCAGAAAATCTATCTTTCATAATGTATTCTGTTTCCACTTATAATTTCATACCTTTGGACCTTACAACAGCGCATTCACACTAATTTTTCCTCTGCCCCTTGCTGAAGACCAGGTTTACACATTATTTGTATCATTTGATCAAATACAAGATCTACAGAGTTATTAAAATACCATCCTATTTTAAACTTTATTTTCACATAGCAAGATTGTAAAAAAAACTGATTATTACATATAAACTTTTCTATTTATTTTTTCAGTATTTTAAAGTTAACAGATTGTTCTAAATTGTAAAATTCCATAATTTAAAAAAAATTGGAAAGAGCAACCTTTGTTATGGTACAATAGCATGGCCAACAACAGTTTTGCAAGGAAATAAAGCTAAAACTTTATTCATGCAACTCTAGGCGTAAGCCAAAAGGAATCTCTGAATTAACTTAGGAAGCTGGTATAGTATTGCTTCCTTTGAAGGATGAAATGAAGGCAACCTCATGTGAGACAGCAAAAAGGAGATGATTCCTTGACATACTGTATTTATATTGTATTTAAATGCAGATGGAGAACAGCTCTAAATATGGCCTTAGCAACAAGATTCTACATAAACAGGAGTTCAGAGAAAAAGTTTCTGGAAGCAGACTGAAAGTAGCAAAACAACTTTTATAGGCTGGCAAAAAAAAATAAATGGTTGAAAGTCTGGGATCAGTCCTGCTAAAGAAAAGTAGCAAATGTACATATGAAACTACTGGACAAATTTTGTTTATTGCTGTAAAAACAGTTTTACACTTTAGCTGCAGAAATCCTGAGAGGTTTTCATGAATAAGATACTTCAGATTAGTAGATGCCTATGAAATGATTTGAGTAGTTTTTTTCCATTTGTTGCAATGTTATGTTTTGCTAAGGCTGATCCACATCTTATGGATTTTTCTTTCTTTTAAAAAGAAAGATTACTGTGTGAGAAATGCTTATTTCTGAAATGTGTTAAAAGCAATCATCAGAAAAAGACAACAATCATCGTGAACGCAGTGATAGGATGATGGACAACTTTTAAATTGCTAGATCAATAATGGATTAGATGTAAAGACAGCAAATTGAACGGTATTTCAACAAAGCCTCATCTTAATTCACAAACTTTTATTCTCCAGATCTTGCTGATGACCTGCACTCTGGGACTGCACAAAGCATTCCAAAGAGGCAGTTTGTAAAGTGTATTAATGTAATCAAACCACAATTCTTTGGAAAAGTTAAAGCAGCTGTGACCTTGGTATTCTCAAACTGATACTTTGAAATTTGTCCCCACTTGCTGATCTGTCTATCCACAGACAGTGCTTCCACTGAGATAATCTACATCATAGGTCTAGATACACATTCATGGGCAGGAAGACATGCTCAACTTTTGAAACAATCATCCCATTGAGGGCTCCTTGGTGCTCTCTGGAATTGGTAGTTTTTATGCAGACGTTTCATTCCCAAACTCGGTAACATCATCAGTGCTACGGAGGAGTGGGGCTTGCTCTCAGTTTATATTCTAGTGTAGGCATGTCAAACTCGCGACATCACGTGACGTCGTGCAACATATCGGGTTGGTTTTGCCATTGCCAGCAATGAGGTGGGGCTGGCTTCCATGTGACACCCCTGTTCTAGAGACTTGCTCTGTCAGTGTTAGTGGAAGTGGTGTTCAAGGTTCCATTGCTCCAAAAGCAGTTGGTTAGGCCATATATTTGTAGCTTGATTGGCAGTTTCTTGATTGGATATTATTTGCTTCTTGATTGTCTGATCTCAGAGAGATCAAGCTCAGAGGACCCCTCATTTCAACCCTGAGCTTCAAATATTCGCCTTTATCAGAATCATTCCAGTGTTGTAAAAGAATGTGACTTTGTTTCGCATGCTAATGTGAACCACCTTTTTCCACTACTTTGCACAGCCCTTTGTGCAGTCCTCTTATTCATGTGCTTCATTTTCTTTGAGTCATGGGTGTTATTTTGTTAACTTCGGGAATTGATAAGAGGCAGGTTCAGAATTTATGAGCAGACCCAGGAAGGCCCTCATTTTCCTGCAAAACATACTCCCAGTACTGCCAAGATAGTGGGAGTGGCTTTTTTTAAAATTTTTATTTCTTTTATTTTTGAAGATATTCAAACCCAGGTAGGTTTTTATGAGAACATATAACCTTTAAAATATCTGGGCCCAAGATTTGTAGAGCTGTAGGGGTCATAATCAATATCTTGAATTCTGCTAGGAAACAAACTAGTGGTTAGCAAAGAAGGAAATAATGTCTAAAAGAAGGAAATCAATAATCTAGGCAACTACTGCTAAGGCACAAAATAGAGTCCACTGGATTTGAACGGCTACTCAATTTAAAATAATAAATAATTATCAATGAATTAATCTTTTGTAAGATTGATCAGGCTTTTCACAGAGGGAAAAAAGGAGGAGCTGATAAATGTTTCAATTTCTGCTTCAATATAAAATCAGGAAATTAATAAACCAAAAGTTCATAAAGGCACTATGACAGAAAAATTACACGGGGGATGCCTTTTAAGGGTTTTGGATTATAGCTATATAAAAGTTCTTCTAGGATATATTGTACTCAGTATACATTTTTTTGTCAGTTCTCCATGAGATGCTTAGGGATTGAGGTTCATTAATAGCACTATGCTCCCTTCTTACATATGTTGAAACGTAATAGTTGAAGGTTTCTATAGTCAATTTTAAAATTTCCAGTTACGTGTGTTTTACTAAGTAACATCTTGCTATGTAAGAGAATATGGAATATATATTTTCCATAATGCTTTATGTTTTCCAGTAGGGTGCTGGATAGGGATGCTCCCTTTTGTAACTTGGATACAATCATCTTGGAGTGATAATAGCTAAAATATTGATTAGCTAATGCTGAAAGGAAGATATATGTGCTTTGTATAACAATAGTTTTGTTATGAATATTCTCAATAAAGAGTTAGTCTCTGCTCAGTCACTCGTGTCCTAGTTACCTTCAGTTTGGACTATTGTAATGTGCTGTACATGGGGCTGCCCATAAGAGTATTTGAAAAGTTCAGCTAGTGCAGAATACAGCAGCAGAAACAGTTCTATGTACTTCTGGGATGGTACCTGTTACATCTTGTGTTCCGCAAGCAAGCGTCAGTTTGCTTCTGGGTCCAATTCAAGGTGCTGATTTTAACTTTTAAAGCCCTTCATTGCATGGGACAATAGATGTTGTTTGATTTTCATTCTAAGCAATGCATTCACTTTTTATAACAGAAATTCTCCCAATGACAGAGTTGTCCTATCTTAGCATGTCCTTCTCAATGTCATTCCATGTCTTAATATACTGTAATTGTTCTGAAATAACATACAATTCATTTTTGTCATAGCAATACCACTTGTTCAGTTTGTGTTTCTAAGACCTAAGGTTAGCTAGTGACTGGACCCGAGTCTAATTATTTGTTATACAGATTTGGAAATGAGATTCTCATTTGCATTACTTAAGTTGCCTAAACCCCAGTGAAAGAAACGAAGAATAGCAACCTCTCCTAAGCTAATCATTATTTTTCGTTACTCAAACATGAGTGCATGATATAATAAAATAAACTTGAGAAACTTTTTAGCTATAATTCCCACCCACCTCTTATAGTACCGAAGACTTACCGTATATTTGGTAATTTTGCCCATATTTTCTCTGCCTCTGCATTCGGCTTATAAAGTTATCTATGTTACGTAGAACTAAACGGTGATTTTGTACTCTCCCATCCTCGCAGTGTTCAAACGCACAGCCTGTTTATGCTTTTGAAGGGACAAAGGGTGGTTTCAGGCTAACTGGCATGGGAAGGAACCTTAAGGAACTTGAGCACTCCAGTTGTCTTTCATGACTGAAGGGAGCATTGATTTTTGTTCCAGGCTTCCCAAATGCTTGGTTGTAAAGGCCTTTTTCTGGTGGTAGCAGATATGCCTCAGGCGTACATAGTTCCAAGAAGAAATCTTATGAAAGGGGAAAAAAAAAAATCAGTTGCTTAGAAACAGCGCTGGAGACATAAGAGAGCACATCTGATTCTCCCTCCCTCCTTCCCTCTTTCTTTTTCATTTCATTTCATTTCTTTTTTCTTTTAGGAAACAAAGAGTAAGGGATATACTTTTGATCCATGCATATCAGTATTCACAGTTATAATTTACTAGTGTGCTCGTAGGTAACACATAGCCTGAGTGTTTGGTTTTTATTTTGGTTGTCTTCTATGCCTGTTCACTGCTTTGGGCAAAAAAAAAAAAAAAGCAAGCTAACCAGGAATCTGGTGAGATTTTATTATAAAATAAATAACACTAATGCTAGAACCATGGTGACTAAAAGTTATTGTACTGATTATCTCTGGACCACTGCAAACAAAATAGTTGCCTGCAGTTTTAATAGTTCCTGTCATAACTCCTGAGAATTGCAGCAAGCATTATTTGAAAAGAGAAAAAAAACAACAAGATTCTTTTACCACCATCCATTAGAGCATTTATATATATTTCTATACTATCAATCTGATTAAATCAGACTTTTACAGGTTTAATTATTAATAGAGCTGGCAAGCACAGCTGAAGGGGTATAATTGAAAATGTAGACTCTGTTAAAAGCATTTTTTTTAATGTAATAAATCTTAGTCCCTATGTGCAAAAAAATAAATTCTTTGAACAATACAAAACCTGAAGATTTCTAAAACAAAACAAAAAAGAAAAAGACAAAAACTTTAAGGCAGCCGATGCAGAGAGACTTATGTTCTCTCTTGGATCTTATATTCGTAACATTAGAGAATTATTAGGTAAACTGTGGCTTGAGAAGTTAAATTTGTTCTTTTCCTCCTGAATAAACTTTTTGAAGAGAACACAGTTTAAAAAGAAAAGTGAAATAGCTTACAAAGCTTTGAAAAGCTTAAGAACAATAGCAGTGCCTTTACATTTCAAGTCCTTGCAAACATTTTATCATTTTATTTTATCATAACACCTTATAAAGGTGGAAAATCTTTATCTTTTGTTTGTTTGGAATATCAATGTTGTAGCCATACAATCTTTTTGTTTTGTTTTGTTTTGCAATTTATATGCTGCACAATTTTAAAAGAGTTCTGAGTGGTTTACAATAATGCAAAAGTAAATGAATTAAATGAATTAATGTATTAAAATATAATCAACAAGCCTAGGAAGGACTATTCCAAAGAGAACCTGTATTAGTAGTGAGATTTGTACAGTACTTTTTTTTCTTTGTTCTTTTCCTTTTCACTCTACACCATGTTTGTTGTGACACTTCAATAGTTTATTTTAGTTGAAGAAAAAAAAGTTTCCTGCATTTCTGCAAACTGTTGTGTTTTTCCAAGTCTGCTAATGCCTTTTATATAATAATGATGATGATGATGATAAAGTTGGAAGGGACCTTGAAGGTCATCTAGTCCAACCCCCTGCTCAGGCAGGAAACCCTATACCATTTTGGACAAATGGCTGTCTAGTTTCTTCTTAAAAACTTCCAGTGTTGGAGCATTCACCACTTCTGGAGGCAGGTTGTTCCACTGGTTAATTGTTCTAACTGTCAGGAAGTTTCTCCTTAATTCTAGGTTGCTTCTCTCTTTGGTTAGTTTCCACCCGTTGCTTCTTGTCCTGCCTTCAGGCGCTTTGGAAAATAGCTTGAGCAGTGATGTTAATTGTTTGGGATGATTATTTTTAGTTGAGTTATTAGTATTAGATGTATCGAAAAAATGTATTTATGTTTTGTTTATGGATGATTGTTTACTTTAACACTATGATTTGATATGACTAGTTTCTTTTTTCTGTAAAAATTAAAAAAAAACCAATAAAATATATTTAAAAAAAAAAAGGAAAATAGCTTGACTCCCTCTTCTTTGTGGCAGCCCCTGAGATATTGGAACACTGCTATCATGTCCCCACTCGTCCTTCTCTTCATTAAACTAGACATACCCAATTCCAGCAACCGTTCCTTATATGTTTTAACCTCCAGTCCCCTAATCATCTTTGTTGCTCTTCTCTGTACTCTTTCTAGAGTCTCAGCATCTTTTTTACATTGTGGTGACCAAAACTGGATGCAGTATTCCAAGTGTGGCCTTACCAAGGCATTGTAAAGTGGTATTAATACTTCACGTGATCTTGGAACCTGACCACCCTACATGTAGAACCTTACTTTTTTCACCATTGAATTTCATTTTGTTAGATAGTGCCCAGTGTTCAAGTCTGTCCACATCTTCCTGTATCTTAAACCTGTCTTCTGGAGTATTGGCTATTCCTGCCAGCTTGGTGTCGTCTGTAAATTTGATGAATTCCCCATCTATCCCCTCGTCCAGATCGTTGATGAAGATGTTGAAAAGCACTGGGCCCAGAACAGAGCCCTGGGGCACCCTACTACACATTTCCCTCCATGTAGATGTGGTTCCATTGAGGACCACACGCTGAGTATGGCCGGTCAGCCAGCTATGGATCCATCTGGTGGTGATGCTGTCTAACCCACATTTTTCTATCTTATCAAGTAATAGGTTGTGGTCTACTTTGTCAAATGCCTTACTGAAGTCTAAGTAAATTATATCCACAGCATTCCTCTGGTCCACTAATTTTGTCACTTGGTCAAAGAATGCAATAAGATTTGTTTGGCATGATCTGTTTTTGACAAACCCGTGTTGGCTTTTAGTAATGACTTTGTTTGCCTGTAGGTGTTCGCTGATTCGTTGTTTGATTATCTTTTCCAGAATCTTCCCAGGTATTGAGGTCAGACTGACAGGTCTGTAATTTCCTGGGTCCTTTTCCCCCCTTATTTGAAAATAGGAACTACATCAGCTCTTTTACAGTCCTGTGGTAGTTCCCCAGTGCTCCATGATCTTTGAAAAATATAGTTCAGTGGTTCTGAGATCACATCTGCCAGTTCCTTAAGAACCTTGGGGTGTAATCCATCTGGTCCTGGTGATTTGAACTCATCTAGGCTGGACAGGTGTTCACTTACCATTTTCTTGCCTATCTTAACTTGTATTTCTATTTTGTTTTTTATGGCACTATTTTTGATAGGTTGGTCTGTTTTTTCCTTTGTGTAAAGACAGATGCAAAAAAAGGAGTTAAATACTTCTGCTTTCTCCCTGTTGCTTGTCACCTTCTTGCCACTTTCACCCACTAATGGACCAATCATTTCCTTCACTTTTTTCTTGTTCTTTACATGTTGAAAGAAGCTTTTTTTTTGTTATTTTTGACTTTGGTTGCAAGCCTTAGTTCATTTTGAGCCTTAGCTTTCCTCACTTCGTCTTTGCACGCTCGGGCTATTTGCTGATATTCTGACTTAGTTATGTGTCCCTCTTTCCACTTTCTATACTTGTCCTTTTTATCTTTCAATTGATCAGAGAGTTCTTTATACAGCCATGCTGGTTTCTTTTGAGAGTTGTTATTTTTCCTCTTTATTGGTATTGTTCTAGGCTGGGCCTTTATTATCTCAGTTTTCAAAATTTCCCAAGCCTCTTGAGTTGTTTTCCCCTGGAGGATTCTCATCCATGGAATCCTACCCCAAACCCTCTCTAAGTTTATTGAAATTAGCTCTCTTGAAGTCCAAGACTCTAGTTTGACTGTGTTCTATTGCTTGTGCTTCCATAATGTTGAATTCCAATATTGCATGATCACTTCCTCCCAAGGTTCCTATGGCTTCAATACCTTCTATCATTTCATCTCTGTTAGTGAGGATTAGATCCAATATGGCTAATCCCCTAATTCCCTTCTCTACTTATTGGGAGACAAAGTTGTCTGCTAGGTTTGTCAGGAATCTGTTTGATCTTCCACTTGGTGTAGAGTTTGTCTCCCAGTTGATGTCAGGGTAGTTGAAGTCCCCCATATATATATATATATATATGGAGCCTCATCCATATATATTTGAATGAAGCTCTTTGATTGAAACAAGATCTTGAAGAATTAAAATTAATGTTGTTTCCTGTTAGTGGTAGTTCATTTCCTCTATCTACCCTTCCTGGGTACCTATAATAGTCAGTTAACTTCAAAACATGAAAATCAAGCAGAATGCTCAAAAGTAAGATCTGATGAATTTTATGCTGATCCAATCTCTATGGTTAAAATCATTTTTGAGGTATGTCTATGAAGATTTTCAGTCATCCAGGTCATAGTTTATTTATTTATTTATTTATTGAACTTATATGCCGCCCTTCTCCCAAGACTCAGGGCGGCACACAACAAGAATACAAGTACAAAAAACATAAAACAATTAAAATTACAAATTTACAATATAAAAACTAAGTAATTTATTTCACTCATACCACACACAGTCACAATCAAAGGCCCAGGGGCAGAGTGCAGCTCACACGCCCCAAACCTGTCTTCATAAATGAGTTTTCAGCAGTTTTCGGAAAGCTAGGAGGGAGGAAGCAGTACGAACCTCCGAGGGAAGCTGGTTCCAGAGGGCTGGGGCAGCAACAGAGAAGGCCCTAACCCTAGGCCCTGCCAGATGACATTGTCTAACAGACGGGACCCGTAGGAGGCCAACCCTGTGTGCCCTAACCGGTCGCTGGGATTCATGAGGCAGAAGACGGTCCCGCAAGTATCCTGGTCCATTGCCATAAAGCGCTTTATAGTCATAACCAACACTTTGAATTGTGTTCGGAGACCAATTGGTAGTCAGTGCAGCTCACGGAGGGCTGGAGTGATATGAGCATGTCAGTTATCCCAAAAATGTTTTTTCACGAGACCACTGGACTTCCTTCTTTTTCTTTGAAGACATTTCACTTCTCATCCAAGAAGCTTCTTCAGCTCTGAGAAGCGAAATGTCTTCAAAGAAAAACAAGAAAGTCCAGTTGCCTCGTGAAAAAGCATATTTGGGGTAATCTCTGAGGTACTTCCCTCCAGGGCTACAAAAAGTTGAGAAGGAAGGAAGAAAGAAAGAAAGAAAAAAAAAAGAGAGAGAGAGAGAGAGAGAGAGAGGGGGGGGGTGGGAGGGAGGGAGGGAGGGAGGGAGGAAAAGAAATTCATACTAGAATTTATAAACACTGCTGTAGACTATAGCCACTCTGGTTGTCTATGGTATAAAGTTCTTGGCTTTCAGAGTCGATTTTATAGGCTTTCTTTTCAACTCGCTGTCAGGAAGGAGATGACCAGATCTATTTTTTGTCATTACAAAGTCCACTTGTTACTCCTTGAAATAGATCAAATAGAGAATTTTATTGGCAACTGAATTGTACTTTCTCAGAGAAATCTTGAGAATGTGCTTTCTAACCATTATTTTCTCAGTTAGGGTGCGCGTCTCTTCTATTGAAAGTTGACAAGGGATGGGTCAGAGTTATTTCTGATGAGTTACATTTCCCAATCTGGTCACCTTTCCACTTTTATTTTCCCCTGAAAATCAAAAGAAGAACACAACAGTTGCTGCTCCCTGTCTTTTCTAAAAGGTCTTTTAGATCATTTGTTTCATTCAATAGAAATGGGGGGGAAATGATTTTATTTCTGGATGCAGCAATCACTCTTGTTATAACAAATTCTGGGTTTGTATCAGACTTTTATTTCATGAGTGTCTTTTCTTATTTTATTATCACATACTTTAATCTGAGGCTTTCAGGGTTTTGTAATTCCCATGCTTTCCTTCAAGTTTTTAATTTTATGGGTCTCTTTCTATCATCCTATTCCTGTATTATTTCCACATTATTATAATTTCCTTGCTTCTTCCTTGTAAATAGTAAGCATATAAAGATACTCAGGGCTTTTTTTGTCATAGAACACCCAGAATGGAGTTCCAGCACCTTTTTTGGATGGAACCTTGTTGGGTAGCCAAGGCGGGTTGTATGACATGTGCGAGTTCCGGCACCTTTAAAAAAAACAAAACATTGAAGATACTGATGTATTTGTATTCGGGGTTCCTTAACAACAATGCTGTATGTAAAAAATAAGAATAGAATAAAGATGGGAAACAATTTGCAAACCAAGACAAAATGATAAACCTCAAATTCATTTGCAGTTTTGATTAGAAATAGATTACGCAATAACTGCTTTTGGCTTGTTGATATTTCAGGTGCCAATAATAGTTTTATAAAAGGGGTTAATGGTTTTGGGACAGAAGGGTTGTGTTATGTAATAATTATGATTTTCCTGCTTAGAATTAAAATAATGTGAAGCTACTGTTTTTGCAAATCTCTCCCAGTATATTTATTCATTTGGGAAACATATATGGCTGTCCGGTGGTGGGATTCAAATATGTGAACATATTTGAGGGGTCAGGGATTTTTTCATGAAGTTGTGTGGGCATCCATTTTGATGGAATGTGATAAATAAAATAAATAAAAACATTTGATATATTCACTTTTAGAAAATTAAGAAAAGTTCTTTGGCATACTTAATCCTAAACAATGAAAAGAATTCAAGCAACACGCAAAACCCCAATTTTATCCATTTTTATAGAAACATAATGTACATGAGACTTGTTCCACTTAATTGCAAAACCTGATAAATAATCAAACTATTGTATATTGTGCATTCTGCTCTGTCATATTATATTATGCATTCCTATATTTATAGCTTCTGTTGTACTTTTCTTTCAAATGATAATTTCATTAAACATTTTTCGTTCAGAGAAACTCCAGTGGATTAGTAGCATTTAAACATTTTTCATATAGAGTATGATGGACAGCTTATCTTTTCACTATTAGTAGATGTTAGCAAAAATCCTTGAGATTAATGGACATAGTTCTATTGTTTTCAGGAAGCTTTGTGACATTCTCAGAGGTGTCACCTTCTTTAGGTTATTTATGGCACTGATGTTTCAGCACAAAATTTTAAAGGTACCAGCAGGATCACCTTCATAATCCTTTGGACATTTCCAAAAATACTTAACAGATAAAACTAAGTTTTTGACATGCTTCAAATAACTTCTATAACTATATTTAGGGTCAATATCAAGAAAAGCTTTGAAAGTTAAATATAAATTTTGTTGTTATATTTTAAATTAAGTGATTTTTTTTTCAGCCTAGCAAAAATAATCAGAAACAACACATGACAAATATTTGGAAGCTAGAAAAAAAGCATGTGTAGCCAAATAAGATAAATGGTTGCCTACTTCCTTCCTTGATTAATTTCTTTTGGAAAGCAGGTACTGCATTTATTTTTTTATGAAATGTAGTTGTTATCAAATATTTTTCATAAAACTATTCCAACACATTTCCTGGAAAAAATATGTTGCAGAATATTTTATAGTTTTCTGTGACCATTGTCTCAGTTTATTGCAATTTTCATTGAAAATATTTGGTGGAGTCAAAAAATTTGAAGAGTTCAAAGAATCACACATAATTTAAAAGCTAATATTAGAATTCTTCTTCTTTTGACTTTACAATACATAACAACATTTTCTTTTAGTGGTATAGTTCAGAAAAGTGTTTAAATCGGTGGGAATCAGCCGGTTCGCACCACTTCGGCAGAACCGGTAGTTAATGTTTTGTTGCCCAGGCCCAGAATGGACTTCCAGAAGTGGCATCCACACAAAGAATCAGTTGTTCACATATTTGAATCCAACCACTGGTTTAAATGCATTATTTAATTTATAAATACTATAGTTCTGAATCTTAAAAATGCCCAGAACAATTATTTTAATTTATTAAAAAAGGGAGTGTGTGTCCTTTATTATTTCATATACTGATGAAGTTTGAAATCTTCCTTCCAGAAGGCCAATTTATATATACTGTACTTCTCTGGGTGCTTCTCTATTATGTTAATTATTTAGTTTTCATTGCTTTTATTTAAGCATCATAGGAAATGTAGGAGTTATCCTAGCTTAGGATAAGATGTAAATGTGGTCCCTGTGGAGGCATAGATAATTGACTGAACACTTGTAGAATGTTCATGTTCTGGGAGCCCCAACCATTACAGACACCTGTGATGGAGACTAGGTTGTAAGTTCAACAATATCTGGACACCTACAAGTTACTCACTCTGAGACAGATGGACAATGAATTGGACACTGGATAAATAAATGTCCTAAGTAATTATGAGAGGAAGGAAACATTCATCTTTTAAATATAATTGGAGAAAGCCGCAGTGATTCCGTTCCTTTAACCAGACCTATATTCAGGATGAATATATTATAGCTATCAGTATTAAAAAATGTAACTTTTTAAAAAACAATATGTCATGCCTCCGTCAGAGCCTGAATCTGATGAGGAAAATGAACTGGAACGGGACCCTATGGAGGTTGAGGGAGAGGAGTCTGTAGCTTCAGAGGAATGTGGGGAAGAGCAGACAGAGGCAGACCAGGGTATTTCAGGATTGGAACAGGATGATCGGGAGAGACAGAGTTCAGGTGATGAGCAAAGGCCACCCCCTCCTGATCCTAGAGCATGGAGAGTGGAGAGAAGGAGGGAACAACACAGGCAGGCTCAACTACTCGGGAGGAGAGCGTCCCACCCCTCTCCACAAGGCACACCTGGAGACTGAGACTTAAGGAGACTCTGTGGGGAGAGGCATTTGTCGGGAACAAATGCTGATTCCTTGGAGTTTTGTATGTTTGTTGCTGATCTCTTGTTCTGTGTTGTGATTTCTGCTTGAAACCCAGAAACTCTGACCATTGGACTGATTGACAATGTTGCTTGGATGTTCAAAGACCTCGGATTGTATTTTGGCTTTTCTTCTGAAACTGCTCAGGCAAGCTTGTATTTCCACAGACTCATTAGATTTTGGATGTATTGTCATTCCTTGTTATCTCCGTGGCCTTGAGTAAATTACTCTTCTAATCAGACTGTGTGTGAAACTACTTGCAGCCAGAGGCAGCTGAAGGTGTGTGTGTCTTCCTTTGTTTTGAAGCTTGCCAGAAATGTGGGAGCATTTGGGGAAATTTGAAGCAATTAAAGGGCGGTTTGGATTGCCAGCTGACTGCATTGCCTTGGTGCTGTGTCCTGGGTCATCACACAATAGCAGTTTTTGTATATAATTATTTTGTACATAGCATGCTTAACTTTTTTATCATAAAATAACAATCTTAACCCTAGATTACTTGAGATGTATCTGTAAATTACATTAAAAATATAAAACATAAACACACACACACATATATTATGCACACATGCATACACATATATCTGCAATAAATGCATATATTGATACGAAAAAGAAAGTACCATGTATATGTCCTCAGTCACAATCCAGCTAGTATAGAATAATACTTAAAGAAATTATTTCAAATATGGAATTTCTTATTATTATGTAGAATTTCCTTTCTAACATACCTTGCATTTTCTACTATTTGTGCTGATCATTACAAAGCAAAATAAAATACCTGTATGGAATAATACTTTATTGTTCTGGCTTATTTTTTAAAGTGTTGTAAATATTAAGCCAATTTCTCTTTTGGAAACATGAAAAAAGGACATAGTTTGCCACAAACTGTTTCATAAGATACTTTGGCCAACCTAAAAACAGCTGTTTGAGAAGAACACAATGTCTATTTCTATTTTTCTTTATAAAATAATTTATTTCAGTTTCTGAAACTATATTTGGTCTAATATATGTTAACTCACAATCTGTTTAGATTTTTTTCCCTTAGTTAAATGGCTATGAATTATAAGCTTCTAGAGAAATGCCAAATGGGGAGAATCAAACATTTAAAGGTTTATATTCAAAATGTGTGCATGTGTGGGAGAAGGAAAATGGGAGAAACATAATTGCTGAGAAATGTTGCATGTATTGTAATTCCACCCAATTTTCACTCACAGGTTTAAGAATGAAAACAACCAATAGGTTAAAAAAAAAACAAGTCAGATACATTAATAAAATATACCTAGCAAACCGTACAGTTGCATTTTAAATAGTATTTCTAAGATGACCCCAATCCTGTTGGTCTTTCGTAAGAGTTTAAAAATCTGGCTATGTGCCTGAGTCTGATGCTCCAAACATTTTAAGCACCTCATTTCTTGATTAGACTGCTAATTATTATGACAATTTTCTTGGCACCCATTTAGTTTGTACTGTTTTCAATCGTTTTATAATTGTTTACCACCCAAAGTCATTTAGTTGTGATGGGAAGCTATAGAAATTAATTAAATAAATACATTTGTTTAATTTCTATAATTATATAAAACAATTTATTCTATTAGAGAAGAGCTGTTGTTTTTCCTGCTTAACCAGAGCTCAAATACAACTCTTTGCATCAACATAAATTCCAAAAGTCCCATGTTAAAAACAAAATGTCTCTAAGTAATGGCCTCTAAAGATTCTGCACTTCTACTTCTGTTACTACTACTACTAGTAGTAGTATTAGTAATAATTATAGAAAAGAGAGTAGAATAGTAGTAATAATAGTAGAATAGAGTAGAATAGAGAAAAGCATGTAGCTGATATTAAGGGAAAAATGATTTTTTTAACCAAATAGCTATATCATTAGCATAAAATAATGCAGAAGAAAACAGGTTTAAATCATTTATGTATAATCCTATGGCTTCTGCAGTATCTTGAGTTTCTGTGGAACTGTTGAAAACAGAGTCCTATTTCAGTTAGAAATGAGCTGGGATGTGAAGCACTGTAAAAAGAAAAAAAAGCAAGGAACAAGCTATGTTTTTGTTAATCAGCTGAAAAAGATAGAAGGTATCAGGTCTCAGCAGTTGCTTTTTGAGGGCAATATTATGGTAATCAAAGCCCTTTAAAAAGGCCTTGACCATGCCATTAATTTTATGCAAGCATTTCCTGAATGTAGTTTATTACATCTGTGAGTCCCATTCTATAGCTCCAGTGTAATAAATCATCAGGAAAATCTCCTATGTTTTTCAATTGATGCATATTTTAAGCATCTTCCTAAACCTGTAATTGCTATTTCATATAGGTAGTGTTGAAAGAAAAATCATCAGGTCTAATCCAACCTGGGAATAAATACAATGGAGGCTGTTTGGAACGAAGGTTCTGTTTATTTAGTTGCCAGAGACTTCAGTGACACAGAATGTTTTTACCGTGGCTGAAAAAATGGAGCTGGAAGTGGGTGGGTTTTTATATCTTCTTGGGGTTTTGTGTTTGGAGTTGTTCCTGTTCTTGGGCAATGTACTTTGACCTGAGTTTGAGTGTGCCCTTTTGGTATTCTAATAGTGGTGGGTTAATCCTATTATGTCCTAAAGGGCATGTTCCTGTCTTTTGAGTCTTTGTTTTTTCTAACCCCATCAGCTCAAACCTTCTCTGGGGCTGTGGCTGAAGGCATTTTGCTTATGAATAGGTAGCCCAGTCTTTCTGAATAGGATTATCAAATCTGCATTTCTAGGAGCTGGCCTGCTCAGTTTCTGCCTGGCGAAACTTTGGCTGTTTCTGACTTTTTAAGATTTTCTCCCATTATTTCTTTGGAAAATATATAACATTCTGTCTTTTTTTAAATATCCCACAAAATATTTCCTTCTCTGGGGATGGGTGGGGGGTGCTGACTTCCAACAGTAGGCATAGCCCAGGGGTAGACAACCTTGACTCTTTTATGACTCGTGGACTTCAACTCCCAGAATTCCTGAGCCAGCATGGCTCAGGAATTCTGGGAGTTGAAGTCCACGAGTCATAAAAGAGCCAAGATTGCCTACCCCTGGTATAGCCTATAAAACTCACACTGTAGAAATTTATGCAGTCCACAAACAAGGTTTATATTTGTGTGCAATCAGCATTATTATCACATTGGAGGATTTCATATTTTTGTGCCAATTTTTGCTTTCACTTTTATTGCTGTTTTTGCTACTGTTGTTCTTCAGGTCCAAGAGTAGAATCCTTTGTGCATTCCAATCTAGCACCTTTTCCTATAGTCCTGAAATTCTTACTTTTCCATATCTTAAAATTTGGCATCTCTATATCACAAAATCTTAGTATTATCAGGATAAGGATGGCTTATTTTGCAAGGAAGCCCATGCACATGCTTCTGGCATTCTGGTACTAAAATCAATATTTATAATTAAATGGTAATTAATTTTAAAAAATAATTTCCCAAACAATCCTCTCCTGCCTTTCCAATTAATCCTACTAAAATTAAAATTGCTTGTCCATAGAAATGCTTAGGAAGCAAATAATGCTAATCCATTATTTTCACTGTGCAAAGACTAAACCATCAATGAACTTCACCAGGGAAATATAACTAGTAAAACTTTTTTTCCCTTGCTTCTAATTGTTTTCAAAGTAACAAAAATATGAAAAAGATGCAGTGCAGATTTTCTTTTCTTCAGATACTGGCTCTAGTATGGTGAATGGAAGTTGCTGCTAGCGTTGGCCACCAACCACCCCTTTCTCTTTAATGCTGCTTTGCAAGAAGCATCCAAGACAGGAACATTCTGAAGGTTTGAAGGTTTCTTTGCTTCTTGTGAAACTGAAAACTCCCACATAGCAGAAAAGCTGCAGGAAGTTTTCAGATTTTCTCCTGAATTACCTCTTTTTCTCCAGTTAATGAGAACTCTTCTCACTTGGGAAGAGGGTGATAAGAAGTGAGGAGAACCACATCAGGGTTGGAAGAAAAATCAAGGGGAAGAAATTTTCTCAGTTGCTTTTTGTAAAGCAGCAATTAAGATAGTTTGAGAAGGTGTAATAACTCACCAGGCAATAAAGTGGAAATCAGAAGGGAAAAAAATATTCAGAGATTAAGGCCAAGGGGGAAAAAAAAACACCTGTCACCAGTGCTCTAAAGCTCATATATTAGCATTTCAGCCAATTCCTGAGCCCATTGGCATCTGGAATGTACTAACAGGGTTGCTACAACATACAGTTCTTGAAGATGCTTGAACAAGTGCATAAAGGAACAAGAAGCTATCAGTCCTGCATCTTACACTTGCAATTGGCTATGAGAACTGAGGAAAATGAATTGCTATTCATTCTTATGAAAACTCCACATTTATTTATTTGAATCCCATCTTTATTAGTTTTACAAATAACTCAAGGTAGCAAACATATCCAAAACACCTATTTTCTGCACAACAACAACTCTGTGAGACGAGCTGGGCTGAGAGAGTGTGATTGATCCAAAGTCACCCAGCTGGCTTTCATGCTTTAGGAGGGACTAGAACTCACACTATCCTGGTTTCCAGCTTGATGCCTTAACCACTAGATCAAACGGGCTCTATGTTCTATCTACATTACTTTTAACATTCCCCTAGTTGTAACTGAAATGCTATTCCAGCCTTTTCATTACAGGCTAGATTAGGGGTCCCCAATCCTTGGGCTATGGCCAGCTACTGGGCCTTGAGCCATTCAGAACCAGGCCACAAAAGTGGCGGGTGAATGTGTGAACATGTGTACATCCTGACTTGTGCAAGCAGTGGGCAAGCGCATGTGTGCACACTACATTTGCATGAGCAACAGGCACACATGACTGCCACTCACACAGACCCATCCCCTTCCCCCCCCCGCAGGTTTGCAAAGCCTGAAAGATTGGGGAACTCTGAGCTAGATGACTCCTTGATTAACAATTAAAATGATTGTGTATTTGTTATATCGAACACATTTTTAAACTCATGTCAAGTCATAGGAAGAAATAAAAAGAAGACTGACTCAATATCACACATGCAATGCCCAATCAGGACAGCTATGACAGATACAATTGTAAAAAAAACAAAAATACAGACCTGAGCTGTTTTAACTTGGTTGCCAATGTCTTTAATAATATAAAAAAGGCTCTCAAGATTTATATTATACATATTACATTTCACTACAGGAATTGTAAACAGTTTCTAGTGAGATTTCTCAGCCTAGTATTAGACACAATTGACATGGATCACTGGTGGATGAAATTGCTGTGAGGAAGCACTTTTAGTTCTAAGCATCATATTTAGTCCTTCAAGAGCAGAGAAAAATCTGAGGATCTTCCAGAGATAGGGAAGAACCCTACCATTCATATCTTTATAGCAGGAATATCATTCTGATTTACCACATATTTTTTCTTCATTAGACTTCCGCTTGGACTAGAAAGCTGGGCTCAATAAAATAGACTTCTGAATATTAAAATTCAAACTAGTGCAAGTCTTTCTTTAATAATATAAAAACTATTTGGATTTTGAGGAGCTGTCTTCCTCAGAAAATTCCCCAACAGGATCCTTCCAGTGTCTATTAAATTCATTTTTAACAAGGCCTGCTGTAAAATTTCCAATCAGTAAAAGCAAGGGGGCTCTAAGGAATTATTTTTCTCTCCCTCTTGAGACAGCCAGTTTTTTTAAAAAAAAATGAAGATAAAACCAGCTTTTTATTACAAACAGACAATAAGAGTTTATAAGGTGAACCTGATAGCATTAAAATGTTTGCAATCAATCAAGCTTTATTACTACCTCTAGAAAAAACAGATCCATACTAATATATAAGACACTATCATACTGATATAAAAATAAGCTTTAAAAATGATAAACTCTTGAACTCAATGGAATAGTCTATCCTCCAGAGAGTAGTATATCTACCACTGAAACTTCAGTGTATTTTTGGTGGCTTTATTCCTAAATATAAAGCTTAGAAAATACAATGCTTTTAGACCCTACTAAATAGAAATTAAATTTGCATATGCTAATACATACAGTAATTATGTATGGAAATTTAGAGAGATTTGCTATCAAGTATTAAAAACAAAACATCTCATCCTTGGGAAAAGGCTTTGACCAAATGACTGTGATGTGCTATCCAGGTGCCCAATCTATTACCAGGCAACTCCAAAGCATTGTATTTCCTGAGGAGATTGCTCTTTCTCATTGCAACATTGGTGCCATTCCATTCAAAACGTCAGTAGATGTTCATAGCAAACCAAATCTCTTGTCTGGCACACACCTTGCAATATGCCCACTGCAAAAGTGTCATGTTAACAGTTTTCTTTTTTTCTGCTCTGGCTGGCTGCTTGATCCCACTTCATGGACAAGGTGCCCTCCAACCTGGCCCATTTGAATCACCAGTTTATTAGTCCAACGGTTCAAAGGTCAGTCCTCCCCCAGCTAAATCATCCAGCAATTTCCTCTCTCCATTCCTGAATCCTTGGCACCTCTCTCTCTCTCTCTCTCTCTCTCTCTCTCTCTCTCTCTCTCTCTCTCTCTCTCTCTCTCTCTCTCTCTCTCTCTCTCTCTCTCTCTCTCCCCGTCCCTCCCTCCTTCCCCCTCCCTCCCTCCCTCTGTTAGCCGCAGGGAGTGGAAGCCATGAAAGTTTCATTAGTCGGAACAGTGACAAAAGGCTTTCTCTCTTCACTTTTGATTATTTGTAATTAGTCTTCACTTCCTGAACTTAAAGCAGTTGTCTGTTATTCTCTTTATCTTAGAAGGCTTCATTTCAGGCAAATCTCTTCCTTTACTTGAAGAATCAGAATCATAATAGAGCTGGAAGGGACCTTGATGGTCTTTTAATCCTGCCCCCTGCTCAAGCAGGAGACCCTATGTCATTTCAGATAGGTGGCTGTCCAGTCTCTTGTTAAAAACCTCCAGTGTTGAGGCACCTATAACTTCTGAAGGCAAGTTGTTTTACTGGTTAATTGTCCTCACTGTTAGGAAGTTTCTCCTTAACTTCAGGTTGTTTCTCTCCTTGATTAATTTTCAACCATTGTTTATTGTCTTGCCTTCTGGTGCTTTGGAGATAAGTTGACCCCCTCTTCTTTGTGGCAGCCCTTCAAATACTGGAGTACTGCTATCATGTCCCCCCCCCTCCATCCTTCTTTTCTCTAGACTAGCCAAACCCAAATCCTGCAACTGTTCTTCATATGTTTTAGTCTGCAGGCCTTTAATCATCATAGTTGCTCTTCTCTGCACTTTTTCCAAAGTCTCAACATCTTTTTTGTAATGTGGTGACGAATACTGGATGCAGTATTCAGTTTTATAAAGCGGTAGAATAATTCACATGATTTTTATACTTTACTTGCTTTTTAGTCAAACTGTATAGGCTAAACTTTTTCTGCTCCTTTCCCCTTACCTTTGTGTGTCTATCTATATTTTTATGTTGATTATGGCTCCACAACTTTATATCACTTTAACACTTCCAAGTTTCATTTCTTCCCTTTCTACTTGAACAATTTCCTTCCTTTTCAGAGATCTCCTCATTCTCATTTTTCTTCTTGACTTAGACAGCTTACCAGAAGCTTTCTATCACTTTTCTATACAGGTAGTCCTCAACTTACAACAGTTTATTTAGTTAACCGTTCAAAGTTAAAACAGCAGTGAAAAAAAATGACTTAGCACCGTTTTTCATGCTCACAACCATTGCAGCATCCCCATGATCATATGATCAAAATTCAGACACTTGGCGACTGACACATATTTACGACATTTGCAGTGTCCTGGGGTCACACGATCCCCTTGTGCAACTTTCTGACAAGCACCTTCAACAGGCAAGCCAAATTCACTTACTAATTTAACAACTGCAGTGATTCACTTAACAAATGTGGGCAAGAAAGGTAGTAAAATGGAGTAAAATTCACTTAGCAATTATCTTGCTTAGCAACAAGAATTGTGGGCTCAATTGTGGCTGTATGTCGAGGACTACCTGTACAAACTTATCTTTAGCACCCAAATTCATTTCCCCACCCTCTCCTGGCTACTTTGTCATGAAACTTTGGGTTCTTGAGAAGTGATTAAACAATTCTAGCACAAAAAGATCTTTGGGGGATTTTTTTCCCTCTCAATTTGAACATATATGAGTATTACTTATAATAATATTATAATAACATATTATTTCTTAGTAATGTTATTTCTTCTTTTCTTAATATCCTAGTTTAGAAAATATTATTTTCCCTTTTAGCCATGAAAGGTTAATCATAAAGTGGTTAAAACCTATGTTTTTCCCCTGCTGTGCTGCAGAAGAGGTGACTAATGTCTAATTAAAAAGCAATAACTTCTTCAGAGTTTCTCTATTAACTATTTTCCTGCTTGAAAAATATTTATGCATCTATACATATATTAAGTCTATAGATGTGCATATCTGTGTAGCTATTTCTACACACACACACACACACACACACACATACGTATACATATACATATACATATATGTTTTCTGAGGTTTTCGCGGGTGTTTGTATGTAGGTCTTTGGTTATTCGGGTTTTCTCCCGCATAAAATTGGAAGTGTCTTGCCGACATTTCGGCGAAGTCCCATTCGTCATCTTCAGGCTGGTGTTTTCGGCTTTGTGCTTCTAGGAGCAATATGTGGTCATAGCTGTTTCTTCCTTTTAACTGCCAGTGGGGGTATGAACTGATTGGGTGGGAGCTTGGCTGTGCTCTGATTGGATGGGGGAATGTTCTGTTTGGGTGGGGGCTTTGTTGTGTTCAGGTTAGTCTGAGTTGCAGGGCAATTTGAGATGGTGAGCTGCGTTGCTGCTGTTTGGCTTCGCGTTTGTGGTCGTGCCTCATCTTCATGGTGGGTGTCAGTTTGCTTCATGTATGGATTGGAGGGATTTAAAGTGGCTAATGATGCAGCTGTGGTCTGGCTTCTGGTTTGTGGTCGTGCCTCATCATCAGTGTGGGTTTGGGTTTGCTTTTTGCGTGGATGTGTGGTGGTGACATCCTGTGTGGTTTTTGTGAGTATGGATCTGGTGTCATTCTTTGTGTTAGGACTCGTTTGTCAATAAAGGCGGGTTTCCAAATGGCTGGTAGGCGGGAGGTTATTATTAATGTTTTCTGAGCTTGCTTTTGTTCCCACAAACATTTATTACAAGGCTAGGTAACAACATTGGTGCAAGGAAGAGTAGACTTTGTTGGTTGTTTGTAGGTTGTAGCTTATCTTAGAGTAGGATGTTTTTTGTTCTCCTGACTGCTTTTTAGGTGAGGTAGTTTCTTCTTTGATCATGCTTAATTATTTGCTGCTTCCTACTTCTCTAGGTACTGGTTAATAAGTGTGTAATGAGGAAAGAAGTGTTTAGATCTGTTTTCCTCTTCCTTTGATCTCTAGTTGCTTACTTCCTTGAATGATCTGTATCCAGTGGTGGGATTCAGCCAGTTTGCATCAGTTCAACAGAACGGTAGCTAATTTTTTGTTGCCCAGATCCAGAATGGACTTCCAGAAGCGGCATCCACTACAGAGAACCAGTTGTTAACATATTTGAATCCCACCACTATCTGTATCTGAATGGCTAATTTGTCAGAATGTCAAGCATCTAGGAATTCTTTTGCATGTTTGGATTTGGCTCACTCTTAAGATATCTACAGTTTCCTTGCTGAAATTGTGATTGAATTTGTCACCGTGATGTTAAATTAACATGTCATGTCTTCTATCTTCCAGTTGATCTTCATGGATGTGTCTCAGTTTCCTGTCACTTTGCCCAGCATACTGGTTTTTCACATTCCTTCATTGTATGATATGAATAGTCTTCTTTGATTGTTGAATCTTTAGTTTGCTTTGGATAGATGTTGTTAGCTTATGGGCAAGCATGTGGCCTAGGAGTTATAAGAGTTTATGGTAGTTTCAGAGATGTTTTTTTAACACAAATTTTATTAGTTTTTTTAATTTTTACAACAAAATGCTCAAAGCACACCATGGTGTTAGGGTAAACAATTATCCAAAATCAAAACATTTATGCATACTTCAATCAATACCTCTAGTATTCCCTCTCTTTCCCCTTAACTAACATAGTTTATTTAAAATAGTTCAATCTGGTTTAAATTTAGTCAACCTATACCTGTTTCTAACACTTTAAAAAAATTATACAACCATAATCAAATTAGCTTTAAATACAAACTCTATCAGTTCGGGTATTCCTTCCAAATATGTTCTGGTACCTTAGTTTTCATTGCAAATCCCATTTAACTCTTCTTCCACCGATATCCCCCAATTAAACTAAAACATTAATCTATCCTATACATATCCAATCTATCAACTAATCAATCTCTTATAGCTAACAAATAAAATCAAATCTTATTTTTTTTCAATCCATTAAACATAATTCAGTTCATGTCCAATTAAATTGTCATAACCAATGACATCAATCTTATCAAGCAAAAATCATCTTATTAGGTTAGTTCGAGATTACATAATAATTTTCTTACAAATAACCCTATTATCCTAAACAAAAGAAAAAAGAAAAAAGAAAAAAGAACAAATACATTCTTAAAGGATTTAATATGTATTTCATTAGTCACTCCTTAGCTATATAAACCATCAATCAGCTTTAAACTAACAAGATAACATCAAACTTTAAGATATTTCAATTCATTAATCATCAAACAAGCAAATCACTTATAATCTTGGTCCTTAAGTCAGTCCATAGTTCTAGATTGCCTTTAGTCCATTACTCAAAACTAAATCTTATTTAAATCTTATTCTAGTTTTTTTCAAATGCCAAGTAGGTTTCCATAGCAAAGCTTCCTTTCCAACAGATAAGTCTCTCTTTGTTGCTTGAAATATCTTTTGAATCAGTGAGAACCATCTTGACCTCTGAATTGGCCTTCTGATTTTTTTTTTGCATAAAGTCTTATTGCTTTAGAGTTCCAAGTCCCAGTCTTTGCTTTTCCTGATTCTCAATGCCATAACTGAGTTGCATATAGGGCAGAGTCAATTTCTCTTTGTTCTCAGTTAGGTCTTCTTTTTGTAGAGTCTATTTAATAGAAGAATCAGGTGCAATCTGAAAGTTAGTTTTAAAGTTTGAGGAAGAGATTCTGATTCTTAGTTCTGTAGTAAGCTCTTTCATTGTAGCACATATTTCCTCTTTAGTCTCATAAATTTTCTCCAGAATAAGTTTGCAATTTAAATGTGAGTACAGCTACATTTTAGAAAAAAAAATTCAAACATCCAGTTAACTTTCATATGAAAAAATCATCTCCTCTCCAATTGCAATATTACTTTTTAACCTGTAGATGTCCTCAGCAAGCTAAAAAAAGATAAATAAATCCATTTCCCCCCCTCAAAGTCATTTCACTTTTCATTCTTCTTTCTTTACTCAAAAAAACAACAACAGCATAGGCTAATAATAAAGTTCATAAAAAAAAGTTTTTCTGATACCCCAAAGTACTTATATATATATAAAAAACAACGTAATTTCTAAAACTTTACTTTTTTCCTTTGTTCGCCTTTCTTCCTCAAAGAGTAAAAGCTGCCTTTCCAAGCTAGGGAAATCTTTCCCACACAGCTCTTACAGGCAAAACACAAACAAAAAAAAAAGAAGAGAGGGAAGAAAAAAAGGAAAGGATTCACCACGGTGGGTCTGCAGCTTAGATGTTCTTTGGACTTGCAGTTTCTTGTGGCAAAGCGATCGGCCATTTTATTGGCCAATCTTCTTCTCCGTCGGCCCTCAGAGTTCCATCCAGACAGCTGGAGGAGCCGCCGCTCCTCCGCTGCCAGAATGCTGCCTACTCGTAGGAAAGTCGCACCCTCCAGGGTGACTTTGGACCCGCATAAGGGTCCGCCGACGGAGGGAAAACTAGTCGGTGGGGAGAGCAATCTCCCCGCTCGACTAGAGAGGCCACGACCGGAACCGGAAGTCGTTTCAGAGATGTTTTTGATAGAAGGTAGAATTGTCATTGTCATTGTAATGGGTTGTATGGGTTGCATTGTTTTTGACTACATGAACAGACACCTTTTGATGAAGTTCTGTGAATATAGTGTTGGAAAATGTTATACAGTTAAGTTTGCTTTTTTGGGGGGGTTCTGGCTTTATTACAATCTGCTTTTGCTTGACTGAAGTGAGCGATAAATTACTTTTGATCAATGATATGAATTACACTTTGATGGCAATCTCATAGGCTAGAAAAGCATCTTTTTAGACCAGCGGTGTCAAACTGCCGGGCCCCGGGCCGGATGCGTCACACCAAAACCACGCCCATCCCATTGCCGGCAATGGGAAAAAAGTCACGATACGTCGCAACACGTCATGTGACATTGCAAGTTTGACACCTGTGTTTTAGACCTTTGCTATCTTGATGTCTGTGCAGAGTTGCTATATCCCTTGCCATGGTGATCTTGATGTGCATCTTTATTGCATAATGTCTTATACTAAGCCAACTTGGAGCACGCTCGTGAACTTGACTCGTCCAGTAACTTTTGTTTCTTCAGCAGAAAAGCTTATCTAAATCTATCACAATTTGCTATTTTCTCCCCCCCCCCAAATCTGCAACAACTCGTATTAAACAAACTTTCTCTGCCACCAGATCAACCACTTTTTATTTTCTCCCCTTTTAGAAAGTTTCTGTGTGAATGCAGGTGCTTGTCTCCTCAGCTCATGACTTCCTCTGGCCAGTTTCCTTGCCTGTTTAATTGCAGTTCGCGTGTTTGAGAAATCACATGACAAAATGACAGACCGTATTTCTACTTTCTCCATTACATCACTGACAAGGGACAATTATCTTGCATAGCAGGGAGTCCAATTCACCATTTCATTTTGATATAGTCTGGAATGATTTAATTTCTTTAAGAAATTATGAATATCTGACCCTCATTACCATCTCCTTTAAGACTTCTTTGACAGCTGAATGTTTTGCTAGACTGAAAAAAAGGAATGAGATACTACAGTTAGTTTTTGAATTGTATCTCAAACTTTCAGCTTATAGCTCTGAAGAGAGAGATGGTCAGTAAAGCAAAACTGTTCTCATTCATTCATTCATTCATTCAGTGTCAGTTTGTGTGTGTGTTTATACACATACATATAAAAAGAGACAAATGATTGCTGCCTTACTGTAAAAATACAAGGGATAAAAACAAGGGACAAGAGCAACAAAGATGATTAGGGGACTGGAGGCTAAAACATATAAGGAACGGTTGCTGGAATTGGGTATGTCTAGTTTAACAAAGAGAAGGACGAGGGGGGACATGATAGCAGTATTCCAATATCAGGTTTCCTGCCTGAGTAGGGGGTTGGACTAGATGACCTCCAAGGTCCCTTCCAACTTTACTACTACTACTATTATTATTATTATTAACAAATTTTTCTATAGTAGGCTGTATGCTGTAGATAAGCAAAGACTCTGTCTCTGATTCAGTTTCTATTTCTGTTTCTCTTTGTTCATGCGTTTGTGTGTGTGTGTGTGTGTGTGTGTGTGTGTGTATCCTTTCTCTATCTTCTCTTTCTCCTCTCTTCCTTTTTGTGGTAACTTCTGGGGAAGTCAGGGACTCTGCAGTGAGACTATCAAAAAAGCTTAAAATCTTGTAAGAGAATCTTTAGAAGTAAAAGCATTTTCTTCCTTCCAGCATTTCTATCTATTAATAAATTGCATAGTGCTTTTATCATCTAATCCTATTCATGTTTATTTGAAAGTCTATATGAGTTCAGTGGAACTTATGTCCAAGGGATATGCAGTCTTACTTCAATCACAGCCATGATCAATATATCCTAGCGGACTTAATTAGTTGTACAAGTCCGAAACAGAAGTGAATGAGAAAGTGTACAAGTATAAAAGGTATTTCAGTTCTTACTTTTTATCTTTTTTTTTGTAACTGAAGCCAAACAATGGCATATGATTTGTTTGTGATACAAGAAGAATATGAATGCATTCCAAGTTCAGCCGTCCTTTGAGGTGATGAAACAAAGCACATTGCATATGCAATAGCTTTGTGACCAGCTTCATGTTATTATAATTATGCATATGAGCTGGCATAAAACTTGCTAAAGCGATAGCTCTTTTTCATCCATTAAGAAGTTAAAAGAGGTAAGTAGTATATTCAGTTGTGTATACTTAGAGCCCAAATGTAAAGCTCAGAAAGATCTTACTAACACCCTATACCCTTGCCCTTTCCAAGATGAATCTTAGATGAAAGATGGCAAAATCTTTCTGATTCTATTAATTGCATTTCTCTGAAGTAAAAAGTAAGCCAATTCACACTGTCCTATTGAATTTCAAGCTTCAGCTGATCAAGAAGGAGTTTGTGATCAATGGAGACAATGCTAACAGATATCAAGGAGCTATAGCCAATTAACCTTACCTGAGTTAGTGGCAATCAATAGGGCATTTGTGACAATTACTGATCCCATTTTCTCTACTACAAGTTCCAAGAGAGATGAACCAAAAACTAAGAAGAATTTAATTTTGAAAGTAACTTAAACAGAGTATGTAATGGAAGCCTTCAGAGAGAACACACTGTTTTGAAGCTTATGTAAATCGATGCATTCTTGATATTAAATTGATTTCTGTATTTTTAAAGTTGGCTTGTCCAGGTAGGATTCTAATATCCTAAGTGTTTCTCTGTTTGGATTATAAACTATTATTTGGTGTTTTTTTTTTTGTATAAAGATTTTATTGGTTTTTTTTTCATCAACATATGTTAATTTTTCCAATCAACAAGTTGTCTGGAATTTGCTATGCAATTCCTAATCCTTCATTCTTTCCTCTAACCAAGAATAAAATAGATTCCAAATTTGATAGTAGTCTGTATCTTCTTTATCTTTCAACCTCATGGTTAATCTGTCCATCTCTGCACATTCCATTTGCCATTTTTCTAATTCTATATTATAGCCAACATTTTTTGCCCATCTTGTCATTGTTTGTTTCACTTGTTCACTTTCCATATCCAAAATTAACAAAAAGTTATACATTTTCTTAATTAATTTCTCATCTGAGGTTAACAAAATCTTATCAAACACAGTTTGATCCTTATAAAATCCATACATTTTTACATCTTTTTCATATCTACTTTGTATCTGTAAATGTGTCCACCAGGACAAGTTAATTCCCTGATTTTCCAGTTCTTGTTTAGATTTTAATTTCCCATCAATATCTAGAATATCTTTATATGTCCATATTTTTTCAAAGTCTACCAAGTTCGGATTATAAATGCCTCCATAGTTGATAACCACCCTGGAATTTTTAAATATATTTTAGCTTTAATTTTTCCCCATACTGTTGACAAGGCATTTCTTATAAAATGATTTTGAAAGTACTTATGGACTCTGTTTTTCCCGTACCACAAGAAAGCGTGCCACCCCAATTGTAAATCATGTCCCTCTAAATACAATAACCTTTTATTTCTAAGTGTTATCCACTCTTTCACCCATGTTAACACAGATGCTTGGTAATACAACATCCATTCCGGCAACCCAAAACTTCCATTTTCCTTAGCATCTTGTAATGTTTTCATCTTAATTTTAGCTTTTTCCCCCTGCCAAATAAAGTTCAAAACCAATGAATTTAAATCTTGAAAGAATTTTCTCTCAAGTTTTATCAGAATCATTTGAAATAGAAATAAAATCTTCAGCAACACATTGATTTTTATTGTAGCAATTCTTCCTAATATTGACAGCTACAGATTTTTCCATCTTTCCAAGTCTAGCTTTATTTGCTTCAATAATTTTGTATAATTGTCTTCTTTTATTGACAAACACTTAGCCGAAAGATGAATACCTAAATATTTAACTTTTTTCACTATTTGTACCTCTGTTTTCTCTAGTATTTGCCTTTTTTGTTTATCTGTGAGGTTCTTTACCATTTAGTTTTTTTCTTTATTTATTTTTAGTCCTGCCATTTCTCCATACTCAGAATCTTTCCCCATAGTTTAGGAATCATCTCTAAAGGTTCTTCTAAGATAAACACTAAATCATCAGCAAATGCTTGTAACTTATATGTTTCATCTTTTATTTTCAATCCTTTAATTTCTGTGTCCTGTCTTATCCTTCTATTTAGTACTTCCAAGTAAAGATAAATAATAATGGAGATAGTGGACACCCTTGTCTTGTACCTTTTCTTATCGCAAAGCTCTCAGTATAATCTCCATTCACTATCACTTTTGCTGTCTGGTTGCTATATATTGTTTTTATCATATTTATAAAATTCTTTCCAAAATCCATTATTTGTAATTGCTGAACCATAAATTGCCAGGAAACATTATCAAACGGCTTTTGGACGTCTAAAAACACTAATGCTAATTATTTCCCTGGATGTAATTCATAATATTCTAATACGTCCATTATCACCCTTAAATTGTTTTTAATTTGTCTCTTCGGTAAAAAGCCGTTTTGATCTGGATGTATAAATTCAACTAAATATTTTTTCAATCTCTCTGCCATTATCGAAGTAAAAATTTTGTAATCCACATTAAGTAATTAAATCGGCCTATAGTTCTTAATATACGTCAAGTCTGAATCTTCTTTTGGTATGAAAGTAATATTTGCTTCTATCCGTGTATTTGGAAGTTTGGCCTCTAACAATAGTCCATTACAAACATCTTTCAGTGGTTCGCTTAATGTATCTTGTAGATTTTTATAAAGTTCCACCGGTAGCCCATCTGGGCCTGGTGTTTTCCCAATTTTTTGTCGTTTTATAGCCTCTAGTATCTCCATCATTGTTATTCTTTCTTCTAACATAGTTTTGAATGTCTCTGGAATTTTTGGCAATTTACTTTCTTCTAGATATTGAGCAATTCTCTCTTTTTCAGCCTCCTCTTTGCCATACATTCCTTATAATATTTCTTAATTATCTTTTTTATTTCTTCCTTTTTAAATTGTAAACAACCTTTTCCATCTACTAAATTATGTATTATTTTCTTCTCTTTCTGTTTTTTGAGCTTATAAGCTAGCCATCTTCCTGGCTTATTGGCATTTTCGAAGAAATTTTGTTTTGCTCTCTTTATTTGTTCTGCCAATTTTTCTGAGTCCAACAAATTCAGCTTATGTTTTATTATTTCCATTTCTCTTTTCAAAGTCTTTTTCTGTGGATTTTGTTGTAATTCTGTCTCTAACTTTCTAAATTTTTCTTTTAATAATAAATATTGCTGTCTTCTCTGTTTATTTTTCTTTGCCATGTACGCTATAGCTATACCTCTAAAATACGCTTTAGCTGTATCCCATACATTTTGTAGTGATGTATCTTCTTCTTTATTTTCTTTAAAGAAGAATTCCATTTCTCTTTTCGCCAACTCTATGAATTCTTTGTCTTTTAGTATAGATTGATTTAAAATTCATCTTGGGGGTTTTTTTTGTTTTTTTTTTTTTGTATTCCTTTCCATGTCGTTTTTAAAGGGTTATGATCTGCTCATGTGCCTATTTCTATCTCAATTTCCTGTATATCCATCTTTAATTCAGAAGTCATCAAAATCATATTAATTCTTGACCAAGCTTTATGGCTATTTGAGTAAAAGGTATATTGTCGATTTTGAGGATTGGTTTCTCTCCAGACATCTTGTATTCCAATTTCTTCTGCCATACCAAAGAATGTCTTGGGTAGTATTCTTCTTACGGGTTTTCCTGTTTTGCTACTTTTGTAATCCATTGTTCCATCTATTATTGCATTAAAGTATCCTATTAAACAAATATTTTGGTATTCCATTTCTATTAATTTCCTGTGTAATCTTTGATAAAATGGTTCTTACAATACCGCCACCCCTCGTTTCTTTTGTTGTGCTGATGTATAATGAAGCTTCCCCATTTTCGGGTATTCCAACAATTTATAATGTTGTTTTTTTATGTGTGTCTCTTGTAAACAGATTATATCTATATTTAATTTCTGAAGTTTCCTAAAAAATGTATTTCTTTTTATTGGGGAGTTTAGTCCATTTACGTTTACTGAAAAAAATTCATTTTTTTCTCTATTTCCTCTTTCATTACTTATATTTTGGTCTAGTTGATCTTGTAGTCCTTTGTTCTCTGGCAGTTCCTTCTCCTTCACCTGTTTGTTCACCTTTCTCCTTCTGTTGTTCTGCTTGTGCCGTTGCTCCTTGGGCCATCTCTCCCATCTGCTTATCCTCTTGTTGTTGATACAATCCTTCATCCAAAATTACTCTATTTCTTACTTCAAAGTCCTAAACTATTATTTGTAACTCCAATGCTATTTAGCAACCTTGAAAATGAGAGCTTTTAAATATTGACATATTTTTAATAGAGAGGATACTTTGTGTGCTAAGAGTTGTTGCAAAAAAACTATAAAATTGTGTTATTTTTTAAAAATGACACTTGATCAGTCAATATGTTAAAGTACATGGTTTGTCTGACAAATCTATAGTTTGGCTCAATTTCAAACTAATGTGATAAAAATTGCCATAGTTACAGCCAAGTAATAGGGTAATATGGTATCATTATCCTTCCCCAGAGAAATATGCCATATTTTAAATCAAATTTTGGGTTGCAACTATGGGCAGTTACCAGTAAAACAAACATATTCATGATTTCAAAACAAGTAAAAACAGTGTTTGGAGCATGAAGCAAACTCAACAAAAGAAGCAACCAACTCATCGTGATGATTTTATAGACTATTATCCTGACCTAGCACTCAGAAACAGCCAAGTCTCTGGCACCTCTATGAGCAGTAAGGTCATGGCCATCCAAATCTTGGGGGTATAATATGCTGCTCCATAAAACAGGTGATATGATAAAGAAGGCACATTTCCTAAGTTTCATTGGATGGCTTTATTTAATAAAGGGGACCCAGAATATGTCTACCCTGTCAAACCTTGTAGGTGAATAGAAACAGTTGGAAGCAAATGATAACCAAGCTTTTTGACATGATGGCATTTGTAGATAATAACCAACACCATGAATTATATTGGGAAGTCTACTAAGAGCCAGAACAGCATATGGTATAGAGGTGTTACATAAAATATATCCATAACTAACTATCTGTTCTGCTGAATTTTGGGCCAGCTGCAATTTCTGAGTGGTTTTCAAGGGCAGCTCCAAATAGCTGGCATTGCAGTAGTCTAAACAGGAAGTGACCAAGGCATTAATAACAAAGACAAGGGCCACCCAATATAGGAACATGCATAACTGATGCACAAAATGGAGCTATGGAAAGGCCTTCCAAACCATTGTTGCCATCCATTCCTTGAGGAGAGCTGAATGTCTCTAGGAAGATCCCCCAAATGTGCACCAGTTACAGTATATCTGGGAGACTGCTACTCTATTCAGAGACAAAGAAAGAAAATCCCTAACTTTAGGAGCTTCCCAGAACCCAGATATTTAGCACTGACTTTTTATCTCCCATCCCTCACAATACTGCTGTTTTGTAAATTGATTCTGGGAGGATGTAGAAGAATTGATGAAGTAAAAAGTAGACATTGATTAGAAAAAGGCCAATGAAGACCAATTTGCAGCTTTGGGGTCAAAGAGTGACAAATTGTGGCACCTGGATGCGTTACCTGCAAGATTAGATAACATTAGAAAGGCTGGACTTGAAAATAGTGAGGAATTAGATTATTTCTCACTAGCATTACACAATACATTTCATTTCCTGAAGCCCAATTTTCTGTAATTCAGAATATAATTTGTAACCCAGTCCTTTATAATAACATGCAGGAGAGAGACAGGATAAATAATTGTAGAGTTCTTATTATAGATCTGCACAAATAAGCCTTCAAGTCAAAAACTGATTTGTTAAATTGTGTCTTTTGATTATTCCCAACAAATTCCCTTCTAACATTATTTGATTTGTTCTAGTACATTTGCCTGCATTTATTGTTTGTTTGTGATATATGCTATCACAATGGGAATGTTGCCTTTAGAATGAAATTTTGAGTCTTTTATGTAAGTTGATTTCCAAGAAAGTCAAAATCAAGTCACGAGGGAGAAGTTGGAATTGGTATTCACTGATTAAAATACACTTCTTTTTTAAAAATCAGGAACATTCAATTAATGGTTGATTATAATTATGGGATGAGGGGTATCAAGCACTGGATTCCAAAATCTCTGTCCCAGTCTTGCCGATAACACCAAGAAGACCTTTAAAAGATGTTTTCATTGGATGGAGAGAAAACCTTGGAGTGCTCCAGTATTAGGGCATTCAAAGGAAAATATTTCTTTTTGTCATTTATAATTCCGTGGGCACTGAAAGTACAAAGAAAATAAATGTTTAGATTTTGTAATGGTAAAAGGAGAGGAAAGATCTTAATATTCTTCATAATTGAAAAAATACTAATTAGCTTTACTCAAAGAATTTGTTCTTCAGCCTTATAACATTACAATATAGTCAAAACATGTTTTGTGAAAGGTAGTAGAGTAGGAAATGAATATAATATTCTTTTAAAGAAAGTACAATATGAAACTTAATGCATTATTATTTGCTAACATTACTCTTAGCACTATTGTTGCAAAAACAATCCTTATTCCAAATGCATGCACACATGCCCCCATGCTGGTAAGCAAATGACTGGATATTTACAAATAGTATAATAATTGTACTAAGTAGAGTTATCTAATGATTAAGAAAAAAAAGTATTAAGTCAATTTTCTTTGAGTACATATCAAGAGTTTGATTATGGCCTTGGGTAAAATACTTAATATGCTAATTAACTCTGGAAATAATTTAATTAATAATTAATACTCCCAGACAAATTTGAGATGAGTACCTATTCATAAAACTCAAGCATTATTCAGAATAAAAAATAAATCTTCAAAGCACTATTAATACTAGTGCAAGGCTATTGAATTAGCTTATCTAAGAATGTGTTATAATCTTAATGAACAAATCACTCAATTTTTTTTAAAAAAAATAGAATAAAACAAACATTTTGCTCTCAGTTTACTAATAGAAGTAACTAGACTTTGCCTGTTATGGTTTTACTCAGAAGTAAACTTCACAATAAAGTTCAGCCATCAACATGCACATAGAGATAAACAACATCTACATGCCATTCAAAAGACACTATCAAAAAGCCCAAAAGAAAACAAAAAGATCAAAATGCCACCTCACCAGAAATCACTCAGATGAGCAGAGATTAATTTTAGACCAACAACCAAAAAGTGAACAATACCCCTATAAAGGACACTAATCCAGACAAACAAGTTAACAACATATAACAGTCTAATCAAGGAACTATCAAGACCACCTGCACCAACACAGACAGGGCAAGCCACTGTATAGTTTATAAATAGAGAGCAAACCCCACTCCTTTCTAGCATGATGTTATACTGAGTGGGGTAATGACATGTCATTTAGCAAACAACCAAGCTCACAGAGCACCAAGGACTCCACAGTTCACCCCTGAGCTATAAATATTCCCTTCTAAAGTTCACTGTTTTTAATGCTGCTTTCTTTCTATATGGTGTATATAAGAACAGCTTTCCACTTCTAAATTGTTAATATCTCTTAAGATGAGAAAGCCTGAATATAATAGTTTCTCGGGAAAAGTTTAGCTCCAATATCTCCATATCTATATTGCTCTTTCTTCAAAGAATATCTTTGTGGGAATATCTTAACTGACAACTTGAGTAGAAAAATAAAAAAGGCAAGTTGCTGATATGGGGACCAGTAAGAAGCAGGTTCATTCCAAAACTGAACCAGGTATTTGAGAATCAATTTATTAATTAGTGTTTCTCTGATTCATTTGTAAACTCATGATAGTTTGGGAAATAGCTTTCAGCTTCTGACAGTGTCCACAGCACAATCTTACTTTCCTGCGCTTCCTTTTTTTTTCTTTTAATCAAATTTGCTTTCCTGTTATTTGTGTTGTTGGTACAGAATGCTTCTAACTACAAATGGGGGGGGGTGTTAGTGCTTATTTGACAATTTGTGATATATACTGTGGCACTCATGGGAAAAAGACAAGTACAGGTAGTCCTTGACTTATGGCTACAACTGAGCCCCAAACTTCTATCGCTAAGCAAGACAGTTGTTAAGTGAGATTTTCCCCATTTTACAACCTTTCTTGTCACAGCTATATGAATTATTGCATTGGTTAATCACACGGTTGTTAAGTAAATCTGACTTCCCCTTTGATTTTGCTTGTTAGGAGGTTGCAAAAGGGGGATCACATGACCTGGGACACAGCAACAGTCGCAAATATACGTCTGTTGCCAAGCATCTGAATTTTGTTCACATGACCATGGCGATGGTGCAACCTTCATAAGTGTGAAAAACGGTCATAAGTCAAGTGGTCACTAAGCAAACTGTTGTAAGTCGAGGACTACCTGTACTGTGTACGTGTAACACTTTAAAATGGAGAGGTGTACCAGTAAACTAATTAACTTAATTTAAGAAGGAAAAAAAGTAGAATCTCAACCCTTGTCTGTGGCCACAGGATAGAGAATCAAATCCGGAGCAACTAATGGATGGAAGCTTATTTCATTTACATGCAAGGAAGAGATAGCTCTGTAAACTGAACGCATCTGGAAACATTGGGGAGAAAGTGGAAATGAGCAAAGTAATTACCCTGCTAACCTAAGTTTATAACTTATTCAGACAATAATAGAGCACATCTGTCTTGTTCATGTATTTCACATTATCTGAAATTTGAATCATTTGCTACCGCATTGGCCTTTGACTCTGCACAACTATGGCTGGTAAGCAAGCACATGAATCTCAATTCAGTTCTCCATTTCAGCTCTCCATGGTATGTTTGCCAGGACAGAGTTGTGGAACCAGGTGTGCGACCAGAGATCATTACAGCTTTCTCATTTTTTTTTCCATGGAACAATAGGTAAATCTCATAAAGAAGGCCGGCTAACATAAAATAACAACTGCCTGCATTTATTGCAAACCAGCAATTGAATTCTATCAATCATAGTATCCTTTGCTGTCAAGAAACCAAACAAGAGAGGCTTATATTATAGAAAGAAGTAAAAAGAAAAAGAAAAAAACTTTAGGGCAAATTAAATTATACCGCCTAATCTGCAAAGGAAAATAGAAAGTAGTACCTGCAAAACAGAAAATATATATTGTGTGGGAGAAGCTACCTCTAGAGTCTAGACATCAGTATATGACTGTGGAATAATAAAAAGTAAGCGAATAGATACAATCAATTTCAGATCCATAGAACTGCAATTCTGAATATACAAATGATATTAGAGTATGTATGGTGCACTGTTAGAATATGATTGCTCTGGAAACCTGTATTAGCAACCTGCTTTAAAGTCACTTATCCTTTGGAATGCTTCAAGGGCAGGAGCTGAGTGAATGATTGCCTTGTATAGTGAAAAATGATGCCTCAGTTACTTTAAAACAGAAGAAAAGTGCTGCAATAAAATTCTTACTTGTCCAGCATGCCTCGTAATATAATTTAAAAGTAACTAGAACAGCAAGAGAACACAGTTCAAAGTAACAGTCACCAAACTATGTTAATCCAAATGGTATTTAGTACAGGCAATTATAGCTGGGCAACAATATTATACAGAATGTAAGCATTAATTGTATATTCAATTCAATATTAATTTTGTGTTCAATGTACATTCTTTCAAAGAACTGAAAAGGATTGAGTTTGGTCTGTTGTTGTAGTTCTTTTCTTTCCCTTTTCAATAGATTAGATTAGATCCGGATGAAAAAGGCCATCCTATATGCGGGGTCTCCAACCTTGGCAACTCAGTCTCCATGTTGGCTGGGGAATTCTGGGAGTTGAAGTCCAGAAATCCTAAAGTTGCCAAGATTGGAGCCCTCTGCTATATGCATCTATTTGGAAATGTGGCCAAAGCACATTCAGTAGGCTTACTGAATTTGTATAGCACTGCACTGTTAATAGAAATTCCATCCCGAAGTCAGTGTGTTACATTACTCACAATTTAAATTCCCTTAATATCACTAACAACTACAAATAAAACATATACATATTTGCATGTGAAATGGGATGCAACTGAATTTGAGACATAGCTATCCATCCATCATCTCTCATCCAGAGTAGATTGATAATATGCTGTTCTTTACAAGATTTATTGGGTGAAATTGTGACTTACTTTACTCCAAATATGCATTTGTGGCATACGGTATATATCTGGTGCATTATTTAAGATTATATTTAGAAATATACATCTAATTATTTTCAGTTCTCTTTTTGTCTCTAAGGATGTAAGCATGCATTATCTAAGAAAACAAAACATGAATGTATACATTGAAGGTAATGCAGTCTATTAAAATGGTAGTCAAGGTATCTTGGGTTGTAATGAAATGAAGGAATTATATAAGCACGCTCAGTATAAATCTAGATATTTTTCTAGTCTTCTGTTGGGATTGCAGTCTTAATTCGGCAAAATATAAAGGATGGGTGATTTTACCTAGGAGAATTCTATGAAATAACAGTGTCGGTACTGACGCTACCAACAGACAAACCCAACCAGCTGTCTAAAGTAGCGTTTTGCACACTGAAGCAATTTAGCAGAACAACAGATGGTTGAGTAATGCCCTTTGGAGCAGGCAATTGCATCAGAATAGTAATGGAAAGGAAAGGAAAGGAAAGAAGACACAGTTCAGATCTAGCTGGTTTTGTAAACTGGATGTTAGAAACTTTTGCAGTACTGTGGGAAAGATGATACATGAATCAGTTCTTAGCAGAGCTATACAATCCTAACTCTAATCATTTTAGGATGAAGGGAGTAATATATAGAACGTCCAGAGGACCCCTAGACATGGGATGCATGGGAATGAGATGCAAGCTCCCACTGACTACTTGTTAATCCATCACCTTCCCTCTTAAGGCAGCATTTTCTCTAAGAACCTAAAACCTGATTACAGCAGTTGTAGCCAGGATATTATCAGCTGGGGACTCCTTAATTGAATCTATGTTACATTATATACTGTATGAGGAAGAGAGATAGACAAAGGGTTGTCTTGGTTTCACCCTGAGGAAAAGGGTTATCACCATCTGTTTCTTCTTCTAGTTAGCCTTTATTGTTTTCTCTGCTTGACATATAAAATCATGGAACATCTATTCCAGCCTTCAATTAGTCACAACAACTTGTGTGATGGAAGTTTCTTCAGTTAATTATGTCCATATTTAATACTATGTGAGTCTAGTTCCAATTTATTTTGTTAAATATTTATTTATTTATTTATCCATTTTGAGGCCACCCAACTCCTTAATGACTCTGAGTGGCTTATGCATCAACAAGAAAAATATATGTATGTATCATTAAAAGAGATCCAGGAAGAGCAATACACAGCAACTATTAAACAAACAGAACTGTTTCTATAATACATTTTGGTGCTAAAGCTGCAATATTAAGTTAGCTGCTGAACCCATTGGATTGGGATTGGGTGTTAAAGCTCAAACATTAAGAGAATGGGGAACAAGTAGTCCTTGACTTATAACTGATCATTTAATGACTCTTCAAAGTTACAACCTACCTACAGAAGACTTACTGAACTTTATCAATAAAAAATCATAAATTTAGGTTCAATGCTGGTTTAAAGAATTTGGAGGCCTGCTATAACGTGAGATTTGGAGCCTTCACTTACCCCATCATTGTTTCATTGCTGATGAATTCCTGCAAAATGATATCTTAACACCATATATTAAAATTGGAACAGCACAGAACCTAAACTGAAAAGTACTCCATCTAGAAAAAGACACCGAGTACAAAATTCAATATGCAATGAAACAATGATCCTGTTGGCTCAATCCACCTGGCTAATAGGAAGCAATGTTAGACTATCAAAAATCTAGGTGTCCCAATCTAGCTGTTGGTAACATGGAACTATGTTAGCTAATGGGTAGGGTAGCCCATCCAAAAACCTCATTAGTTCAATTTACCCATTGACTAATGTGGAGTTGTGTTAATGTAGCTCGGACATGTCAAACTTGCGACATCACGTGATGCCGTGCAACGTATCAGAGCTTTTCCCCCATTTCTGGCAATGGGATGGGCGCAGTTTCCTTGTGATGCGTTCAGCCCGTGGGCCAGCAGTTTGACACCCCTGTTATAGCTGGTGGGTGGACCTGCTTATTTGAAAATCCTGCCTGCCTAAGCTGAAAATGAGGGACTCTTCCCAGAGTAGAGTAATGGAAGAAGACATTCTGATTATTTATTTATTTATTTATTTATTTATTTATTTATTTATTTATTTGCTTTTGCTTTCCCCACTTCATTTTTCCACTGGCTGCTGCTTTGCTTGGGAAGCCCCCTTTTTTTTCTGAAGACCAAGGCAGCTATATTGATTGTAACTTCCTTCGACTGGTTGCCTTTAGGTTCCATGATTATTAGTACTTATATTTCTAGTATTTCATTTTACTTTTGATGTGAGAAAATACATTCACTTGATCACTAACTCTGTTCAACTCCATGTTTTGTGAGAGCTCCACTTGTATGAAACGGCTTGCAAGGATGGCCCCTTCTCTCATAACCTTCTGAAAGTTAGTAAAAAAAAATCTGGTTGTTAACAAAGGCTTGTAAGAGTGGATTGATTGGCTCCACATTGCTGTAGTGTGCTATTAATTTAACTTATTTTCTTCTCATTGTCATCAGAAACACCGTTTTTGATAGAGAATCCATAGCAAGCTGCAACTGACATCAATGTGATAACATAGCAATAGCACTTAGACTTGTGTACCACTTCAGAGTGCTTGACTGCCCCCTCTAACATGCAAGGCATAACTTAATACGTTGGTTACAATGCCTGATGCGAATATGTAGGTCATGTTATTTGCATCATATTATGACACAGAAGTCATTTAACCCTCCTTGCCTCACTAGTCCTGAATAGTGTAAGGAAACAACTGGCTGACATTCCAATACAGCGGCTGAGATATATTAAAGGTAATGTATATCAAATCAGTAAATTATTTTTATTTCAGGCAAAGCATATGCAAAAATAAAAACATATTCCCCATGTCTTTTATTATTGGAATAACCATTAAAGAATAACGATTAGCTAACATTCTTTTCTCTGAAAAAAGAGTACATGTTTTGTAAGGGTTGTTAAAACATTTTTTTAAAAGTGCAATAGTCATCACTAAAGCAACAAATCATTTAAATAGCAAATTGCATTTAGCTATTTAACTTTTCTGTCTTCTTTTTGTTCCCATTGTTATCAAGAAGACACTTTAAACATGCAAACTGGTGAACAGATTTTTCACAAGCAAGGCAACTTGTTGAGTAACCAGCAGCCCACGATTTCTTTAATCTGCCGTATTGTCTGCCTCTTCGTCACATGAATTTTGAGCCTGGATGTTTCCCTCAACAATGATGGCTAATAATTATTTAAAGAACTATCCATTAGTTCCCTATTTCCCTTTGAAAGCTGTCTAAACTACTGGATATCCTTTTATCTGATGGTGGCTAATTCTGTGGGGGAGTATGAAACAACATTCTGGGAATTATTTTAGCAATTAATTTTATTTGGCGATTCTTAGTTCTAATAGCCAGGTCATTGACTTTCAGCTAATTAACCTTTTTTAAAAATATAGTTTCAAGAGTGGTTGTTATGTAGTTCAGGCTTACTGTATGTGTGAATTTTGTTTGTTTGTTTGTTTGGTTGGATGGTTTTTTTTGGGGGGGTACGTTAAGATTAGAGATGGGCTGACTATAAACTAGATGCTGGCATTGACCAAGTTTCCAGAACTGGACTAGCAGAGGACACTGGACCAATTTGGGGTCCAATCTCCTGGGCCAACACAACTTGCATCCCTGATCATGCTTTTGATCAATGTGTCTCCACTGGGTATCATTGATGGTGGAGACTATGACAAAGCTATCCTAGTGAAGATCTGGGTCAGACTGTGTTGGTTAGCATCTCATGGGGCTGTTTGGTGGTGGCTGTGCCTGGTGATTTGTTGGTGATACCTGGCATACTTTGTGTATTATCTAAGAATTATGGACTGTAGTAATGAGGGTAAAAGAATAGTGTCATAGTTCCAATAGATGAAACCCATCAAAAAAACTTCAAGGCAAAATTCTTCCTTAAAGAACATTTTATTCAGGAAACAAAGTATGGGCACTACATAGTTGAACCCAAAAACTAAATTCCCTTCCTGGGATACAAAGTAACAAAGTGCAATTCCCACCCCCAATAAGCTGTCATAAATCACATTCTCCAATTAAAACTCAGGCTTTCTCCCCAGCTCCTCAGCCTGCCAGAACGTTATCAACTCATCCATGGGTTCCAACAAAGCAGCATTATTATTGAGCTTTCAGCCCAACCTCCCCCTTCTGCACCTAATTTCTAAATACCAGAAAAAGCATATTAAAAACTGCAATTTTCATCAGTTGTCAGAGTGGGAACATCCAATGTTTACAGCGTTGACAAATAGAATAGAAATTGCATATGAAAGTATGTTAGTTAGTTAGTTAGTTATCATTTTTGCTGTTCTTCTCAATGGAATATGGATTTCATAACTTTTTTTGTAAAATGTATTCAATCTGTGCAAGACACATGAAGATCTTACTACTACATATTAGAAGAATGCACTTCATTTCTGTTCTATAACCTTAGACTCTGCTTATTGAAGATTGTTAACAATCTGGCTTAGTTACGGTGATCCTAAAACACAGAATAGAAAATGGAGACTTTTGTAATCAAGCCAATTATCTATATGGAGTTTTGGTGATCTATCTTGAAAAAGTTTGGCAGTATTCCATCTCCTTATCTACAAAAAAAAAGTCTGATAAACAGAGTTCAGAATGGAAATTACTGAAGCTTTGATTTATCTGTCTGAAAACATTCCAGGATAAGCTTTCTTTGCAACTGACAACTGATTTATGATTTCTTCATCTAGGATCAACCTTTTTCAAAACTGTTTTGTGATATGAAATTTTACACTCTATACAAGCAAATTTTTAACACTTGCGAAAGCAAAGCAAAACTAGGTGATTGTGTGTGTAGGTAATGATTGCTTTTTGTCATGTAAGATTATCCTGTGAGATTACCAAGTGCTCAGTTTGAGAAAGGACAGGTATAAAATATTAAGGGAAAATATTAATAAAAGGGAAAGGCAAATGACAATCACTGAGGAGGAGGAGGAGGAGGAGGAGGAGGAGGCAAGTTCCAAAAATCAGATACATAAAATAGAAAGGCAAAGCTTATAGAAACTGACAAAGTGAAAGAATTATGGCAGAAGCGGCAGCCTCTTCTACTAGCAAGAGTTAACCATGTAACTTGCCACCACTAGCAGAACATCCTCACGGAAATTGAGTGGCTGTTCTCAGAATGAGACTGAAGGGAAAGATTTACTATTTACCACAAGTTAAATGGATAACCTGACAGGAAGATCTTCACTTTGGTTTTATTTATTGCAGTCCTCCCATTCTGAGAACATTGAGCTACCACAATTAGTTTAACTGAAAAATTTTTAACCCTTCTTTTGCAGGATTCTCCTGCCACGATTCAGTTTATATAGCTCTAAAACACATAATTTAACTTCAAACAGAAGGGAGGGAGAGAGAGAGAAAGGAAGGAGGGAAGGAAGGAAAGAGGAAAAGAAAGGGAGGAATAGAATAAATGTCTCACCTTTTTATTTTTAAATGTATAGGCCATATAGAAGGGGTTTTTAAGATACAACAGCAGCACTGAAGAAGCTATGAACCAAGTATTTAGTGCTTGGTAGCAGTGTTTTCTTCAGTCCTGCGAACAAGGAAATTAATTATTTAATGGTATATAAGTGAAGTACACTTTACTCCTGATGTTTTGTGTTATAATATATCTTCTTTAATAATGTATTATCTTCTCTTGCAGAATTGCTACCCAAGTGTGAACAAAGGCAGTGCCAATACAAGTGTGCCATGTCCGTGAACGAAACTAGATGTTACTGTGAGGAAGGATATGAAGTTGGCAGAGATGGAAAAACCTGCCAAGGTAAAGTAACCATATTATCATATTATTCCATGGGGCTCAGTGGTTAGAATACGATATTGCAGACTAATTCTGCTGACTGCCGACTGCCAGAGTTCGACAGATCGATTCTCACCAGCTCAAGGTTGACTCAGCCTTCCATCCTTCCTAAGTTGGTAAAATAAGGACCCAGATTGCTGGGGCTGGGGGCAATATGCTGGCTCTGTAAACTACTTAGAGAGGGCTGTAAAAAACTGTGGAATGGTATATAAATCTAAGTGCTATTGCTATTGCTATACCAAAACATTTTGCTCAGGAAAAATCATAGGAAAGCTTGAATTTAGTGAACTATACAGACTGGGGAAGGTGGTGGTATTTAAACTTGATTTCTGGAGAACTTGCCCAATGCTTTTTCTATATTCTCTAGTCTTGTTCCCACCCACCCATCCATATTGGTTAGCAGAATAACATTTCTTCCCTGGGATCTCATTCAGAAAGTTACACATTTTTCTCCAGAACAAATCCTGGTTCTTCCATTGTAAATGTTTACTGGCATGTAACACGCATCAAACAGGTATCAATACATTCCTGCATTTTTTTCCACGTCACAACCATCTAGATCAGGCATGTCAAACTGCCGGCCCATGGGCCAGATGCATCACGCTGAAATTGCACCCACCCCATTGCCAACAATGGGGAAAAAGTCCCAATACGTCACGTGATGTCGTGTGACACCGAGAGTTTGACATGCCTGGTCTAGATGATACCGGTTCATAGAGTCTAATTTACACTATAAGCCTTTTTATTCATAACTAGAGCTATGCCTTTCCTGCTAGTTATTCACCATCTCCACAGTGCCGTACATACATATATACTTTTAAAATTCCAATCAATGATCTGGATTTACCTTTATTCGTATCTATTACAACTTTTTTCCTTTTTTAAAGATACAAACATACATTATTTCTGTTTTCATTATTTTAGTCTTCACTTTTTCAGTCTTGCAGTATTTTGTTAATATAACTTTACAATACAGATAGAGTTAATATTCACTGTTGGGTCCCAAAGGTGCTTTTTCAAAAGGCAAATAGACTTTCTTTGTTTTTGCTTGAAGACATTTCCCTTCTCATCCAAGAAACCTCTTCAGTTCTCACCTGAAGACGACCTAGATGACTGAGAATCTCCATAGATATTCATTGTTGTGCTACCTGGGAGGTCTAGCATCGGTCTTGCAAGATTGAAAGTATTTCTCTATTCCTTTTCTACTACCTTCCAGAAAACTAGAGAGAGTTCCTTCTGAAATGCTTTTCATTCCATTCCACTTCTTTTACATGCCAGTTGTCCCATCTGTGGGTGCCAAGGTCATTCCTACATACAATTGCAACCTGTCAATGTTTGTATAGTTTGATCACTGTTTCACAAGCACAGCTGACCCTACCTTGGCCCCAAATATGTTCATACTATCCTATGCAAATTAGTTTCTCTAATCTAATAAAGAATGCAGAGAAGAACAAAGATGATTAGGGGACTGGAGGCTAAAACATATACAGAATGGTTGCTGGAATTGGGTATGTCTAGTATAATGAAAAGAAGGACTAGGGGTGACATGATAGCAGCATTCCAATATCTCAGGGATTGCCACAAAGAAGAGGGAGTCAACCTATTCTCCAAAGCACTTGATAGCAAAACAAGAAGCAATGGATGGAAACTAATCAAGGAGAGAACCAACCTGGAATTAAGGAGAATTTTTTCTGACAGTTAGGACAATTAATCAGTGGAACAGCCTGCCTCCATTAGTTGTGGGTGCTGGGATGCTCAAGGTTTTTAAGAAGAGATTGGACAACCATTTATTTATTTATTTATTTATTTATTTATTTATTTATTTATTTATTATTTCAATTTTTATACCGCCCCCCTCCCGAAGGACTCGGGGCGGTGTACAGCCCAATTAAAACAACAACACACAAAAATTAAAATTATTAAAAATAAATTAAACAGTTTGGCCTAATATTTAAAAACCCAACTAAAAACACAATCCCCTAAAAACAGTTATGGCCATTGTTGGAGCTGGAGCTATCATCCCAGGCCGGCTTGTCGGAATAAGTATGTTTTTAATTCTCGACGGAAGGAACGCAATTCCGTCATCGTACGGAGTTCGGGGGGGAGCTCGTTCCAAAGCGTTGGAGCTCCCACAGAGAAGGCCCTCCCCCTGGGGGTCGCCAGCCGACATTGTTTGGCCGACGGCACCCTGAGGAGACCCTCTCTGTGGGAGCGTACCGGACGGCGGTAGGTATTTGCTGGCAGAAGGCGGTCCTGTAGATATCCGGGTTCGATGCCATGGAGCGTTTTGTCTGAAATGGTAAAATGGTAAAGTTTCTTGCTTGAGAGGGGATTGGATTAGAAAGGGATTGCATTGTTACAATAACTTTAATATTGTAGACACCACCAACATCCTGCCTTCATCCTGCCAAGGAGAAAAAATAATGATAAATACAGGATTGATTCCTGAGTATAATTTAACTATTTTTATTTTCAGATTTTAATGAATGTAATCTGTATGGACTCTGTAGCCAGACATGTCAAAATACTGATGGATCATATATCTGCAGCTGTGTAGAAGGATATCTCCTTCAACCAAACAAAAAGACTTGCAAAGTGAAAAAAGGTAAGCAGGAATATATTGCTGTATTTATTTGCTGTGATTCTCCATTGTGTATCTAGCTGACCACCAGTGGAGCAAAATGCTGAATGATCTCTAAACCAGAGCTACTTTGTGTGCTCTTTCTTTCTTTCTTTCTTCTTTAAAGTGCATTCTCTTTATTCTAATTACCTTGATCTACATTTTGAAAACATGAACAGAATTTTGGAGTTGTCATAGATACAACAACTCTTGAAAAGAGAAAATTAGCACAACAACAAATAGATGAGTTGAGTCTTTCCTGTATTATTTTAAGGTTGGCTTTATAGCAATCTGAAAGAATTTGAGAAAGATTAACTAAGACAATAAACAATTTTACTTGTTAAGATTGATACAATGCTCCGTTCAATTCTCCTGAATCTTATGTGATGCTTCTTCTTGTATCTTATTCTTATCTATAGTAAATAAAAATCAGAAAAGATTTTTCAGAACCTTTTCAAACTTACAGTTTAGGATGACAGGTGCATGTGTATGTAGTCTTAACAAACACAAAGGATGTTTAATGCATTACAATTGCTGAATAACAAAAGACCCGTAATCTGCATCACATTTAACCTGCAGATGTATGAACATGCTTTCTCCTTCACACACTTCATTCAATTTAAATTCTTCATCAGTTGAACTCAGGGGTCTTCAAATTTGGCTCTTTTATGACTTGTGGACTTCAACTCCCAGAATCCCTCAGCCAGCGGGCCGGGCTGAGGAATTCTGGGAGTTGTTTCACAAGTCATAAAAGGACCAAGTTTGAAGACCCCTGGGTTAACTACTCCATGCATCTGGTGAAATGAGCTATACTTCATGGAAGATTATTCCTTTTAATAAAATCTGATAGTCTGAAAGCCTCCTTCTAACTCCAACACACAGTTCATAACAATTATTTTAAAGTAAACAGAATGGTTTAAATTGCTTCAGATGCCAGATGTGTCACCATTTTGTTCCTCATAACATTCAATGAGGGTTAGGTATATTTTCATTACTGGCAATAAATTAAATATTTAAAGGAATTGGTAAGCTTCCTTTAACAGAGCTGGAGGGAAGAAAGAATTTTCCTACTCAATATAACAGACTAATGTTTTTCTTGTGAAGTATTCATAATCCGCATGCATGAGGTACAATATGGGATGCTTGTAATAATACATGTAGTCTTTGACTTAAACCATTTGTTTAAGAGACCATTCAAAGTTACAACAACACTGAAAAAAGTAACTTATGATCAGTCCTCACATTTACAATCAGCACAGCATCTCCATGATCACGTGATCAAAATGCAGGCTCTTGGCAACTGGCATCCACTATAGTTGCAATATCCAGAAGTGATTTGATTATTATTTGAAATTTTCCCTTCAAGTCAATGAAGGAAGCCTGATTCACTTAACCACCACATGATTCACTTAGCAATTGTAGTTATACATTTAACAACCATGTTAAAAAAAATCATAAAATTGGGCACAATTCACTTAACAACTGTCTTGTTTAATAACATAGAACATAGAATAATAGAGTTAGAGATCTTCTAGTCCAACTCCCTGCTCAAGCAGGAGACCCTATAGCAGTGATAGCGAACCTTTTAGAGACCGAGTGCCCAAACTGCAACCCAAAATAAAACCCACTTATGTATCGTCATGTACCAGGTGGGCATGGCCCATTGGGTGGGCGTGGCCCATTGGGTGAGCGTGGCTGCGGTAGTAACTGCAGACTGGGTGAGAGTAAAAAGTTCAGTCAATTCCAACTTTGCGAGATCTTTTTTTTTCCCGTGAGAAGTTGAAATTGATTGATAGATTGAACCTTTTTTTTTATTTTGCACACGGCAGTGGAGGCCTAAAGCAAAAAGGTTTTATAAAACCCAGCTGAAGGCCTAGGACTGGGGCGATGGTGCACGTGCCCACAGAGAGGGCCCTGCATGCCACCTGTGCAAGCTTGTCATAGGTTTGCCACCACGGCCCTATACTAATGCAGACTGTCCAGTCTCTTCTTGAAAGCCTCCAGTGGTGGAGCACCCACAACTTCTGATGGCAAGCTATTCCACCAGTTGATTGTCCTCACTGTTAGGAAGTTTCTCCTTAATTCCAGGTTGCTTCTCTCCTTGTACAGTTTCCATCTGTTGCTTCTTGTCTTGCCTTCTGGTGCTTTGTAAAATAGGTTGATACCCTCTTCTTTGTGGTAGCCCCTCAAATATTGAAACACTGCTATCATGTCTCCCCTTCTCCTTCTTTTCACTACACTAGCCCTACCTAATTCCTGCAATTTATAACCAGAGTTTTTCATATGTTTTAGTCTCCAGTCCCCTAATCATCTTTGTCACTTCTCTTTGCACTCTTTCCCGAATCTCAGCATCTTTTTTTATATTGTGGTGACCAAAATTAGAAGTAGTATTCCAAGTGTGGTCTTACTAAGGCTTTATAAAGTGCACTATACTTCACATAATCTTGATTCTATCCCTCTGTTAATGCAGCCTAATAGAAATTCTGATGTCATAAGTCTATGACTTTCTGTAATTATGCCCACTTGCTCTCTTGCCCCTGTCAAAGGAAACTAAACCAATAGCTCTAATAACATTTCTAAGAAGTAGAAATAATACTTGTGAAAACTGTCCCTAATTAAAACCAAGTTACTAACTTACTTTACTTAGTTATTTTTTATCCCAGAGAGCGAGTGCAGTTTAGTTGAATTTTCCAGAATTTACCACAGTGTATTTGGGAAAATACAGTGAATATGGTATCAGGGAAATGTGAAGGGTAGAATATGATTAACGATATTGATTATCCCAGGAAATTTGGGTTTGTTTAAAATTCATATTGATCCACAAAGCATAGCAATTAGTTTGAATAAATCTAAAAGAAAGCTATGCACCAAAAATCAATTTCATTTTTCTTCCTGTCATACTCACATGGCATTTTACTGATGTCATTGCTGGAACTATAATGAATTACACAATAAGTAATTAATAATAGAGAAGTGCTAATGCTCTTAATGCACTTTAATGTAGTGTTATTTAATGAAGACAGCAACAATAGTAATACAAATGTAGCTGAGATTTATTTCTGAGTAGTCATATGTAAGATTGTGTGGCTACTCATACTAGACTGGCAGCAAAATGACAGCAGGAGAAATAAATAAGGAAGGAAACTCCCAAATCAAATATTTCATAGGTAAGATATCACTGAACTAGAGACAGGAAAATATGATGACAAGCAGTTATAAGAGGTTTGTAGGCATTACTGCATAATTCATAAAGGGCTAGGAAAAAATATTTCAATTCAATCAGTTGGGCCTCCATACAAAATAACATATATAATCCCAAATGTATTATTTTAACCCCGTACAGCATTGTTCTGTAACTGTGAGCAAAATGAATATGGCTATCAGCCAGCATGTTATTCAATTATGCCCTCATAAAACTCTAGCTCTATCAGAGTCTAACTTACTTAGAGTGATTGCTCAGATATGTACTTGTACAGGAGGTTTGCTTGAAGAAATATGTATCTGCCAAACAGACCAAGCTGAATAGCCAGGCTGAGAGGTTGCAGGTATGAAGGAGGGTGTAGGTTAAGCATACTCTATCTTTAAATACTGCAGTAAAGGGATTTCAGTTCTGGCACTGAATCCAGTTGTAATCCTCAAGGCCAGCTGCATCTGGAACATGTCCACGGATCACAAATAAAATAAGCAAAATGGCACTTCTCCCCAAAACCTAATAGAAACAATAAGAGGGACTATCCTTTTTGGCAGAAGCAATGGAAAAACAGTAGTGACACAATCTGAAACAGAGTTGGCAGAATCTTAGTTTCATTCCTGATTTAAACTGAGCTGTGTAACACAAAATTGGTATTCTGTTAAGAACTAATCCTCTCCATTTTAAAAAAATACTTTGTTTTGGGGGAAAGGACACTAAATCTGTGTTTTTAAGGGCCCTGCATAAATCCCGGGAAGCACTTTGTAAGAGCAAAAGAGTAAAAAATATATTTGATTTTAGACCATCCAAACAAAACTACATCCTATTCCTGAACATTCTTGAAATTTATTTCTGAATGTGGAGAAAAGAGTAGTTCTTCTCATGATGGTGCAGAATAGAGAAGGGATCACTTGTTTCTTACTTTCTCTCTCTATTCTCTTGTCATTATGTACATAAAAGAGTTACTGCTGGATTAACTACTTCCCTTGGGAATTATCGTGCTAATTATCCACAGTAATCTATTTATTGGCTCTGGAAACTTCTATGTCTTTCGATAGAAAGACATAGAAATTATATTGCAGTACTTCATGTCTCTGGTTTTGCTTCCTATTTGTGTCATTTTTGCAAGTAAAATATTTGTATGCTTGCTAAAGTTTACCAAATAAACATCAACCTTTTTTTTTTTTTGGTTAGCTCTAATTAATTGAGTGTTTGCTTAGACTGTTGTGGACACAGGGGTTGATTGAAAGTGCACTGGGAATTAAATTGGAAATCACTCACAGTAATTTTCCAACAGGAATTATGGTGTAAATATAGGGAAAAGTAAAGAATAAATACAGTTCAAATGACAAATCTGAAAATAATTTACTTGACTGGGTTCATACATGACTAGTGTTAGGTCAAGGTTCCGATTAGATCAATTAGCTAAATTTATCACATCCAGATCAGCAACAATCTGGATACTCATATTCATTCATTAAGCATTGACAAAAGCAATTAAAACAGTAAAAAAAGCTGTCTATGAACTTTCTTTCCTTGGCAGAATTAGTGCAAAATCCATAATCATTCAGTGATTTAAAAATAGCAACATATACCTAGCAGAACCATACTGTCTATTGCGGTTTAAATGGACTTTCTGTGCAGTAGAATCTTCAGAAACTCTTCAGGAAATGTTGAGAATACTTAGAATACTGAGGAAGTTAAAGTAAGATAACGAGATCTACTATGCATTTCCTCTTTCTATACATTATGGCTGGACAGGTATTTGAATTTTTAGAGACTTATACAGAACTTTCTCCAAGACACAGCAAACAGATTGAAAATTGTTTTTCTGAAATCTATGATGCCATGATTTCATATTCTGACAGATCATTTTTGTAGCATGTTGTTTGTTTGTCAGAAGCATCACAATTAAAATAAGGCATACTATACGACATACATTTAAAATGTAAAATACAAGATTAAAACATGTACAAATTAAACAGATCTTGCCCAGAAACTAGCAACATTGTGTTCTGTCACACTGCCGTGAAGTCTTCAAGCATACACTGATCGGGGCACAAAGGGCAGGTATACATATGTGTTGTTTTCTGCATGTCACCACAATTGCAAAGAGCAGAACCAACCGGAGGGTCCCATTTGTTCAGAATATCTCTGGATCTTGTTGTATCCATATGCAATCTATTCAATGATTTCCATACTTCCCAGCATTTGTCAGACCCAGGTGCCAGCTCCTCTGTTGGTTCCATCCGGTGTTGGTTCTTTGTAGCTTTCCATAGGTCCACTCTGCTTTCAGATTCTTCAGTCTTCTGTCAACCTAGGAAGTTTTCCCCAGATTTTAATCTCTGATGAGCTAGTTTTGGGCCATCAAGAGGGTATTGTCTAGATACTGATGATTTGAGCTTCTCTCTGTATACTGCTGCTTCTCTGAAAATAGAAGGCTTGGCAATGCTGGCTAGCTGATAGATCTTATTTAAAGGGGTAGGTTTAAGGCATCCGGTAATAATTCTACTAGCTTCATTCAGAGCAACATCTACTTTCCCAGCATGTGCTGATTTATACCAGATTGAGCAGGTTATTCACCTGATGAGTAGCAAAGAGCTAGAGTTGTTGTCTTAAGGACCCTTGGTTTGGCACCCCAGGTAGAGCTCAATAATTTCCTGAGGGTGTTATTTTGTCCACTGACCTTTATTTTAGTGTCGGTTCATTTTAGTGTTTGTATTTTGGTGTAGCACATTCTTTTCTTCCTTTAAGCATTTAATAGAACCTTCATCGAACACAAGTAAAGAAGTGTTTATAAAAGGAGCAAGTTATTTTAATTGGTTTATATAATTGTTGCAAAAATGGGCACATTATTTTTATTTGTTAATTAACCTTTCCTTCTTTGGCCTCTTCTTTTTCCTTTTGTTTTTAGAACCTAATGATCTTCCACCTCTACTATTGATTGCAAATTCTGACACTATTGATGTCCTATATCTAAATGGAACTAGAACATCCACCTTTGGATTTTTGAGAGGAAGTGGAATTCAGACATTGGATTATATACACAATAAGAACACAATCTGTTGGATTGAATCAAAAGAATCTTCAACTCAGTTAAAATGCACTGAGATATCAAAAACTGAAAAGCTGACAGATGAATGCATAATTAGCACCATTCCTAATCTTCACGGTAAGTATTTTAAGTCTGAAAAAGTATTTTTTTCCAGAAAAAAATAATAAGAATCTGTCATATCAATGACATGTTTTATAGATTAATGTTATTTTATTAATGTATGAATAAAATAGCACAATTTATGCATATTATGAAGTAAATTTTTAGCTGATTCTGTTTTATGTTACATTTGGAGGTACAGATTTTTAAAAGATTTAAATATTGTGTCCCATTTACTTATTAGATTTAGGTCCTGTTTTTTGTTCAGGAGCTACATAATACCCCCTGCTCCCATTTTTCGTTGCGACATTATAAGGTAGATTTGGCTGAGATAGATTGACAGGCCCAAGCGAGTTTCCACAGTTTAAGGTGGTCTTGAACATGGGTCTTTTCAGTGCAAGTCTAATTTTTATATCACACAGCTTTACTTATTTAAAAGAATATAATATAAATTTATATAGTGGTAATAGAAAGGAAAACCTAAAGAGGCAGTGAGGAGGATTTTTATTTTAGTATTTTAAACCTTTGGATGCTGCCCATCTAAACCAACTTTTCTCTAGGCAGTTTGCCATATGTTAACATCATGCAGACATGCATGCACTTATATTGACTAACAAGCACACGGCAGCCAGGGTAGTTAGATAGTCCTGTGTGGCATATATGGTTAAAATGGACGGAATATGCATAATGCAGAATCTGAGGGCATTAATGCCAGCAAAAAAGTATGTCCATATACCCTGAAGTGTCAGACCTTCTCCATAAGGATTATGTGAAAGGCAGTTCCTTGCTCAATTTGGAAATTATACTTTTATTGGTGAAGTCTATACACATGTCTTTGTTGCAGCCCTGCAGTACAGTAGCACTGATTCATAATTTGTTAATATTTACAATCAGCTGTTCTGAATTTTTTTACAAGTACTAGTCTAGTTAAGTATCCTTAATCTTTACTTATTCAATTGCATTCTTTATCTTAAGTACATTAGGTACATTTCTGTTTGTTCAATGTTATTTTGTTACTGTCAACCCTTATTTCTCAGCCAGTATTTCTCCGTCTCCATAACTTTAAGCTGTGCAAACTTCAGTTCCCAGAATTCCACCAGTCACTGGGTGGAGGAATTCTGGGAGCAGAGGTCTGCACGGCTTAAAGTTGTGGAGGTTGAAAAACACTGCAAATTATTGAGATAATTTTTGAAGTAGCAGTGAACCTGATCTACATTCTTCATGGCAGTTTCTACATCCCTGTAAGCTGCTTGGCTTTCGTTTCCTTCTTTGTATAAGCAGCAGGAAATGAATGGTGTCCTCATAGGACTTCTCAGCCTTTGGGTTCAAATAAGCTATTTGTCTCCATCCCACATGTACATAGGAGAAGCTCAGCCATGGGTTGAGTCATAATCACTTGCAAAAAGTGTTGCTATGTTACATGCTTCCAGCACTGCAACTTGCAGAAGCATTTTAATAAAAGAGAAAAAAAAAGATACCTTCATTTGAATGCATTATAAATACACACACACACACACACACACAAAACTAGACAATGACATACAGTGATATGGGGATTATCTTTGTGTGTGAGTGTGGGCATGCACACACTTGTGCTTTGTAAGTGTAACTTTCTTTTTATTCTGTAGACAGTAGGAATGAGAGGAACTCAGGTAGATAGGGAAGGAGGGAGGGAGGGAGAGTTAGTAGATAATAAGCAAACAAAGAAACTGCTCAATGGGTAGGAGACTGAATTCATTTTTTTTAACTCTGCTCAACTTGAGGGGGAACTGCATGCTTCTGATATTTCAAGGCCAGTAGAAATCAAAATGATTAGAGACCTGCTTAAGATTTATTGATGCAGGGTTATGGGGTGGGAACCAGGTGTAATAGTTCTAAATGGCTAGAGACTTTATAATCAGCCTTCTTAATTCTTGTTTATCAAAATTAAGATAAACAGAAAAATTACAGTTAAGCATATGCTTACTGTATCAAGCTTCAATAATAAAAAGACCATAGAAGGCTGAGTTCTTACAAATTTTGAGCATTTTTTCTAAAATAAATGCGATTGTGGTTAGAGAATTTAAAAACTACACAGTAAGTTTAATGGTTTTTAAAAAAATATTTAGCCTTTTTGTATGCTTTCCATAGTATGGTGTGCAGTAATGCTATAGTCTTATCATTTTCCCAAAGAACTTTTTTTAAAGGAAGATATAGAACTACTTGACATTTTGCGTTGTGAGGTTTTTTATTTTTTTTATGAAGCCACTGAGTTAAAACATGTATTTGTAAAATGAAAAGTTAATTTAAAAATGGAGCAGAATCATTTCTCGCATAGTCAGATTCCCAGCATGTGATATTTGTTCTGAATCATTTCAGGAGCAAAGTCATATACTGTTTGAAAGAAATATAAAAAGATTGAGAGGAACATAATGTATGAAAAGGCTGGGCTATTCTGTCAGCATGTGTAAGCTGTTCAGTTTATCAATATGTCACAGAACATCTGGGACACCATGTGAGGATCCCTGCACCCGTCTGATGGTTCTGAAGTTGATCATAAGATGTCATTTTTATAGGCATAATTATATAAAAACTGTCAAGGCATATAAGCCAAAGTAATGAAGTAATTGGAAAGCGTTTAAAATATTTGCCACTGCATTTGTTTCCAGAACATACACTAGAATTTCTTTCAGACTCTCATTAAAATTAAAATTTCAGTATTTGTTTCTATCATGTATCAGTAGTAACAGAAATTAAAGCAAGCAAAATGTGCCTCTCCCCTTAATATAATTTTAGGTTTTCCACACTCCCGGAGGAAATTGAATATATGTAGTTTTTTTTCCCTTCTCTTCTTTTTTTAAAAAGTCATAGAGATTAACCGTATGATTCATTAACTGACATCTCAAAATGTTTAATAAAGCAAGAAAAGCCCAGATGTGTAAAGCAAAGCTAAAATGAATGCAAAATTAGCTCATTTTTTTCTATCCTGAAACTTTCTCAATATTTGGTAAATTATGTGCTTTCAGGCTCTATACAATATATTCTTTTCTGGAATGGATGGAAACTAAAAATAATATAGGGTTAATTGGAAAATTATGCATACTGGAATTTAATATATTCAATTATATTAATTATATTATACACAAGCTCTTTCTAAATAGTCATTTTAATCCTTAAACATATTTTTTTTCAAATAAAATTGTGTTGTAACCAATCTAATTTCCAAAGGTAACATAACACATAGATGTGGATTAAATGAACGTTAGATATATGTCAACAAGATGTCAGGAGCAGACATCTTATCCATATCTCTTAAGATCCTTTAGCTTTCCAGGTCCATATAATTAGCCTACTAAAGAACTGGTACTGGTAAATTTCACAATTTTTATAAGTCTCAAATCTTTAAGAAAATGACAGACTATAGTTAGGACTGTCCTTTTCAAAGAGATTCTTGGAATCTATTTTCAGAACATTAAAGTAGCCATATTGTTTTCCAAATTCATAAGTCTGTTTCAGAAGCTGCTCTTAGTTGTTTCTGCAAGCATATACATATGCAACTCCTTTGTTTTCATGTGTGTATGGAGCAGAATCAGGTAACATAATGACAAAGCGGTGATTGTGTCTATGCATCTTTGAGGAATCAGGATAGACTTAAAAATCACTTCTCAATTTCTTTTTTCTTTCTACCTTAATTTTCTTCTTCTGATGAAATGTGTTGGTAGTAATTTTGTGTATTTTGGGGAGGGACTTATTAATTCCTTCAGCTGAAACCAATTTGTAGTGGTACACAATTTCAACCATTGTTAATTCAGTTACTCAGGTCCATTTTCTATATTGACCCCGGTTGCTCAGTTTTCCTAACTTTCTGTTCCATGACATTAACTGCTATTTTCTTTTCTATTGACAGGTCTTACTAAATATATATTTGTGTGCATGTCTGCATCCATTATATATAAACAGTTGAAGCAAATATATGCATATATTTAGTTAGTTAATTAAAGTATCAGAATGCATCTACATGCCGGCACAGTAAGCAGATTATTAAAAGAAATATTTTCTTTCCTCGCTAGTTTTCTAATGTATTTTAGGGTTAGCTTTACGATGAATGCTGTAAAAGCATCTGCTTCTTCTTGTTGTGCTAAATCCATTATCGGACATTGGTAATCATGTTGGCGGGTGTTTTTATCAGCAACCGCACAAAAAAGTGCTACTGAGTTTTGTCCAAACCAGTCCCTTAGATTTGCCTTCAATCTTTCCCTGGAGGATTAAATGGAGTATGCTTTATTTTTCTGGGTGTCGCATCATGTCCGAAATATTCTAACTTTCGTTTTTTAATTGTTTTGATGATTTCCCTTGGCTTTCCCAGGCGGCTTATCACCTCCTCATTTCTGATCTTGTCAACCCTGCTTTTTTTTTTTTTTTGTAAAAGCATAATGGTTGCAATCCTTGCCTTGAAAACAGAAGGTTGCTGATTTGAAATTGAGCATTTTTAATTACCATTCCTCTTTCCTTGAGCTTCCTACTTGTCCCCTTTTTTGTTTTTAATTAGTCCAGCATTGTATCTTTTCATCGTTTTCTCTAGTCATCTGAAGTAGAAGGGTTTCATCCTCAGTTCTCAAATAGCTAAAATAAACTATGGGCTCTCTTGACTTACCAAAAATGAGTGGAGGATTAATAGGGGTCTACTTTTGCTCTCCAGAAATGTTTGCACATCTGTTCTGGTGATGAAACAATGGGGCAGTATAAGTGTTTAGTCTCTTCACTTCTTGCCTTCTCATCCCAGATTAAAGAAAGAAGAACAGAGTTTTGTTGTTACTTTTCTGAAAAAAGACAAGTTTAAAAAAAAAGATGTCAAAAAATAATGGATAGGTAATCTAATAATGTGTGGAAGAGGTTGAATATTTAGTCAATTCTAATAATGGCTTTAATAAGTGAGTATGTGTGAGTAAAAGTGAATAATAAATACATATGTATGCATTCCTATCTCATTAATTGAGCACTTTAAATTCTCATTTTTTCTAAATTTTATATTGGAATACTGATTTTTGAATTGAAAGGTTACTTAAAGCTTAGATAAAGGTAGTGAAATGTAGATGACATTCATCTAAAACAGGGGTGTCAAACTGCCGGCCCACGGGCCGAACACATCATCCAGAAGCCGCACCCACCCCGTTGCCAGCAATGGCAAAACCGTCCCGATATGTTGCACGCGACATTGCAAGTTTGACATGTCTGCTCTAGAGTATATAGGAGACTTGATATTAATTTAGAAGTGGTACTTTGCTTTTTTTGCTGCTGCTTCTTTTTTCAGTAAGAACTGTGAAGAGGGCGTAACTATATCTCATATGTATTCAGATTGCTTTGGCCGGAATGACTTTTTTCCTAGATAGCTGGTGCAGTTTGGACTATGTTCAGAACATATGGGAAAAGAAGCAACAAATGTCTTCTTAATGGTGTTGTAATTGCCAATCTCATTTAGTGTAATTCTATTTATACTTAATAATTGAGTAGTTTGCTTATTATTTTTTTCAAGTAATGTATGATTTTAGGGACAGTGGATACTTAAAACATGGTAATTTATACTGGAAAATGAGTTTTAAAATCCAGTTTCCAATAGTGGGGAAAAATCTTGTTTGCTTAGCCCCATCTGATCTGATAAAATAAAACTTAAGACAGAGAGAAAGATTTAAAATACTATAATGATATTTTTAATGATCCTTCAGGAAGCCAAACTGAGGACCTGGAGTCACAGCATTAAAATACACATTCTACCTTTTCTCAAAGTCATTTCTTTAATATTTTTTAATCAGAAAATAAATACATATTTTATTAAAACAGTATACACAACTTTAAAATGTTATGTGCTATTGCTTATAATCTTTGTGAGATAATATTAAAGTATTATTAAAATATTGTATAATATATAAAATATTTATAATATTTATTAACTCTGAGGGACAGAAGTTAGATTTCCACCATCCACTTTGCCCTTCAATTATGATGCAGCAGAAAAGCAAATATGAAGTGCAATTGGAAAGGAAATGGAAAGAAAATTATATGAACCGTTCAGATATCATAGGTTAATATGATCATTACATACAGCTCCTTCAATAATGTAGTTCATCAAATTCTGGATATTTCATAATCAATTTATTGATGCTAAATTATGCTTTAATTTAACAGATTAAAGCATAATTTAAAGCTGTGAGTTCTGCCACCTGCTTATTGGACCCGTGTCCCTCCTGGCTGGTTTCGGCTAGCAGGGAGGTGACACGGAGCTGGATCCAGGCTGTTACTAACGCTTCATTGAGGGAGGGGTCCTTCCCAGCTCCCTTAAAGGAGGCACTCGTGCGCCCCCTCCTCAAGAAGCCTTCCCTGGACCCGGCAGTCTTAAATAATTATCGGCCAGTCTCCAACCTTCCCTTCTTAGGGAAGGTTGTTGAGAAGGTGGTGGCACTCCAACTCCAACGTTCCTTGGATGAAGCTGATTATCTGAGCCCTCAGCAATCCAGGTTCAGGTCCGGTTACAGCATGGAAACTGCTCTGGTCGCGCTGACCGATGATCTCTGGCGGGCCCAGGATGGAGGCTACTCCACTATCCTGGTGCTTCTTGACCTCTCAGCGGCATTCGATACCATCGACCATGGTATCCTTCTGCACCGGTTGGAGGGGCTTGGAGTGCAGGGCACCGTTTTACGGTGGTTCACCTCCTACCTCTCTGGCCGGTTGCAGTCGGTGTTCGCAGGGGGTCAGAGATCGGCTCCGAGGCCACTTCCATGTGGAGTCCCTCAGGGGTCTGTTCTCTCACTTCTGCTTTTTAACATCTACATGAAGCCGTTGGGTGAGATCATCTGTCGACACAGGGTGAGTTATCATCAATATGCTGATGATACTCAGCTTTATATCTCTACCCCGTGTCATTACAGCGAAGCAGTGGAAGTGATGAACCGGTGCCTGGAGGCTGTTGAGGTCTGGATGGGTGCCAACAGGCTCAGACTCAATCCCAACAAGACGGAGTGGCTATGGGCTCTGCCTCCCAAGGACAATTCCAACTGTCCATCCATTACCCTGGGGGGAGAAGTTCTGTCCCCCTCGGAGAGGGTTCGCAACTTGGGTGTCCTCCTCGATCCACAGCTAAGTCTAGAACATCATTTTTCGGCTGTGGCGAGGGGGACATTCGCCCAGGTTCACCTGGTGCACCAATTGCAGCACTATTTGGACCGGGAGTCACTCCTCACAGTCACCCATGCCCTTGTCACCTTGAGATTCGACTACTGTAATGCTCTCTACATGGGGCAACCTTTGAAGAATGTCCGGAGACTGCAGGTAGTCCAGAATGCGGCCGCGCGAGCCGTCTTGGGTCTCCCAAGACATGCTCATATCACTCCAGCTCTCCATGAGCTGCACTGGCTACCAATCGGTCTCTGAACACAATTCAAAGTGTTGGTTATGACCTATAAAGCCCTTTATGGCAATGGACCAGGTTACTCGTGGGACCATCTTCTGCCTCATGAATCCCAACGACCGGTTAGGGCACATAGGGTTGGCCTCCTACGAGTCCCGTCTATCAGGCAATGTCATCTGGCAGGGCCTAGGGCAAAGGCCTTCTCCGTCGCTGCCCCAGCCCTCTGGAACCAGCTTCCCACAGAGGTTCACACTGCTTCCTCCCTCCTAGTTTTCCGGAAATTACTGAAGACTTATTTATGCCGACAGGCTTGGGGCATATGAACTGTACTCTGCCCCTGGGCCTAGGAATGTGCGTCCATCAGTGACTGTGTTGATTGTGATTGTGTGTTGTATGAATGTGTTTCGGATTGAATGAATGTGTTTTGGATTGGATGGTTGATTGTCATTGGTAAATTAAATTTTATTGTATTATTGTTGTAAGCCGCCCTGGGTCTCAGGAGAAGGGCGGCATAGAAATTTAAATAAATAAATAAATAAATAAATAAATAAATATCCTGAACTTGCTGGGAAGAAAATAAGAATTCAGCGCAAATATTCCCCCCAAAAATCCAGTCAGGTTGTGTAACAGGAGTATATTGTTCCTAAGTGAGTTCTGTGATAGGTTTAACTGTAGCTATGCCAAGTATTACCTGAAAACATTTTCAAGACGAAATTTATACAGACAAACATAAACATGTGATAAGTCAGATGGAATGAAATATATATATTTGTTGACAAGAGAGCTGTAAATATTATTCTGTGTTCTGGGCAAAGAAAGCTGCTAATCGGTAGCTCATCTTCAGCTCAATAGGAAGGTGACAAGAAAATTAACAGTTCCCTTGTCAATATGAAGCAATTTCACAAGGAGTGATAGGAATCTTCTTGAATGGTATAAGATCTGCCAACATTTCAAATCATCGGAACTATATTTCCCTTGATAATTGTCATTAATTTTCCATCCTGTTCAGTCTGTAATGGATTGTTTTCTTTGGCAATTGAGACAGTTGAGGTATATATAAAGATCTAGTAAAAAGAAACTTAGTTTCCTGTTCTGATTAAAAATTATACAGAGGATTGCTTACTTTGCTAATAGAGGGAAACTAGGTAAACCAAAACCAAGTTAGTCTTTGCTTTATCATGCAGAAATCATGTTATACTCACTCTGAAATCTGGAGAAAGAATACCTATTCATTTCCAGGTATAATATAACTTGCTGCTTATTGCTTTTAAATTCTGAATAACTTATATCCAAGATGCCTGAGGCAATGCCTTCTTCTGCAAGGTTTATTATACTAGATCACATGGAAAGGCATACTTGTGGTAAGTGTTGGTTCATTTACCTACTTCATGGGGGCAAGCTTTTTCCATGGAAGAGATGTACTATATGTGGAACTTCCTTCTCTGTTGGATAGTAATAATAACAATAACAAAGAAGACACCAGTGATTAGTTAATAACTGGCAAAACGTATCTGATTCAAAAAGATCTATGAAAGGAACAGCATAAGGAAACTATAGGCCGATAACATGCTTGTCTGTAATGTTAAAACAAATCTTGTCTAAAATACTAATAAAATCTCACATTTATGTGGATGATCTGAAACTTTATGGAAAACCAGAAATCGAAATCCAGATATTTAACTCCCAGACCTTTAAGGCCTTTCAAAATCCCAGTAGGGTGAGAATCCCGAATCTCAGGGTTAATCTCAGTCCTGAGGTATGTGGACTTCCTCCCACAGAGGTTTTTAATAATACTTTGAAATGATATGAAGGCCTTGATCAGGGGTGTCAAACTGCCAGCCCGCAGGCCAGTTTCATCATACTGAAGCCATGCCCACCCCATTGCCGGCAATGCAAAAAGAGTCGTGATACGTCACGACACGTCACGTCACATGACGTGGCGAGTTTGACACCCGTGGCTTTGGTTGACTGGTTGGTTGGTTGGTTGGTTGGTTGGTTGGTTGGTTGGTTGGTTGGTTGGATGGATGGATGGATGGATGGATGGTTGGTTGGTTGGTTGGTTGGTTGGTTGGTTGGTTGGTTGGTTACTTCATGAAAATAAGACTATGTAAAATGGGATATGTGGGAAGCAAACAAATATAAGAAAAAGTGTCTAAGTTTCCTTTTCTTTCTATTATTAGTTGACATTTTATTCACAGTGTTACTAATTGGAAAATAGAAGGAAAGGGAAGGTAGATGCTATCCTGGCCTAAGCGTCCTCTTTCATTTGCCTTTTTCATTCACTGCTCCATTGGCATGCATGCATAAACACATGTAGACTTGTAAGAAGGTTATAATGGAAGAGAGATAAAATTTGGTCTTAATTTTCTATGGTTCATCAGCTCATCTGATACCACAGAATAATTCTTAGGGGTCCATGAGGAAGTTGGAATCAAAGGAGAAAATAAAGTGTTAGTACAACCTTCCAACTTAAAAATGCAACCTTCTAAAATGTTTCTTTCTCCTTCTTTCTTTCCCTCTCCCTCTTCCTGTGTTTGTGGGTCTCTCTGTGTAAAGGTAAAATAGTCTTAGGAGTTTTTTCATTTTTTTCTATTTTTACAGTGTAAAGCTTATCAAAATATAAAATAGAAATGAAAATGAAAATAGTGGGAAAATGTAGGGTAAAGCGGGACTCTTTTTGACTCTTTTTAACCCATTAGAATAAAATAGCACACCTCAACTTTTTACTTTTTATTTTTACAAACTTAACATGCAATGGCCAATTCTATAACAAACTCCTCTAATTGGCAAAACCCCAAATCAAAATGTTGAGTTTTTTTCCATCCAATGCACGTAGTCCAATAATGCTTTCCAAGTAGAAACAAAGTTGGATGTCGTCTTTTCTTTGATTAGAGCAGTTAATTTAAAATGGTGTAGAAGTTTAAAATACCTAAATGCTCCTTTATATCCCTTTTTTTCCCCGTATTGAGGGGTGGCGTTAAGGAGCAAAATGTGTCCCTGTGTCAAATCTCAGGAGATAAAAGTCTCCTGCATCAAATTAAGTGTTGTGATCTGGAAAATAACTGATGATCTATTATGACAGAGAATCATATCTGCCAGTAGCCAAGATGAGGGATCTTTGTGCCTCTTGCTTCCAATCAATCAAAAAGTCAATTTTCATTAAAATGTAGTAATTACAGGTATAGTTTTTTTTAAAATTAATGGTTGAATAACAAGTGTAGTTATTAAAATTCCTATTTTAATTGTTTGTTACATCTGAAAATACCACAATTTTGAATACCATCCAAATATGTCTATTTCTGGGCTGAGATTTAATCTCTGGAGAAAAAAAAAAGTTTAGATAATGTTAAAGTTTACTCTGAGTGGAACAGCTTATAAACCCAGTAAAATAAAGTGCAAGGGACAATAGTTGTTTAGTACACAGGTTGCTAAATATGATTGATTGTTAATCTGCATTATTTGTAATTCCTAGGCAATTTCCAGAATTTAATGAGCAAAATGAATATAACATCTAAAATAGCGTTGAGTAAGGCTCTGCAAGTTTAAGTGGATTTAATTTACGTGTTAGGAAGTATAATTTGACATTTCAGCCAGGGACAACAAAAGCAGTGTTAAAATGTTCTTAATAGCATTTTAAGATACAGGCTAATTAGTCTGTACATAATTTGCCTCTAAATTAGGTATTGCTACACAGAGTCTAAAATGCAATGTAGAATTTTTAGTGGTTGGTTCCATGATGTAGTTGAATTACCAGAGAGGCAGAACAGGGGGAATTTAAAAGGAAGCATTAGTATTATAATCAACTTGCCGAGTAATAATATGGTTATAAAATTCAAAGAAATTCTGTTTATTTGTTCAGCAAAAATAGTACAGAAATTAAATGCCTTATTCATTAAAATGCATCTACTAGCTAAGAAGGGTTGTTGTTATGGTTGATAATTATACTTAGGAAAGTATAAAATATGCTTTTTAAGGAAAGGGAAAATTTGGTAATTTATCAGAACTTTATTATATTAATTAAAGAATACTGAATTAATGCAGGGCTAAAATGCCACAAATTTATAACCATCTAATATATTATTCAATGAGCAATTTTGTAAGTCATATTACTTCTTTTTATTTTTTCCAATGCAATGAAATAATAATAATAATAATAATAATAATAATAATAATAGTAGTAGTAGTAGTAGTAGTAGTAGTAGTAGTAGTAATAAAGTTGGAAGGGAACTTGGAGGTCATCTAGTCCAACCCCCTGCTCAGGCAGGAAACCCTATACCATTTCGGACAAACAGCTGTCCAGTCTCTTCTTAAAAACCTCCAATGTTGGAGCATTCACCGCTTCTGGAGGCAGGTTGTTCCACGGGTTAATTGTCCTAACTATCAGGAAGTTGCTTCTTAGTTCTAGGTTGCTTCTCTCCTTGATTAGTTTCCATCCATTGCTTCTTGTCCTGCCTTCAGGCGCCTTGGAAAATAGCTTGACACCCTCTTCTTTGTGGCAGCCCCTGATATATTGGAACACTGCTATCATGTCCCCCCTCATCCTTGTCTTCATTAAACTAGACATATCCAATTCCAGCAGCCATTCCTTATATGCTTTAGCCTCCAGTCCCCTAATCATCTTTGTTGGTCTTCTCTGTACTCTTTCTAGAGTCTCAACATCTTTTTTACATCGTGGTGACCAAAACTGGATGCAGTATTCCAAGTGTGGCCTTACCAAGGCATTGTAAAGTGGTATTAACACTTCACGTGATCTTGATTCTATCCCTCTGTTAATGCAGCTTAGCATTGTGTTGGCCTTTTTGGCAGCTGCAGCACACTGCTGGCTCATATTTAAGTGATTGTCCACTAGGACTCCGAGGTCCCTCTCACAGTTACTACTATTGAGCAAGGTACCCCCTATACTATATCTGTGCATTTGGTTTTTCTTGCCTAAATGTAAAACCTTACATTTTTCACCATTGAATTTCATTTTGTTAGATAGCGCCCAGTGTTCCAGTCTGTCCAGATCCTCCTGTATCCTAAGCCTGTCTTCTGGAGTGTTGGCTATTCCTGCCAGCTTGGTGTCATCTGCAAATTTGATGAGTTCCCCATCTATACCCTTGTCCAGATCGTTGATAAAGATGTTGAAGAGCACTGGGCCCAGAACAGAGCCCTGGGGCACCCCCACTACACACTTCCCTCCATGTAGATGCGGTTCCATTGAGGACCACATGCTGAGTACAGCCAGTCAGCCAGCTACAAATCCATCTGGTTGTGATGCTGTCTACCCCACATTTTTCTATCTTGTCAAGTAGTAGGTTGTGATCTACTTTATCAAATGCCTTACTGAAGTCCAAGTAAATTATGTCCACAGCATTTTGTCACTTGGTCAAAGAATGCAATAAGATTTGTCTGACATGATCTATTTTTGACAAACCCATGTTGGCTTTTAGTAAAAGCTTTGTTTGCCTCTAGGTGTTCACTGATTCATTGTTTGATTATCTTTTCCAGGATCTTCCCAGGTATTGAGGTCAGGCTGATAGGTCTGTAATTTCCTGCGTCCATTTTTTTCTCCTTTTTGTAGATGGAAACTACATCTGCTCTTTTCCAGTCCTCTAGTAGTTCCCCTGTGCTCCAGGATCTTTGAAAAATATAGTTCAGTAGTTCTGAGATCACATCTGCCAGTTTCTTGAGAACCTTGGGGTGTAATCCATCTGGTCCTGGTGATTTGAACTCATCTAGGTTGGACAGGTGCTCACTTACCATTTTCTTGCCTATCTTGTGTTTCTATTCTTTATGGCACTATTTTTGATAGGTTGGTCTGTTTTCTCCCTTTGTGTAAAGACAGATGCAAAAAACGGGTTAAATAGTTCTGCTTTCTCCTTGTTGCTTGTCACCTTCTTGCCACTTTCACCCACTAATGGACCAATCATTTCCTTCACTTTTTTCTTGTTTTTTACATGTTGGAATATTGGAAATAAATTACGTAAAGGGACTTTTGACTGTATTATTAATGCTGATTATTCTGGTGTAAGCCTCTCCCCTTGTTTATATATGATCAAGAGAAGAACTTTTGCTAGTCACCCTATGCTTCTTAGTCATATGCATATATATACAAATCAGATATAACAATGAGGGCGTAAACAGAAACACGTAGTAAGAGTAGAATCCAACTAAGCTTCAATGGGGAAAAAAATCCTTTACCCTCAGATTTACTATTTGGTTATAAAAGAAGATTTCTGCCTTGCCTCTCCTGTTCATCTCCCACTCACTGTTAACATAGAATTTGTAATAGCTTACTAATGTATTATACACACTTAAAGAAAACCAGCTTCTTGTAAGCAGCAGTTACTCGCTTCTATTTAATAGTGATAACTTCAAACTTAGCATGATCTATTGGAATACATATCTGGTATTTGTTTATTTTTGATCTTATTATTTGATTTACTGTATATGCCACCTATTATTTTTATAAATTACTCAAGGTGGCAAACATGTCTAATACTCCTTCCTTCTCCTGTTTTCTCTACAACAACAACAACCCTGTGAAGTGGGTTGGGCTGAGAGAGAATGACTGACCCAAAGGCATCCAGCTGGCTTTCCTGTCTAAGCTGGGACTAGAACTCATCATTTCCTGATTTCTAGCTTGAAGTTTTAACCATCAGGACAAACTGGCTCTTGGCCATTGTGTCCTTTCCCACTCTGTCATAGCTTTTCTGGGTTCCTTCCTTGGAAGAGAATTAGCGGATCAGAATAAAGAACCAAGTTTGCCTATTGTGACCTAGAGCTATGGTCCCAGAACAGGCTAAAACAGAATTTGTCTCCATGATCCCTCTGAATTCTTCAGCTCCAATCTCTGATGCTCAGCCTCCAAGCTATAAGTAACGCCATCACCATGTAGAGATGTAACCATGTGTTGAACACTAAGAAAACACAGAACTCAGGATGGAGTTTCTGGTAGAAACAGTCTCTTGGGAACCAAAACAATGATGAGCATTAACTGAATCTGGGAGGGAGACATAGGCTGGATTTTTTTTTTTATTAATAAACTATCATGGTTGGAATCAGTGCTTGAAGTATTCTCCTGGGTATTTCAGTCTTCACTGGGGCCACAGCCACTCTTCTAAATTGACCTTTCTTATAATGCTTACTGTTATATCTTCGGTTCTTTAGGCATTGATTGAGGCAGAGTGTTCAAACAGCAACAAGTTTATTAACTCAGAACAGAAGCAGCACTAAAGGCTGCTGCACAGCTATTTATACAGTTAGCCTCTAGGTGGCAACCAATAGGTTTAAACTTTAAAGTAACAGTTTTCTGCCCCAAACCTCATTATCAGCTGGAGACAGCCAATCTGGCTTTCAGTAACAGTATCAGTTAAACAATACAGCAATGTAGGTCAGACATTAAACAAGTGATTTAAACAGTTGTGGCCAATGCATTACACTTACTGTCTTTGCATTCACAGCTGGCTGGAATAATTCCTTGGCACTACCTCTAGAACAGGAATCAGCAGGCCTTTTCTTTCAACAGCCAGATCCTGTCTGATCTCTACTTCTGCAGCCATGGCTGGCAGTTCTGCAGGCCAAGGAACATGGCAGCCATTTGACAGTGCTCATCCACCAGCAAGGACATCATTGATAGGCTGCTGCTATCCAGGATTCCCTGCTCCTGCACTTCACCCTAGGAGCTCAGCTGAAAAGGGCCATATAAAAACAGAAAGTTAACCAGGTTTGACTTGTAGGCCATAGTTAGCTGAATCCTGTTCTAGAACTTTGTTAGTTGACTGTCTTCCTTCCTCCACATATTTCTCTTGTGTGACAGAACACCTCCATTTGCTTAATCTTATGGAAAGTTCCAGGATAGAAAGGATGCTGAACAATGTTTGTTGTAATGGAAGGATAAATCACAATTAAATATATTTTATTATAATCTATATGTTATATGTACTTACCTAAGATTCAGAATATTCCCCTGGGATCAGAGGGCCCCATCACATTAGCCTTTTGTAAGGCATTTAAAACCTGGCTGTTCCCCAGGCTGTTCCTCCAGGCATTGGTCTGGGACATTAATCATCTATGCTGATTAAGTGGTTGTTGATGTGTTGCTGCCTGGTGTTTTTCCTGGATATTGATTATTTGATGGTTTATTATTTCATGATATTTAGGTTTTAGCTTTGTATGCTGCCCAAAGTCAGTTGCTGACATGGACAGTCATATCATCAATCAATCAACTGGGCAATGGTCAAAAATACTGCTTTTGAGTTAAAAGGAAGAAAGTGGGTGCAGGATGAAAGTTTATGAAGAGGACTGAAAGCTGTGAATAGTGTATTATGATAAGCATATTATAAAGGAGCATTATCAATAGTCATCCTTAGAGCATAGCTACAGCCTCCTATGTATTTATTTGTTCATCAAAGCAATATGAAAAAAATGAAAAAAAATATTGGTTGGCTATTTGACACAATTAATGAAATCACATCTTGGATTCCAAATTGCAGTAATATGGTAAAGTTTTTGGAATCTCTTTACTATTATTATTTATTATTTATTATTATTTATTTAATTTCTAAGCCGCCCTATTCCGGAGAACTCAGGGCGGCTCACAACATGATAGAAATCACAATAAAATACATAAATATAAATATATAAATATAAAAACCCCGAAGTTAAAAAAAGAAAAACCAATCATTCCACAAACATACACACAAACATACACTGGCTAGGGGCAAGGTGTTAACTGCCCCAGGCCTGCCGGCAAAGGTATGTTTTAAGCAATTTACGAAAGGCGGAGAGGGTGGGGGCGACACGGATCTCCGGGGGAAGTTGGTTCCAGAGGGCCGGGGCCACAACAGAGAAGGCTCTTCCCCTAGGCCCCGCCAGGCGACACTTTCTGGCTGACGGGACCTGGAGAAGGCCGACTCTGTGGGCCCTAACCGGCCGCTGGGATTCATGAGGCACCAGACGGTCCCGTAAGTAACCTGGTCCGATGCCATGTAGGGCTTTATAGGTCATAACCAACACTTTGAATTGCGTTCGGAGACCAATTGGCAGCCAATGCAGCTCGCGGAGTGATGCCAAAATGTGGGCATTTCTAGGCAAGCCCAATACTGCTTGTGCGGCTGCATTCTTCATTACCTGAAGTCTCCGAAGATTTTTCAAAGGTAGCCCCATGTAGAGAGCATTGCAGTAGTCGAACCTCGAGGTGATAAGGGCATGAGTTACTGTGAGAAGAGACTCCCGGTCCAAATAGGGCCGCAACTGGTGCACCAGGCGAACCTGGGCAAATGTCCTCCTCGCCACAGCCGAAAAATTATGTTCCAAATTTAGCTGTGGATCGAGGAGGACGCCCAAGTTGCGGACCTTCTCCGAGGGGGTCAAAAGCTCCCCCCCAGGCTAATGGACGGATAGATTGAAATATCTTTGGGAGGCAGAACCCATAGCCACTCCGTCTTGTCGGGGTTCAGTTTGAGCCTGTTGGCACCCATCCAAACCCTAACAGCCTCCAGACATCGGGACATCACTTCCGCTGCTTCACTGAAATGACACGGGGTGGAGATGTAAAGCTGGGTATCATCAGCATACTGATGATATCTCACCCCGTGTTGTCGGATGATCTCGCCCAGCGGTTTCATGTAGATATTAAATAGCAGAGGGGAGAGGACCGATCCCTGAGGGACCCCACAAGGGAGAAACCTAGGGGTCGACCTCTGACCCCCTGCCAACACCGACTGCGACCGACCAGTGAGGTAGGAGGTGAACCACTGCAAAACAGTGCCCTCAAACCCCAAACCCCCCAAGTCGGCGGTGCATAAGGATACCATGGTCAATGGTATCGAAAGCTGCTGAGAGGTCAAGTAGCACCAGGATAGTGGATAATCCCTTATCCCGGGCCCGCCAGAGATCATCCGTCAGCGCGACCAAAGCAGTTTCCGTGGAGTAGCCGAGCCTGAATCCTGACTGTTGAGGGCCCAGATAATCGGCCTCATCCAAGGACCGTTGGAGCTGGAGTGACACCACCTTCTCAACAACCTTCCCTATAAAGGAAAGATTGGAGACAGGACGGTAGTTGTTTATTACAGCTGGGTCTAGGAAAGGCTTCTTGAGGAGGGGGCGCACAATTGCCTCCTTGCAGGGAGCCGGAAAGGACCTCCCTCAAAGAAGCGTTGACAATCTCCTGAACCCAGCCCCGTGTCACCTCCCTGCTGGCTGAAACCAGCCAGGAGGGGCACGGGTCCAATAAACAGGTGGCGTTGCTCACAGCTCCAATGGCCTTGTCGACTTCATCAGGTGCTACCGGGTCAAACTCCTCCCACACAACAGGATCAAGACGAGTCCCTGTCGCCTCGACTGAATCATTATCAGCCGATACTGCATTCCAATTGGAGTCAAGGTCTATCCGAATCTGGGCGATTTTATCCGCGAAAAACTTATTAAAGTCCTCAGCACTACCCTGCAAGGGTGCATCAACCCCCCCCGATTAAGGAGGGAGCGAGTTACCCTGAACAGGGCGGTTGGGCGGGGTTCCGCAGATGCAATCATGGCGGAATGATACGCGCATCTTGCCGCCTTGAGCGCCACCTGATAAGTCTTGATATAAGATCTTAAAAGTGTTCGGTCAGATACGGATTTACTTTTCCTCCATCGCTTCTCTAGGCGTCTCTTCTGGCGCTTCATCCCCCTGAGTTCCTCAGTAAACCAAGGAGATCTCCTGGGTCTGCTACCACAGAGAGGTCGCAGCGGCGCGATCCGGTCAAGAGCCCCATTCGCAGCCATATTCCAGGCCGTAACCAGGGACTCTGCCGAACCGAGAATGAGAGAATCCAGTATTTCCCTAAGCGTCCTCTGAAAACTCTCTGGATCCATCAGACGTCTTGGGCGGAACCACCTAATCGGTTCCGCCTCCCTGCAGGGGAGGATTGGAGCCTTAAAAACAAGCCGTAGCAGAAAATGATCTGACCATGACATAGGCAAAATATCTAAGCCCCTTAAATTCAGATCATTGCTCAACTGTTCTGAGAGGAATACCATGTCGGGAGTGTGTCCCCTCTCGTGAGTCGGACCCTGAACTACCTGAGTCAGGTTCATGGTTGCCATGGTGGCCATGAACTCCTGCGCCAACCCAGAGGATTCGCTGAGCGATGGAAGATTTAAGTCCCCCAAGACAATAAGCCTGGGGAACTCAACTGCCAGCCCAGCAACCTCCTCAAGTAGCGCAGGCAGGACTGTTGACACGCAGCTGGGAGGCAGGTACGTGAGCAACAAGCCCACCTGAACCCCTAGGTCCAACTTCACAAGGAGCAACTCACAACCTGCAATATCAGAAACAGCAAGCCTACATAGGCTAAAGGTCTTCTTGGCTATAATAGCCACTCCTCCCCCCCTTCCCTGGGGTCGTGGCTGATGCCATACCTGAAACCCGGCTGGACACATCTCAGAGAGAGGAACTCCTCCCTCCGGGCCCAGCCAGGTCTCGGTCACACATGCGAGGTCGGCCTCCTCATCCAGGAGAAGATCATGGATGAGGGGAGCTTTATTTACAACCGACCTGGCATTGAGCAGCAGCAGCCTGAGTCCAGGGTCCGGATTTCCTCCATCACTAGTACTTCGGGCTGAACTCACAGGGTCGGAGCAAGGGATCGCTTTTAAACAGCGAGCTCTTGTTCCCCGGGAATGGCCTACCCTGTGGCCCCCACCATATCTGCCTCTCCCCAGCAAGACCGGTATACTTTGGCCCTCTATCACCCCAGAGCCAGCGCCCCCCTCCGCCTCTGCCGCGCCAGGCAGGATAGCTAGTCCATCCCATTCATTCCACTCAACCACAACTCCATCCATATCATTAATTTATCCCACCCACAAAAAACCGCCCTTAAACTAAACAAATTAAAACAATAAGCTAACCATCCATTCAACCCGATTCATTCCACAAACATTCAATCCCCCCACATCATTCAACATCTAACAAATCAATTTAAAATGGTATTAAACAAGTTAACTATTTAAAATTTGGACAAACAACAGTTAAAAAACAGCTCAAGAACATAATAACAAAAATAGGCATGCCAGATGTTAATCCTGCCGCAATGATTATAGCTATGCCTATATTTACATGGAAACATTCAACTGGCTCCTTGAAGCACCTGATATCCAGCATGCTAATAATTTCCCCATGAGAAGCATAAAGTCTTCTAGAACGAGTGGGAGAAAATATAACGCTAGTAACATCATCTGCTTTTTGAAGCCATACATATTCCGATGGATTTCCATCAGCATTCCAATGTATAAGCTCCCCACCTTCTGCTCCCAAAGCCAATAAACTGTCTTTGCTCATATTTAGGCTTAGTACTGAAGAAAAATGTCCATTAGTCCACTTCTTGCCATCATATCTCAAAACAAACTCAAAGCAAAGAACCAAGTTCTCCCAATACCAAATTCTCTTCCGGCAAAGAAAAACTGCTGGGTCTGTTTAACACTTCCACTTCATTCTTGGCTTATCTCTCTCACCATCAATCAGTCCTTTCCAAATTCAAATTCCAAACTTCATTCCTCTCTTTTACCATCAGTCAGTCCTTTTTCAATCAATCCTTTTCAGCTGTCACTATTCCCCCCCAAACGTCTCTCCGTTCCTTCGCACTCAGCTTCTCACAAACTCCAGATTTTTCTTCCAATCTCAGTCAGCTCTCCTCAGTTACTTCGGAGTCTCTCCCACAGCCAGCCACACTCCGATAGGGTTTTCAGATCTTCACTACCCTCAGGTCTGTTTCAGGGTTTTTTTCCTCTAGTTTTTTTTCCTCTAGTCACTTCTTTCCAATGTCCAATTACATCCTCGCTATAGCGTCTCTATGCTAAAACGCAGCAGGACTTGATGCTAGCTTGATGTTAGCTGATATGATGTTAGCTTGATGTTAGCTGATATCTTGCTCGGCGTCCCCCCGTCTTGCTACAGAAACTTTTTGATATAAGGGTTCCTGCAAGTATGGTTCAGCTTCCGAGATTCCTTTCAGTTCAGGCTCTGAGGTCTTCTGTTCTTTCTCAAAGTGTTTTATTACTATTCAGACAGCCCTCTGAAAGATTACAACAGGCAGCAGTCCGGTAGCAGCAGCAGACTTTGCTTCAGGGTTATTGCAGGGTTGCTTTCTTAGTCCTAGTGAATTATGTTTCTCCAATTTTGCTGTCCTGCAACGCTGGAGCCTCCCACACCAACCAGTAGGTCTTCCTTGCTGCTCCGCTCAAGCACCTCCTGGTATACTGTAATTAGCAGGAAAAATAAATCTAGCACTTCTGATTTTTTTCCCTAAGGGAGAAAGGAAAGTTCACAGCCTGCAGGTTGCTAGCAAAGTCGTCGAAGAATGTAGTTATTGCTGCTAAAGGCAAAAATAAATAACAAATCAATTTTGCAGCTCTCTCCTGTTATACAGTAGTTGTTTAGATTTTTGCAAGATTTAAATGAGGCATCAGTTTAGTATTGTTACACAATCACAAAAGAATGAAGTCCAACCCTTTTTGAATGCTATTGGCCCTGATCTAGTTCTGTCCAGGTGGAAACCATTAGTCTGAGAAGATTCCTATGCATAGGCTTAGGAATAAAGCCATAAATTAAAACCTTCATGTTTGGACCTGGTTTTTCACACTTAACAGATACTTCAGCATATGCTTAGTTTGTAAACCTTCCTGTATTATAACTTCTTTTCTCAAAACAGAGCAATTTTAAATTGCATGTTGCATCTGTCATAAAATATATCAATGCAGTTAATTAGTATATACAAATAGTAAGGTGACCAACCATCCTCCTTTAGGGAGGACAGTCCTCCTTTTGTGAGTTCTGTCCTCCCTCAAAAAGTGTCCTCCTACATGTCCTCCTTTTCGATATTTGAAGACTAATCCGCAGGGCTTTTTTTTTCTCATAGAACGCTCAGAATGGCGTTCCGGCATCTTTTTTTGATGTTTTTTTTTACAAATTTTGCATGAGATGTGCTACTCCTGTTGGCTTTTGAAAGCCAATAGGAATTGCTGCTGAGCATGCCAAAACACCCGGCCGGCAAACTTTGCACATGTAAGTTGTCTGCAGCGTAGGCGAATTGGCAGGAACTTTGTACCCCTCCCTGCTACCCAACTACACCATTTCCTAGTTAGTCCCGAAGATACCTGGAGGAGACTGCAGTGGCAACGCCACGGTAACTTTCTCTTGATCTTCGGCCCTGCTAGGGCAATAATGGCTGCAGGCACAAGAGGCAGGGGCGATGGGGCTGCTGCAGGCGGGGGTGTGAGGGGTGGTGGTGGCCGGCTGCCCTCCGTGCTGTGGGAGCCACAGGGCCTGCTCTACATGGGGTTGCGCAGGGTGGGTGGTGGTGCTGGCGGGGCGGCTGCAGGTGGGGTGTGTCGACAGCGGGCTGCCCCCCGGGGCAAGAGCCGGCACAGCTGTTGCTTTGGGAGCTGCGGGGCCCGCTCTAAATGGCGGGGCAGCAGTGCTGGCAGGGTGGCTGCAGGTGGGGGCACAGCATGTAAGCATAATTACAATATAAAATGTTATTGTTACAAATGTTTTTTTATTATGCATTTATCATATTATAGTGTATTCTGTATTATTGTTGCAATGAATAAAATGTTTCTTTTATTTACGATATTTTTTCTTCAATTTATTTGTGTCCTCCTTTTCATTGTAAAAAAGTTGGTCACCTTACAATTAGGGTCAAATTGTTTAAAAGTGGCTTACATAGATTTTATTTGCTAGGACTAATAAATACAGAACAACAGAGTAACAGAATTGGAAGGGACCTTGGAGGTCTTCTAGTGCAGCGGTTCTCAACCTGTGGGTCGTGACCCCATTTGGGGTCGAACGACCATTTCACGGGGGTCGCCAAGCACCGCAGTCGGCCATTTTTTTTTGGTCGGCCATTTTTTTCCCTATCACGATGCGCCCCGTTGCGCCGCGCATGCGCGATGCGCCCCATCACGCCGCACATGCACGGTGCGGGCCCGCCATTTTTTGGGGTCGGCCATTTTTTCCCTATCGCGATGCGGGCCGTCGCGCCGCGCATGCGGGCCGGGGTCGAGCCCCGGAAAAGGTTGAGAACCGCTGTTCTAGTGCAAATTCCCTGCTCAGGCAGGAAACCCATTTCAGACAAGTGGTTGTCCAATCTCTTTTTAAAAACTTCCAGTAATTGAGCACCCACAACTTCTAAAGGCAAACCATTCCACTGATTGATTGTTCTAACTGCCAGGAAATTTATCCTTAGTTCTAGATTGGTTCTCTTTATACACTAGGAATACATTGCAATACCAGTGGGCATTGGTATATAATGAGTAAAAATCCTCCCAATCCATTCCCTGTGTTGCCATTTAAAATATCAAATTGTGAGCTATGAGACATGCTTAAACAGGGCAACTGTCTGTGCTTGGAGTGCTTTCCTTGCACTAGTTCTCCATACAGGAGATCTTTCAGAATCTGACCATCATCACGACATGCCCAAGCCAGCGTAGACATCGCTGTTTCAATAATGTATACATGCTAGAAATTCCAGCATATTCCAGGACTGCACTATTTGGGACTTTGTCATGCCAGGTGATGATGAGAATACGTCGGAGACAGCGCAATGAAAGGTGTTCAGCTTTCTCTCCTGCCATACGTAAAGGATCCAAGACTCATTGCAATACAAGAGTGTGCTCAAGAGACAGGCTCTATAGACCTGGATCTTTGTATGTTCTGTCAACTTCTTATTAAGCCATACTCTCTTTGTAAGTCTAGAAAATGTGGTGGCCGCTTTAACAATATGTCTATTCAGCTCAGTATCTAAAGAGAGAGTGTCAGAGATAGTTGAGTCGAGGTACACAAAGTCATGGACAACCTCCAGTTCTTGTGCAGAGATTGTAATACAGGGAGGTGAATCCATATCCTGACTCATGACTTGTGTTTTTTTCAGGCTGTTAGACCAAAGTCTTAGCAGGCCTTGCTAAAACATAATCCATATGCATTGATTTTTCATAACTGTAATTCCTCAAGGATTTGGGAAGTTTCTTTTCCCCATCACTTGCTTCTATTTTTTAGCTGACCATGCTGAAGTAAACCATGAGGGGAATTATACGTGTTTTTGTTGGTCTATGACTCCTTTGTAATAAATTAATCCTTGTTTAAATATTAACTCTTAATGATAAGCGGCAACAGCTGAATTTTATTAGAATTTCTTTTTCTAATTTTTTACTGTACTTTAAGCTTGAGAAGGTCATAGTGCTTTTTTATATTTTAAATGTATAATTTTACCAAAACAAAATAAACTATGCAAGCATAGTAGCTTTGAATTTATCACAAGTTTTTGTGATTCTTATTTCTTACAGCATAATTCACTTTTATGATCAGACTCATATAGTTCTGTGAATATATTTGGTGAAAATCATAATTACTAATAGTATTACTATGAAACATTGCATCCTTTAAAGTGTAATATTATTACCTTTATTGCAGTAGGATACTTTAATCTGAATTTCCCCCAACTTGGAAGAAACGAACTGAAAGGCAAGAAACCACATGTCATCAAAACTGGCAGGGCAAGCTATTACATGTACTACATATGTAGTATATTTCTACATATGAACATGTGGGTTGAGTAATGAAACATCAAGAGGCAAACAACCAAGCTCAGAGAGCACCAAATATTCCACAGAACATAACAGCATTTTTAAAAAAAGAAAAATCCATTTCAGTTTGACTAAATTTTATTTAAATAGTTTATTATGCAAATTATGTAATCCTCATAGAATTAATAGCACCAACTCTTTCAGATGTATAATACTGTTCAGCTAGTATTATTTCAATGATTTGTTATGTTGAAGTAATAACTAATTTAATATTCTTTTCACTATGACAGATATTCAGCATATGGCAGTTGACTGGCTTACGGGCAACTTCTATTTTGTGGATCATACTATACATACGATCTTTGTATGCAACTTTAATGGAACAGTGTGTGTGACCCTGATTGATCTTGATCTTCATAATCCCATGGCAGTTGCTGTGGATCCCAGTGTGGGGTAAGATGTTTAGAAATATAAAATATTTATTTAATATAATATTTATATTTCCATGTGAAAAAGAAAAAAAAGAATTGGCTACTGTAGTTACCGTATTTCTCACTTGGAAAGAATGGTTGTTCTTTAAAATTAAATAAAATTTGTATTGATTTGAACAAAAAAAAATATCTGACTCTCTCTCTCTCTCTCTCTCTCTCTCTCTCTCTCTCTCTCTCTCTCTCTCTCTCTCTCTCTCTCTCTCTCTCTCTCTCTCTCTCTCCATCTCTATCCATCCTTTTATATAAAATACAAGAGAAAGAGATGGTGTGGTAGAATATTTATCAGGCCATATCCAAAGCAGCAAGCAGTTAGACTGATCCCTTAAAAAAAGTTACAAATGTATAGTTTTGAATAATAGTTACCTTTCTACTCTACACAGAAAATCTGGTTTTGAAATGTGATGTTGAAAGAAATATATTGTGTATGATATTAAGGAAGAAACATTTTGTTCAAGTTTTATTTAAAAAATCTAGTAGTATGATTAAGTTGTTGAACACATTTCTTTTTACCTTAAGTAAAGTACGGCGGCTATTTTTCTAGAATACTGTGATTCTTAAGCTTTACAGGAGCAAATAGGGGAGAAAAAATGTATTTTTTTTTAAACTCAGTTTGTGGTTGGTTGCTGGCTATAAGAGATCTGCAGTGCTATCTGCCATACATTTACTTAACAGTAAGCATCAGTGAAATTGGTGGGATCTATTTGCAGATGTTTCCAGCTGTGTATGACGATAAAGGTTGGTAAGGGGGTATATCTTACTTTCATTTCTGAAATCCACAACTAATATTTATTTCTTCCTCTATCCCTATTGCTATTGTGTGGTTTACAACTGCTTGCATGTTCTTAATACAACAGAAAAGAAGAAAATTCTCTTCCTAACTGTGATTTGAAAGAGATATTATTTTGAATGTGAGCTGTAGTGATTTTAAAATATGCTTAAATTACAGAACAATTATAGTTACAGAAATGACAAGATGGAACTTGGTTCCATTGTCCTAATACTAAACGCTTGCATTAGATATTCTTTTATTAGAGAAATGCACACACATTCTTAGGACCACCACTGGACATTGTATTGCAACCCGGATATGGAAACTCTTGGAAGTGTATGTTAATTTAAACAATGAATAAACATTCAACCTTTGTGGGTTGGCAAAGTCTTGTTTTAGTTTTTTATATTTTCTTTAGCCTGACTTTATTATTTTTATATATAACTCAAGGCAGTGAACAACTCCTTCCACCTTTTTTTCCCCCACAACAACAACCCTGAAAAGTGAGTTGAGCTAAGAGAAAGCAACTGGTCCAAGGTTTTCATAGTTAAGGCAGGACTTGAACTCACACTCTCCTGATTTTTAGCCTGATAATTAAATCACCAGACCAAACTACCACTAATACCTCTGGGAGGTCCTGATAAAAAATAGTATTCAGATATGCCTCTATAACTGATTTCGGTTTAGAATAATCTAATATGTCAGAATAGCAGTAGAATTTGAAAAGTAATTTCTTAGTTCCTTTGTTAATTCATTTTGAAGAGGAGAGGGGAGCTACAAAGCAGACCTGTTAAGTTAATGTTTCTCAACCTTAGCAACTTTAAGATATGTGGACTTCAACTTCCAGAATTCCCCAGCCAGCATGGTGGGCAAAGGTATTCTGGGAATTGAAGTCCACATATCTTAAACTTGTCAAGGCTGAGAAACACTGTATAAGTCATCCTTAGTCCTGCTGATTTTCTCCAGCTAAGCGGAAGATAGAATTTTGTTTTCCTTCCCTACCTTCCACCCACATTTCAGACCAAAACCTAGAATAATTACTGCCATTTGTCCAAAATACAAAGGCCACTTTATCTGTCAATTGAATTTTTTCTCTCTGAAATTAGTATCTCTCAAACTTGGGAAATTTAAGAAGTATGAACTTCAACTCTCAGAATTCTCCAGGCAGCCCACTGTCTGCGGAATTTGGGGAGCTGAAGTCCACACAACTTAAAACTACAAAGTTTGAAAGACAGCGATGTAAATGAAGTAGCTTTGGATTAAGTTGTCACATGGAACTCCTATTGGGAACACCCTAATCCTTCTGAAGAGTCTATTTCCATATTTCAGGTACTATCGATTTTTTTTTATTTGAATAGTAATCAGAGGAAAATCACCATCATCCTTTTTGGTTATCACCAGTAAAAAAAAAACTAATGGGATTACACTGTAACAGATAAGGGACAAAATTCATTGTCATCTTTTGTTTATGGGAAGACTAAGTCTTAATAAAAGAATAAACATTATTCAAATAACCATCCCAATCTGTTAAAAAAAACTGTACTGGCATTATTTAAAAAAAAATATTTACCTGATAGACAATTAGAGAGGCATGCATATTCTTAAAAAAAAATAGAAAGTTTTGAAAAGGGGAAATATTGTTTCATTATCTGATCACTCTGATAACTATCAGATAGATATGTTAATAATGATTAGTTTACTACATTAAATATGAACAGGTGCTTAATGAAAGAGGTGAGGATTTTGAAGTAGCTATTTCATCCATGTTTTCATTGTTTTGTAATACAATTGTAGCAGCTGTATGCCATAAGAATGCATTTAATAAACAGCAAAATATTTACTGAAGAAACAGCTTGTTATCCATATGTGGACTTTTGTCACTCTTTTTAAATGTCTGATTGAATATTAAGATGAATCATCACAATAGGCTTAGCAAAGTGACAAGAACAGCTTGTGTGCAAACCAGGCAAAGGAAGCTGTATAATATAATTTTCGAGCAGAACAACAGATGGTAAACTTGACTTGATCTGACTGTAGTGATGTTCCTAAAGAAATTAGTATAAGTTATATTTAAGATGAGTTGTTTAGTAATTCCCTTAACAAAGAACAACAATTTTCAAATCATCCACCAGCTTTTCCAGCTTTTTCAAGTTCTTTTGCTTACATGATATATTTGGATTTTGTTTGATGAATTCTAAATGATTCATCTCTCAAAGGATGTTGAAGTGTTTGTTTTTTGTTTTGTTTTATTTTGGTAAGCAAACTTTCTGTGGAAGAATTTAAGAAAATACTCTTGTCTGTAAATATAAGAAAAATGTGATGTGGAACAATTTAAGAAAAAAAATTACTACGTGGAACATTTATCTTAATGTTTTTCCTAACCTTCCAATATTTCTCTATGTACAAAAAATGCAGTATTTTAAAATTAATCTGTGCAGAGACGATTCAAAGAAAACATAGCTGTTTAGTTTTACATTGAATACTGTCTCAAATAATAGTGACAGATTGGAGGGCTGTTGAGAATTTAGTAGTTTGTGGTTGAGTACATGCTTTTAACACCTTCAGTGGTTTTGCTGGTCTTGGATCATCTATATGCCCTGCAATCTCACAATGTTACTGTTAGCATCTGGGCCAACTGATTCCAATTCAGCTGTAGTTCATTAGCAAATACGCTAAATCCAATGTCCCAGTGGAATTTTGCAAAGCATATTTGCAAGGAATTTTCACTTCACCTGCCTTCTGGCTCCTCAACAGTTCCGACAGAGACATTGAAGTGAAAATATTCCACACTATCATTTTTGTTGCACACTTAATAAATTGAATAAATCATTTTAAAGCAAACCATTCCAAATGAATGCCCAGATACTTTAAACAGCCAGTAAATCAATGGGATGAGAGATTGGGGGAAAGAATTGGATACTGAAGCTGGTGATGTTGAGGATAAATTGAGGATTAGTTTGAAAATGATTCTAATGGTCTGATAGAATTATTGTAAAACAGAACTATTGTAAAAGTATTAGTTATCCCGAGACATCTTCTTACGGTATTGTTATATCATGACAAATTTCAAATGAATAAAGGATGAAGTATGATGTGATGCTCTTTGTGTATGATAATGGAAGTAATACTGAATATATGAACAAAAATGGAACTTTACACAATATGGATCATAATCTAGGGTCAATATAATGGAAATATTCTAATCATCTGGAGTGAACAAGACTTTACTCTTAAAACTTTTATTTTTGCCTAATATTGCCATTCCTTATGTTATTTGCCTGAAAATAAACTCATTTCAAAATAAAAGAGAGGATGGCAGCAAATAATAAACAACAGACCACATGAGCATTGTTTGACAATGAAAGGGTGGGAATGAAGTTCTGCCTTAGCCATGAAAGCTGGCTGGGTGACTTTGGGCCAGTCGTGCTCTCTCAGCCCATCCCACCTCACAGGATGGATGTTGTGGGGAAAATAGGAGGAGGAAGGTGTGGTGGATATGATTACTGCCTGGAGTTATTTGTAAAAAATAGTAAAGGTGGGATATAAAATAAAATAAAATAAAATAAAATAATAAAAATGTCATATAGAAAATGTATGTATATGTATGTATATGTATGTATATGTATGTATATGTATGTATATGTATGTATATGTATGTATATGTATGTATATGTATATATGTATATATGTATATATGTATATATGTATGTATGTATATATGTATGTATGTATGTATGTATGTATGTATGTATATGTAAAGTTCTTCAAAGTACTTATCTTGGAGTCAGTTCTCAAATGTGTCTCCTCTGTCAAGTTTCATCCCAGGATGTATGTATTTAGAAATAAATAGTTTCTTAGAAGGCAGCCTGCTCTAGCTAATGTTTGAAGCCATTTTCTGAACATCAGGAAACTTTCAGAAAAAAACATCTGAAAGAAAAGGATAAACCCTGCCTCTTAAAAAGGAGAATAAAACCCAGTAAGAAAATAGGCTATATAAGTATAGCAAATACATCAATGCAGAGATGTACTGAAGTGTGGAAAAACATCTGAATCAACCCTTGAGAAATCCGGAAATTATCCAACGTATAAATATTTCTTTTTGTGCATGAAATGATGTTATCGAATTACACATCTGTAACATTTGAAACCGTACTGTTGCAATGAAGGGTTTTGTTTGTTTTTTTACTCCAACTTTGAAGTGAAAATTTATTCTCCAAGCTCTTTGGCATCAAGGCTTTTCACACTGTTAGCCCTTTCCAGCAGTTGACTATCTCAATTCCAGTATACAGTAATAGGGAACATTCTGTGGGATAGATGGGAGGTAGACTGTCAGCTGTTGGAAGAGAAAGGTGAAAAGGGAAAGGAAAGGAAGGCAAAATGGTTGATATAGATGGGGAAGTAGTAACAATGATATTACAGGCATTGTCAAATAGCTACTCCCTGTGCACATTTGCTACCCCAGCTATATGTAACAGCTGCAGTTGAGTTCTTATCTTTTAGTAGTTCAGGATGATGTTTGAGCAATATTGAAGAGAAAATGCAAATTGCCCAGAAATGAAATGTTTTCTGAAACTGTGTAAGTCTCCTTGGTTAAGCTTTCGGATTAATTATGGCATTTTGAAAGGCCATTACTTTTTCTTTAAAAAAGAAAAAAATAAGCCAGTCCAGTGATTCATACTAGTGTTTGATATTTTTATGGTAATCATTTAAAATATTTGATTTCTTTTAAGTTTATTTTTGCCTCAGAATTTATTGTCAGAGTGCTGTATTGTATAGAAATCAACTTTCTAGGTTCTATTCTTTATAAGAATAGAATTTCATTTAATAAAAGTGAAATCTGTTTTTACTGGATTTTGCACTGAGTTTATCATGAATAAAAACTGTGTATCACTTTTGTGTAATGCATTGGAGTAATTGTTCTCATCCATTTCCATCAACTTATTGTTTCATGTATTAGCTTTTGAGCTATTTCCTTATACATTAAGTTAACCAGCAACCGTTCCTTATATATTTTAGTCTCCAGTCTCCTGATCACCTTTGTTGCTCTTCTCTGTACTCTTTCTAGAGTTTCAACATCTTTTTTACATCGTGGTGAGCAAAACTGAATACAGTATCCCAAGTGTGGCCTTACCAAGGCATTGTAAAGTGGTATTAATACTTCACGTGATCTTGCTTCTATCCCTCTGTTAATGCAGCCTAGCACTGTGTTGGCTTTTTTGGCATTTGCAGCACACTGCTGGCTCATATTTAAGTGATTGTCCATTAGGAATCCAAGATCCCTCTCACAATTACTACTATTGAGCAAGGTACCACCTATACCAGGGGTGTCAAACTCAATTTCATTGAGGGCCGCATCAGCATCATGGTTGCCATTGGGGGGGGCGGGTGGGTGTGGCTGGCATGAGCATGGCCTACTGGATGGGCGTGGCCAGCTCCGTTTCACTCATGTCAAGGGCACATGTGCAGGCCTGGGCAGGAATGAGGCACATCCAAGTGTGGGGAAGGGTGGGTGGGACAGGGGGCGAGCGCCAGGGCATGGTCCACTGGAGGAGCCTCACTGAGTCTCAGGCTGTGCACTGGGCCCCTGGACAGTGGCATGGACTGCCCAGAGCCCTGGGCAGCAGAGGTCAAGTGCCCAGCCTGGCCCTTGAGCTCCCACGGCATCAGGACTCCACAGCCCTGCCTAGCCTAACCGCACTTCCCCGAGGGGGCGCCCAGCTGCACTTACCTCCTCCTCAATGCTGCTGCTGCTATGCTCACTCTCCTTGGCCAGGTTGCTCATGGTGGGTGCAGGAGGACAAAGTGCGTAGATCAGAGGGAGGCCCACTCCCTCTCCATGCGAGGAAACCTGGCTTTGTAACCAAAGCATCCTCAGCAATAGGATGGGAGACCACCATGGAATGGCAAAAGGGCAACAGGGCTGCTAGTGGGCAAGTGCTAAAGCAGGACTTCCCTCAGACCCTTCCTTCCTTCCTTCCTTCCTTCCTTCCTTCCTTCCTCCCTCCCTCCCTCCTTTCTTTCTTTCTTTCTTTCTTTCTTTCTCTTTCTTCCTTTCCTTCCTTCCTTCCTTCTCTTTCCTTCTTTCCTTCCTTCCTTCCTCCCTCCTCTTCTTCCCTGCCTCCCTCTTTTTCATTCCCATCTCCTTCCTTCCTTCCCTTACTTTTTTCCTGTTTCCCTCCCCTCCTTCCTTCCCTCCTTCTCTCTGTGCCCAGGAAGGGATGAGGAGAGGGAGAGAGGTTGGCAGCAGGAAGAGACCTTTGAGGTCTTTAGTCCAAGTTCCTGCTCAAGCAGGGGACATATACCATTCCAGACAATGGAATATCCAATCTCTACTAAAAACCTCCAGTGATGGAGCATCCACAACTTCTGAAGGCAAGCCTTTTCACTGGTTAGTTGTTTTCACAAGTCCTTAGTTCTAGGCTGGTTTTCTTCTTGATTAGTTTCCATCTATTATTTGCCTTCTGATGCTTTGGAAAATAGGTTGACCCCTCCTTCTCTGTGGCAACCCAAGAAATATTGGAACACTGGTATCATGTCACCATCCCTAGTCCTTTTCACTAAGCTAGACATACCCAATTCCCACAAATATTTGTCATATGTTTTAGCCTCCAGCCCCCTAATCATCTATGTTTACCATCCATTTAGACCAGATGGTCCCCCTGGTTTGGTTTATAGAACAGTGGCCACAAGCAGAGCCTTCTCAGAGACAGCACCCCCATTATAAAACTTTCTCTCACGGAAAATATGAACAGTGCAACCCTCACCCATTTAGAGGCAACTCCAAACACACTGTTCAGCCAGGCAAATGTAAAACAACAACACATTTTATGGTCAAACAGCATTAAGTAAATTACTACTACTATTTTTCTTTCTTAAAATACATACTTTTAATATTGTTTTAAGCAGTGCTAGTGATGCTTTACAATAGCTGTCTTTGAGAGTTTTCTTGTAAACCATCCTGGATTTCTCAGAAACTTTTAATTTCAAATTAGATGTTGATTTAATAAATTAGGCAGAAGAAACAAATGTATGTGTATGAGAGACAGAGAGAGAGAAAGAGATCCCCTTTTTGTAAGTTTGCTTACTCTGGCTTAATCTCTCTCTCTCACTCACACACACACACACAAGTTAAAAAAAAGAGGAGGGGGGAAAAAGTGGAAGCTCTCCTTTTTTGTAAAACCTCGGCTTCCTCCTCCCCTCCTGGCTCTCTCTGTCTCTGTCTTCTTACACACACACACACACACACACACACACACACGCTTCCTGTTTTCTCCTCCTTGTCCTTTTCCTCAGCTGCACCTGAACGGAGTGGGAGGAAGTTAAAAAAAAATAGAAGGGGTGGAAGAATGGGGGAAGCTGTCCTTTTTTGTAACATCTCTGCTTCCTCCGCCTCCTCCTCTTCTATTTCTGACTGGGCCTTATGGGGTTAAGCTGGGAGGGGAGAGGCGGGCTAAAGCAAATGAGCTGCTGCTGCTGCACGCCACCAGCCCCTGAGCGCTCACTGTTTCCTGCAAATGCTCCAAGGCACCCAGGTGGGTTGTGGTGGGCCAGGGCTGGGGCAGCGGGGGCCAGCCCTTGCTATTTCTGGGACAGCCTTGGGGGGCAAATCTAGGCCCTCTCTGGCCCGCATCTGGCTCGTGGGCCTTGTGTTTGACATGTCTAACCTATACTATACCTGTACATTTGGTTTTTCTTGCCTAAATGTAGAACCTTACTTTTTTCACCACTGAATTTCATTTTGTTAGGTAGCACCTGGTGTTCAATCTGTCCAGATCCTCCTGTATCTTAAGCTTATCTTCTGGAGTGTTGACTATTTTTGCAAGCTTGATGAGTTCCCCATCTATCCCCTCATCCAATTCGTTGATGAAGATGTTGAAGAGCCCTGGGCCCAGAACAGAGCCCTGGGGCATCCCACTACACACTTTCTTCCATGTATATGCAGTTCCATTGAGGACCACATGCTGAGTACGGCCGGTCAGCCACCTACAAATCCATCTGGTTGTGATGCTGTCTAACCCACATTTTTCTATCTTATCAAGTAGTAGTTTGTCATCTACTTTATCAAATGCCTTACTGAAGTCCAAGTAAATTATATCCACAGCATTCCTCTGGTCCACTAATTTTGTCACTTGGTCAAAGAATGCACTAAGATTTGTGTGGCATGATCTGTTTTTGACCAACTCCTGTTGGCTTTTGGTAATGACTTTGTTTGCTTGTAGGTGTTCACAGATTCATTGTTTGATTATCTTTTCCAGAATCTTCCCAGGTATTGAGGTCAGGCTGATAGGTCTGTAATTTCCTGGATCTATTTTTTTCCCTTTTTTGAAGATGGGAACTACATCAGCTCTTTTCCATTCCTCTGGTAGTTCCCCTGTGCTTCAGGATCTTTGAAAAATATAATTCAGTGGTTCTGAGATCACATCTGCCAGTTCCTTGAGAACCTTGGGGTGTAATCCATCTGGTCCTGGTGATTTGAACTCGTCTAGGCTGGGCAGGTGCTCATTAACCATTTTCTTGCCTACCTTAACTTGTGTTTCTAATCTGTTTTTTTTTATGGTACTGTTTTTGATAGTTTGGACTGTTTTTTCTCTTTGTGTAAAGACAGATGCAAAAAATGAGTTAAATAGTTCTACTTTCTCCCTGTTGTCACCTTCTTGCCATTTCCCCCCACTAATGGACCAATCATTTCCTTAACTTTTTCTTGCTTTTTACATATTGAAAGAAGCTTTTTTGTTATTTTTCATTTTGGTTGCAAGCCTTAGTTCATTTTGAGTCTTAGCTTTCCTCACTTCATCTTTGCAGGGTCAGGCTATTTGCTGATATTCTGCCTTATTTATGTATCCCTCTTCCCACTTTTTATACTTGTCCTTTTTATCTTTCATTTGGTCAGAGAGTTCTTTATGCAGCCACGCTGGTTTCTTTTGAGAGCTGTTATTTTTTTTCTTTGTTGGTATTGTTTTAGACTGGGCTTTTATAATCTCACTTTTCAAAATTTCCCAAGCTTCTTGAGTTGTTTTCCCCTTGAGGATTCTCATCCATGGAATCCTTCCCAAACCCTCTCTAAGTTTATTGAAATAGCTCTCTTAAAGTCCAAGACTCTAGTTTGACTGTGTTCTATTGCTTGTGCTTCCCTAATGTTGAATTCCAATATTGCATGATCACTTCCTCCCAAGGTTCCCATGGCTTCAGCACCTTCTATCATTTCATCTCTGTAGTAAGGATTAGATCCAATATGGCTATTCCCCTAGTTCCCTTTTCTACTTTTTGGGAGACAAAGTTGTCTGCTAGGTTTGTCAGGAATTTGTTTGATCTTCCACTTGGTGCAGAGTTTGTCTCCCAGTTGATGTCAGATTAATTAAAGTCCCCCATTACTATTGTAATGTGCTTCCTACATACTTTAGTTAGCTGACTAGCAAAAAGTTCATCTATTTCCTCTGTTTTGTTTGGCGGGCTATATTATGCACCTAGTCTTATGGCAATGTCATTTTCCCCACTTTTATATTGACCCAAATGCATTCAAGACAGTTTTCATCATTGTTGTGCTCTATTTTTGTAGAGATGTAGTTATTTCTTATATAGAGAGCAACTCCACATCCTCTTTTGTTTGGTCTGTTTCTTTTAAATACTTTAAATCCCTCCAGCTGTGTGTTCCATTTGTGGGTTTCATCCCACCATGTTTCCATAATGGCAACAATATCATATCTGCCCTCATTTACCTGAATTTCTAATTCACCTTGTTTACTGTTCATACTCTGTGCATTGGTGTATAGACATTTATCACTGACCCTGTGTTTACTTTCTACATAATCTGTGTGGTGCCTGAGTTCCTCTATTTTCTTACCACCTGTTTGGTTAGTGCACTTTGTGTGGCACTCACTATTAAAAGCTTGATTTTGCTTGACAGCAAGGTTGATGTTCTTGTCCACACACACATCTATGTTACATGCAGTGATAACCCTATAATTTTTAGATTGCCAGGGACAGGGATGTTCTGTATCAATTTACACTTGGAATTTTACTCTCGAGGTGTAATGTGTTTAGATTTATAATTTAACTTAATTAATCAGTGAAATAATAATACAATATATTAATGATTTTTATATTTTATAACAATTGTGAATTTTGCTCCTTTACTCATGTTTCATTTTCCATCATTATGTCTTCTCCTGTTTTTTTCCCATTTCTGTACTAATTTATTTTATTTTTTAAATACTTTGGAATATTTTTTTAAAAAAATAACTGTTTCATAAAAGAGAGCTGAAGCATCTAGATAACTAGAATTTAAATATAATATCCAGAATTTAAATATTGAATGTATTTATTCATGAAGATATTTTTAATGAACTCTAACTCTGCATATACATTAAATTGGCTCTATAATTATGGTGGTGGTATGAATAATATATTTTATGACCATTTTTCCTATTAGCAAGAACTTCCTTTTCAGTTTAATTGTATTCAAATGTATTTTTATGAAAAATTGATATGGTAGGTATAATATTAGAATGTTCTAAATCTATGTTTGATTTAGTTGGTTCATTTAGTAACCATTCAAAGTTACAGCAGCACTGAAAAAAGTGACTCATGACTATTTTTCACACTTATGACCATTGCAGCATCCCCCTGGTCACATGATCAAAATTTGGACACTTGGCAAGTGGTTCATAGTTATGAAGGTTGCAGTATCCCAGGGTCATGTGATCACCTTTTGAGAACTTCTGGTAAGCAAAATCAATAGGAAAGCCAGATTCACTTAACAAATGTCTCACTTAGCAACATAAATTTTGGGCTCAATTGTGGTTGTCAGTTGAGGACTAGTTGTACACTAATCTTGGAGAATATTTACAAACCCCCATTTGGGACCGGAGGAATAACTCCTAAAAATTGTGGCCAACACATGCCTGGCTAGACTCCATCACATATATAAACTGAGCTCTCTAGGAATTCTGAGACAAACAACAACCAAGTATTTGTACACTTTAACCTGTTTTATTTTATGTCCATTAATCTGCCAAGGACTCTTCATTGCATGCTTAGAGAAGACCATGGTTTTGGTCTTATAATAAATGGCAGTGAGGTTTTCTTCGAAGAGCAATAAGGGGCCAAGATTCAAAAATTAAAGAAATAATTTTGAATTCTTCCCAAGTTTGAGTTTAGCTTAGCTCACTAGCATATCCCAGTGCAACCCTGATCTTCCAAATGTCCTTTAGATCAGAAAGTATACTTTAGTACTTAAGTATATTAAAGTATACTAACAATTCAAAAGTATAAGAAAGTATTTTTCTTCCAGATACTTTGTACTTCCATCAATCCTGGGCAGAGATGATAAAAGCCGTTGTCTGAAACATTTGGAGGGTATCCATGCATTGTATATCTGACATTCAAATGAATATCATAATACAAGTATCTTTTGGAGATGTACTGTAGTACCAATAGAACTTGGTTTCCTAGTATTTAATCAATGATTAAATTGATTAAATTGACAATATGAAATTCATTTGTAGTTAACTTTGTATGTCTGCTGCCCCTATAGATGTTTGCCTATCCTTATGAGACTGTTTAAAATTCTACTTTTCTGTTTGATGTTATTTTCAGTTGTGTCAGAAAGTTTTATAACAGCTTAGTAACAAACCAAAGCTGCTTTGACTGTATAGCCAATATCACCAAAAGAGTATGCAAGAAGTGTTATAATTATCATCATCATTCTTTCAGCAATTGTCTAGAGCCGTTTAAAATATAGATAGAGAAATGTATGAAGGTAATCTGCTTAGAAATTACCCTAATAAGGTTTTTTCCTACACAAACATGAAAAGGCATGCATAAGCTACTGTGAAAGTCAGGGAAAATCAGAGTACTGGCTAACAACAAGAGTTCTTAATACTAAGATTAAAAAGTCCCTAAAGAGCTAAATCATCTGTTGTTCATAAATGTAAGACTTATTTGCTAAATGCAGAAAATTAAAATTTGAAAATGAAAACCAATATGCTCATAGTAACCTCCATCCATCTATATATTCTAGAATCTAGATTATTTTTGCACTATTTTATTTATTTTTGCACTATTTTATTTATTGTATAACCCTTCCTTCTACCCATACCCCACAGATTTTAATTTGTTGTATTTATCCATCCATAGTTTTTGTCATAATTTTGCTATGGATGGATGGATGGAAGGAAGGATGGAAGGAAGGAAGGAAGGAAGGAAGGAAGGAAGGAAGGAAGGAAGGAAGGAAGGAAGGAAGGAAGGAAGGAAGGAAGGAAAGGAGGGAGGGAGGGAGGGAGGGTCAGGCCCTAGAAAATGTTTGAAAATTAGTGTGGATAATTCCCAGTTTAATTTGCACCCATCTCACTTCCAGTCAATCTCAATAACAAGATCAGAGCAAGCACCCATGCCACTCAATGCAGCTAAGAAAAATTATAGCTTCATGTTTATTTAACATTTAACATCAGCAAGCATCAAAAGCAATTAACTGGAAAAAATGAGACCAAAGGCAGACCAAAGCAGGGAAGGAAAAAGAGGGATGTGAACAACAGGCAACAATTTACATTTTTTGTTGACAACGTACATCTATTGAAAGCACCAAACTTTCAAAGCCGCTGTAAACAATACTAATTAGTATGGACAGCCCCAAAGGGAGGGGAATTTACGATTTTCCTCTTTTAATACATTTTTACAATATAAGAACCTTCAGACAGTGACAGCAATGTTACCAAAATTAAATTCTGGTCATATGTCACTGCCCCTTCTCTCCAGTCTTTCAGGACCCATTTTGAAGGTGTATAGAAGATGAAGAAGAGAACTTGAGAAGATGGCATCTTTGAGCTATTGGACCAGATAACATTTTCATATGCGGCATTACTAGCAGCCAGGCAGCATGAAAGATGTCACTTCAGTGCTTCAGTTGGAGATATCTTACTTTTTGAACTTGTTTTATTTTTTGACTTCTGAAATTGTTCAGTCTTCCTGAGGCAGCTCCAGCAGTGGCAATTCATGCAGGCCTAATAAATATTTATCATCATACTTTTCTTTAACCTATTCATAGCTGTCCATGTGATGCCAAATCGGATTAGTTTAAATAGTAGTGCATTCCTTGTTTACTGAATATATAGAAACAAATAAATGGTGAACAGGAATATACTAGCTTCTCTGGAAGGAGTCTAAATACTTTTGAACACACTGAGAAAAATTGGCAGAAAACAACAGCATTAAAATAGTGTATTTCTTCTGAAGGGACATGATATTAACATTTTGAAACTGCCTGCTTCTAAACACTGTAATATTCCACTCCTAGCTTTCTAATCGGGCATGCTGGTGAACATTTTAGGGACTGGTTTCAGAAATGTAGAAATTTGAAGTAAGCACCGTATAAATAAAAAACTCATAGTTGTCTCATTTTCATACATTTTTAAATACTGAGACAAATGTATGTTTCTTAAAATTTGGGCAACCATGAAAGTCATACACATACAAACACAGACACACGCAGAGACTCGTGACGCAAAAAGCAACAACAAACACCATCCTTCAAATAATGAATCTAGAAGAAAGTGTATAATTTTGCTCAATTATATGTTGTCCCAGGAATTTGTATGGTGGGATGCTAATTGTAAGATACAGCTCAAGCTTTTAGTGTAAAGAAACTATGTAATTGCTATGAAGAAAAGGGCATCTCACATATCAGTATTGATGTATGCTTTTTTCTTATGAATATTTAAATGAGATTTGTGCTGGTTAATAACTGTAGTAAAGTTTTCCTTACTTTTTTCATTAATAAAATAAAATTATATAGATGCGTGACTTATGTCGATCAGCATATAGATGTTACTTCTGTAAAGCTACTTTATTACTTTAGTTTTTCTTTTCTCATTACTTTAGAAGAAAGAATTATGAGACTGCCCTTGAGTATCTTCTTAAGAAACATGAGAAGTACATCTGCTCTTTTTCTTAAATCTTATAGTTTATAAAAGCATGAGCCTTCGTCACAGTTCATTGCATGCTCCCATATGAATTTTCCCCATCTGTTCAAATTTCATTCCTTTTATTATCTTCTACAATTACATAAGATAAGCAATAGATATTTTTGCCCGTACTCCATTCTTCTTTACAAGCAATACAGAGTGTTTTATTATCTCATCTGCAGGTTCTTTTCTTTTCTTAATCAATTTTTATCAGAAATGTCCATTATTTTTCTCTTGTCATTCATTTCTGCAAATGGGAACAAGTCAGCCTATCATTTGAAGAAAATTATTCCAAAGAATCAGTTCTGATTTATTCTCCATTTCTAAGAACGTAGGAACCCCACATCTGCAATTCTGCTTTTTTTGTTGTTTTGGGGTTTCTTAATGTAGGGACATTTTTTTAAACCTCAGATAACCTAAGAGGATAAGCCCTATCCTGAGCAATTTAGCATCTGTCCTAAAGATGCTTTTTCAAAGGCAACTCGACTTTCTTTGTTTTTCCTTGAAAACATTTCGATTCTCATCCAAGAAATTTCTTCAGTCAGAACCGAAGAAGCTTCTTGAATGAGAAGCAAAATGTCTTCAAAGAAAAACATAATAAGTCAAGTTGCCTTTTGAAAAAAAGGCACCTTTGGGACAACCATGACCTGAATGATTGAGAATCTCCATAGAAATTTAGAAGCTGCAATTTTTGTAACAGTTATTCCAACCTATTTATTTTGGGATACATACTATAAAAGAAATCAGTCAAAACCTTGTCCCTGTGATTTTGTCATGAATCTGTACAATTTGACTGTATTGAATTATTCTGAATATGTTATTTTCCTTTATTCAATATTGACAATAGCAATTCCATTTTTGTGTTGTGTTAGTTTAAACCCATATATAACACTTAAAATACATTTTTTGATGTAATACAAATTACAGAATCTTGAAAAACCACCACTAAGATCCAGCAAAATTTCAACGTCATATTAATGTACAAGTGTCTAAGCCAATAAAACTTTCCCCCCCCACTGGACAAAATTCTTTTGGGAAAAATTGAGGAGAACCTGCCTCCAATCTTCATGTTCAGAACTTCAGATGATAGTGGGCAATTGGAGCAAAAAAAACATTTGTTCTTTTCATTTCCCAGAATCATATAGATTGGGATCATATACAAAACCTGTGAAATAAATCAGAAGACTCCTACTCTTCCAGCATCTTGCATCACTGCAATACATTTACTTAAAATTAACAAAGACATGGGATATATTAGGATGGGCTACATTGGAGTGGGAATGTAGTGGGATGACAGTAGCATCTTTGAGTGATTGGAACCTGAAATGCAAAGGCTATGGTCAGTGGTAGGATTCAAATATGTGAACCACCAGTTCTCTGTGTGGATGCCACTTCTGGAAGTCCATTCTGGGCCTGGGCAACAAAAAATTAGCTACCGGTTCTGCCGAAGTGGTGCGAACCAGATGAATCCCACTACTGGCTATGGTGAAAACGAGGAGGTGGGAATTCCCTTTGTATCTGAAAACTTTTGCTTATGCAGTATGGTTTGAACCCACTGAATGGATGGCAGAGCAATGAATAGAAGCATTTGAGAATAAATTATCTGTACTTCTTAAGCTTTAACTGTACACTTAAAAAAAGACTTGCTGTTTAAAATCCATTTTCATTTGCAAAATGCTGATATTACCACTGTTAAGTTTATTATTATTTGCACAATTAGCTTTTTGCTATTTATTAACATACTGATTTATACTGACTCTTTATTATTTGTACTGCAAAACGTATTTCATCACAGAGGAAGGGTGCATAGATCTTATCTTTTGTGTGACAGCCTTTACTTATCATGCTGACTCTTTGTATTTGGAGCACTTCTATTGCGTAGCTAACAAGTGTGCAATTTTGCTTTATCCAAAGTTATTTAATTCAGGTTTGGTTGCAAAAACCCTTCAGAATAATGACCAAAGGTGAGCAACTTCCCGTTGCAAAATATCAGCAATATGATTGTTGAAAAAGCATTGGCATGGTTTCACGTTATTTTGTTTTGGAAAACTCATATAATATGTAATATAATGTCTAATATGTAATATCAGCTCTAAAAACCTTTTGCTCCAAACCAGAGTAAATATCAACATAAAATATTGCCCTCAAAAGTCTATTCTTAATATATAAAGGTAGGTGGTCCCTCAGGTATCAGGGCACTTCTGTATGCCTTAAAGGTTTTATAGATAATGATCAGAACTTTGAGTTGCACCCAAAAACTGGCTGGCAACCAATGAAGCTCATGTAACAGCCCTGACATATAGGCACGTCAGAAGATGTCCATGATTGTTCATGCAGTTGCATTTTGTATCAGCTGTAGCTTCTGAATTGTTAAGAAGAGCAGCCCCATTTAGAGCACATTGAAATAATCCAGTTTTGAGGTGATCAGGATATCAGTAACTGTTGGAAGCGCTTCCTGATCAAGGAAGGGGAGCAGTTGGGGCAAAACTCAAACTAGAGTCTTGGACTTCAAGAGAACTAATTTCAATAAACTTAGAGAGGGTTTGGGGTAGGATTCCATGGATGAGAATCCTCCAGGGGAAAACAACTCAAGAGGCTTGGGAAATTTTGAAAAGTGAGATAATAAAGGCCCAGTCTAGCACAATACCAACAAAGAGGAAAAATAACAGCTCTCAAAAGAAACCAGCATGGCTGCATAAAGAACTCTCTGATCAATTGAAAGATAAAAAGGACAAGTATAGAAAGTGGAAAGAGGGACACATAACTAAGTCAGAATATCAGCAAATAGCCCGAGCCTGCAAAGACGAAGTGAGGAAAACTAAGGCTCAAAATTAACTAAGGCTTGCGACCAAAGTCAAAAATAACAAAAAAAAGTTTCTTTCGACATGTAAAAAACAAGAAAAAAGTGAAGGAAATAATTGGTCCATTAGTGGGTGAAAGTGGCAAGAAGGTGACAAGCAACAGGGAGAAAGCAGAAGTATTTAACTCATTTTTCGCATCTGTCTTTACACAAAGGGAAAAAAACAGACCAACCTATCAAAAATAATGCCATAAAAAACAAAATAGAAATACAAGTTAAGATAGCAAAGAAAATGGTAAGTGAGCACCTGTCCAGCCTAGACGAGTTCAAATCACCAGGACCAGAGGGATTACACCTCAAGGAACTGGCAGATGTGATCTCAGAACCACTGAACTATATTTTTCAAAGATCCTGGAGCACTGGGGAACTGCCAGAGGACTGGAAAAGAGCTGATGTAGTTCCCATCTTCAAAAAAGGAAAAAAAAGGATCCAGGAAATTACAGACCTATAGTCTGACCTCAATACCTGGGAAGATTCTGGAAAAGATAATCAAACAACGAATCAGCGAACACCTACAGGCAAACAAAGTCATTACTAAAAGCCAACATGGGTTTGTCAAAAACATATCATGCCAGACAAATCTTATTGCATTCTTTGACCAAGTGACAAAATTAGTGGACCAGAAGAATGCTGTGGATATAATTTACTTGGACTTCAGTAAGGCATTTGACAAAGTAGATCACAACCTACTACTTGATAAGATAGAAAAATGCGGGTTAGACAGCATCACCACCAGATGGATCCATAGCCGTTCTCAGCATGTGGTCCTCAATGGAACCACATCTACATGGAGGGAAGTGTATAGTGGGGTGCCTCAGGGCTCTGTTCTGGGCCCAGTGCTCTTCAACATCTTCATCAATGATATGGATGAGGTGATATATGAGGAACTCATCAAATTCGCAGATGACACCAAGCTGGCATGAATAGCCAATACTCCAGAAGACAGGCTTAGGATACAGGAGGATCTGGACAGACTGGAACACTGGGCGCTATCTAACAAAATGAAATTCAATGGTGAAAAAAGTAAAGTTCTACATTTAGGCAAGAAAAACCAAATGTACAGGTATAGTATTAGGGGTACCTTGCTCAATAGTAGTAACTGTGAGAGGGATCTCGGAGTCCTAGTAGACAATCATTTAAATATGAGCCAGCAGCATGCTGCAGCTGCCAAAAAAGCCAACACAGTGCTAGGCTGCATTAACAGAGGGATAGAATCAAGATCACATGAAGTATTAATACCACTGTACAATGCCTTGGTAAGGCCACACTTGGAATACTGCATCCAGTTTTGGTCACCACAATGTAAAAAAGATGTTGAGACTCTAGAAAGAGTACAGAGAAGAGCAACAAAGATGATTAGGGGACTGGAGGCTAAAACATATAAGGAACGGTTGCTGGAATTGGGTATGTCTAGTTTAATGAAGAGAAGGACGAGGGGGGGACATGATAGCAGTGTTCCAATATCTCAGGGGCTGCCACAAAGAAGAGGGAGTCAAGCTATTTTCCAAAGTGCCTGAAGGCAGGACAAGAAGCAACGGGTGGAAACGAACCAAAGAGAGAAGCAACCTAGAATTAAGGAGAAACTTCCTGACAGTTAGAACAATTAACCAGTGGAACAACCTGCCTCCAGAAGTGGTGAATGCTCCAACACTGGAAGTTTTTAAGAAGAATCTGGACAGCCATTTGTCCAAAATGGTATAGAGTTACCTTCCTGAACAGGGGGTTGGACTTATTTACCTCCAAGGTCCCTTCCAACTTATTATTATTATTATTATTATTATTATTATTATTATTATTATTATTATTGTTGTTGTTGTTGTTGTTGTTGTTGTTGTTAAAAAATGGAGCTGTGCAAAGGCCCTCCTAGTCACAGCTGCCATCTGCTCTTTCAACAATAGCTGTGAGTCCGTCAGGACACCCAAGGTGCACACCAATTTATAATAGGGAACCACTATACCATCACGATGGAAATGTCCCTGACTCAGGGGGCCAAATAGCCACTCAGCCATGGCAGGACTGAGCTGAAGTTTGTTCTGCCCCCATCCAAATAGCCTTCAGGCATTTACCTGTGCAGCCCCTGGTTGAAATATAATGCTGGCTATCATCAGCACACTGATATCAAACCCCAAGCTAACCAATCACCTCACCCAATGGTTTCATATATTTATTAAACTGGAAAGGGGAGAGAGTTGACCCCGAGGCAATCCCCCTCCACTGCAATTTAGTGCCTCCCACTCCCAATCCCTGCAGCCGATTCAGAAGATTATTGTGGCTGACAGTATCAAAAACTGTCAGCTACAATATTCTTCTGAATCAGAAGGAGGGAGGGAGGGAGGGAGGGAGGGAGGGAGGAAGGAAGGAAGGAAGGAAGGAAGGAAGGAAGGAAGGAAGGAAGGAAGGAAGGAAGGAAGGAAGGAAGGAAGTTGCAGAGGAATATTTTGGCAATCAGTCAGCTGTCTGTGCTTGACTAGAAAGGCTGTTGTAGGAAACTGATATAAGCCATTGAAAATATGATCTTACTTCTCGACCATTTATGCATTCTATATGTGCATGCATGACACACTTGTCTGTGTATCTATGTGTGTGCACATGAGACACTTGTCTTCAAGCTTTGATGTAAAAATGTGCCATTTAACTACATTTTGCAGGTCAATTTTTGAAATGGCATTATGAGAACATACAATTTTTGCCATACTAAAATAAGGTTTTATGTGAAGAATCCATATTTGAAAACTTTCTGCCAATTAGTATTGAAGGTACTCAGGAATGTGGATTATCATAGTACAAAAAACTAAGACCTAATGTTCATACATAAATCTTTGAAAGGCATTTGGATACTCTAATACCCCACTTTTTTTCCTGAGCAATTTGCAGCTCATTTACCTTTCGACATGAGGGTGTTTGCACATTAGTAGAAGAAAATGTATGAAATTTACAGAAATATATTATTCCTGTATATATTATACATAAGCTGTATAGCTGCAGTATAGATATACTGTATATGGTCATAATTCTTTGGGTTAAATATTTAAAAAAGTTATATTTGAAAACACGAAAATATTTTCTACCACTAACATGCCTTTCAGTAAGCATACTTAACCTAAGTTGGTCTTCAACAAAGTAGACATAACCTCTCATTGCCAAATGTCTCTGTTTTAAACTTTAAAAAACATCAACTGTTCACTGTGTGGATGCCACTTCCAGAAGTCCATTCTGGGCCTGGGCAACAAAGAATTAGCTACCAGTTCTACTGAACTGGTGCGAACTGGCTGAATCCCACTACTGGGTTATGCCAGTTAATATCTTTAATGTTTCATAGTGCTTTTAATATTTTCTTTAGTAGTTAGTACTTTTGTTTTAAATGGCATTACGGTCCTGAAAGTTTTTATTGACCTGAAATGTTAAGCATGGCTGAGAAAATATACTTCTAATACAGGGGTGTTAAACTGCCGGCCCACGGGCCAGATGCATCACATGAAAGCCACGCCCACCCCATTGCCGGCAATGGCAAAACCGTCCCGATACGTTGCGTGACATCACGTGACATCATGAGTTTGACATGTCTGTTCTAACAGATTTAGGCAATTCAGAGGACATTTCCAAATGTTGTTAGTACAAGGAAGAACAGTAAAATATTTTAATTCATAGGTTATTTTTCTGTTATTTATATACTTGTAATTTTAGAAAAGGCAGGTGTTATCTCCATGAAAACTTGCTATTTAAATCATAATGAGAATAAAAATCTGAGTGTGTCCTACTCTCTCAGATAAACTCAAACCACTGAAAGGAATTTTTAAATAATTGCTCCAATCCAAACATTGATCTTAATAGAAAAGTTTAAGTATATGTTTCAGTTCAAGTACTGAATTCATTATAAACTTAAACGGCTAATCTGACTAAATTGTATACATTATATTTTAGTGAATTTACTTATTAGAATTAAAACTCACTTTTTGACCAGGCAAGTTGTCATATGAATGAATGCATGGCATCAATTCAATACCATTAAATCTTGTCATGCTTAAATAAGTGTGATACTGCTGCAGTTTTGCAATGCATGAAGTGTGAAGGATGAGAGGAATGAATGAGGAAGTTGACACAGAACAAGATGTGCAAAGATTCAGATTTAATATCAGCACAAGTAATAGACTATATCTACCATATATGCTTTGAACTGTCTCCCAACTTTCCAAAGATCTATTATTTCATTTTGCCAGTTGGTAGGGCTATTATGCATCCTACTAAAGGATAGCTCTTAGCATCAATTCTGATTTAGTGGTTTATGTGATAAGCTAGTTTTCCTGATATCATGTTAAAGCATAGTTTATCAAATACTTTTTCCTCTGCAAATCATATACTAAGCTTACTCCTTTGTTCTTCAAAATATAAATCTGGACTCAAGAGAATACAAAGTTGTCTGGAGCAAAGGTCAATGGAAAAGTATAGTACAGATGTACTGATCATATGCAGTTCAGTAAGAAAATAAAATGTTCTCCAAACCCTGGCCAAGTATACTTATATCTTTATCCCCAAGCTGTAAAATTTTGTCTCCAACAGTTCAGTGCTGTTTCCTATAACAAGGATGGATCATAGTCTGAGGGGGGGGCAGTTTAAAAGAAATGTGATCAGACTTGTGGGGAAAAAATGGAGCCCCATCAAAACTTACTCTGCCCTTTGCTTGTGCAAGCCTGGAACTGTCAGTTTTATAGTACAGGTAACCTCGACTTACAACCATTTGCTAATGCTAGTCTGTAACCATGATAAAATTACTAATACTACTACAACAACAATTTATTTAGTGACTATTGAAGTTACAACAACTGAAAAAAGTGGCTGATGATCATTTTCCACACTTATGATGGCTGCAGCATTCCCATGGTCACGTGATCAAAATTCACATACTTGGCAACTGGCAGTATACTGGGGTCATGTGATCTGACAAGCAACGTCAATGGGGAAGCCAGATTCACTTAACAACTTAACATTGCAATGATTGGTTTAATAATTGTGGCAAAAAGTTTGCAAGATGAGTCAAAACTCACTTAACAACTGTCTTACTTAGCAACAGAAATTTTGGGCTCAATTGTAATCGTAATTTAAGCACTATCTGTAGTACAATGTTTAAGATTATTGATCTATAGAATATTTACCAGTGTGTCCAAAACGAAAGGGAGGTTGAAAACTTATATTACCAGCCTTTCTTTACATGTAGAAATTCCAGATTTTATTTCTGACCTCTCCATATATAGAAACAGGAAAACTTATGTTTAAAACTATGAACTGCTGCTGCCAATCTTGTTGGCTGAATTTAGTTATGTGGACCAATGTGCTGATAGGAGAAAACTGCTTCTTATATATCTTTTTAAAAAAAAACGTATTATCCTCCACCTAACACATATGTGCAATTGTTGAAGCATGTGAAAATGGAAATAAGTTATAGGTTTAAAAAGGAGGTAATGCCCTCCAAATATTTAACATGTTTTTTTTAATATTCTTAAGACAGTTGTGCTATAATTTGGTCTTGAAATCTGGTACTAATTCACAAGAAAAATACCCCAAATATTAACAAGGAAACATTTTTTAAAAAATAGACTTTCTATTTTGCTTCTTGATTGCAAGCTTGATTACTTGCCTTGCATTCTTTTTTTAAAAAAACAATAGAACATAATTCCTCTCTGCTGGATTCACATCCAGAGAAAACTGTGTTCCTGATACTCTTGTCTGTATTGATTTATGGTAAATGTTCATGTCTGAAGGAAAAAAATAGAAAAATAAAGGGCCTGTTATCTTTTTCATATATGGGTTTGATACCTTTGATAAAAGCTGATCTTGTGACATATAGAGATTTAGTATTTGTCAACTACACAAATCCATATGATATATAGCAAATAAGGTAAATCATCTCCCATATCCATGAACTTTTAAAAAATTATTGATATTATACAACATTTTATTCGAATAATATATTAATTTCAGTTTGCTGTTTGGATTAGTTCCTTTATGATGGCCAACTTCAATAAACTTCTCCATGTACGTACAGCCTATTTATGACGTGTTCTTGATTTCTGTTTGTTTTTCTCATTGGTAGCCTACCACTGTAAAATCAAAAAATTATATCCTCCTAATTGATTGATGGATTGGTTGATTGATTAATTGATTGATCATATGCTATAATAACTCCTAGCGACCACATGGATATTCTTAACTAGGATCTATTCCCAACATGAGTCTTCAGATCTTCCAGCTGTGGATGCTTTTAGGAGACCTAAACCTGACCATTGTTTATATGAAACATTCTTGGTATAAAGACTGAAGCTAGTGAGATGGGAGTCTTTGATTCTTATTACAGGCAAAGCTCTTTTCTAAACAAGAACAGATAGTAGAAACTCTCAAGACTATGAAATAAGCAACTAAAAAATGGTGAAAAAAGAGACCCACAATCTCCAAAGATGTAAAAAAGGATGAGCTTCTGGAATGCTATTAGAATAAGCATATATTTTGTAGGTTCATCTCCTTAATTCTTTGCTATGAATCTGCTTATCTACTTTTTATATCTTTTGGCAATGCAGAATATGGACAGAATTCAATTGCCATCCCCTCTGCTTGACCCTGACACTTGACTACATTTTCAGCACAGCTTGTATTAGAGATATAGCATTTTAAAACATGAGTCTCAATAAGCATTTTATATCAAGTCTAAAAGACTACAGCATTGAATCTCTGCAGAACTCTGGTAGAATATTCCTTTTAATTTTATTAGGTTGGTAAATAATTCCATCTTAACATTAATTAGTATTAATAGTGATTTTAAAAAAAATGTTGAATAATCATTGATAACATGTTCTGTCTTATGAATTAACTGGTTATTCTAACAATATGAATATATTTGGAAATTTTATGCAGTTTTATCCTGCCTCAAGGCAATAAAGGTGCCTAATACACCTTCATCCTTCTATTTTCTCCACCACTCTGTGAGGTCAGTTAGACTGAGAGAAAGTGACTGGCCAAGTCACCCAACTGGTTTTTCGTATTTAAGGTAGGACTAGAATTCATGGTATCCTGGTTCCTAGGCCAGCACTACTAGACCAAAGTGACTCTCTTTGTTGTTGGTGTTTATCATTTTAATCATTTTTAAATGCTGGATGTTCATGTTCGGCCCCCAAATGGAATCAAAAATATATTCTAAATTCAGAAAAAAAAGAGGAGGAGGTTTCATGACATAAATTTATCTAAAACAAATCCGAACAATTTATAATATATTAAAGGAAACACAAATAGTCTTAATACATTGTAGCTTACAACTCTCTTCTTTCTCTCATGGTGTACAGGGATTTTTTACTTAAACTAAGTAAAAAAAAGGAAAAGAATAAATAATTCTGTTTATGTATCAAAATAGCAAGTATTTCAAGGTGTTTTACTGAATGGGAACTATTCACATGATAGTTAGGACTAGCTCTAACAGCTTTCCTTGACACCTATTGAGTAGATTATCACTATTATGAGTTGCCTTCTTCTCACCCAAATAATTGGTGTTGATTAGTTTGATAGGTGAAACCACCTATTCACTAGAGATTTTCTCAGCTATTGAGCCCAGCTATACACGAAGAGCTCTTATTCAGCGACAAAGTATACAAAAAAGAAAAGATGTTGAATATTCTTTAAGCCATTTTCCCCCTTGAAGCTGACATATGACTTTCTTTGATCTAGCATTTATATTTATATTCATACAGTGAGAATATTTATTAAGACTTTCACATGGTATACTTCTTCTTTCTTTTTTTTTTAGCCAAACAATTTTTATTAGTTTTCCATTTTACACCAACACAGCTTGAGAACCCACATGGAAATGTGGTGATCAAATTTAAAAAAAAACACACATGATAAGTATATACACAATATTTCTTAAAAAATTCCCTCTCTATCTATATAGGATATTATAATCAAATTAATACATTTTCAAATAAATCCATTCATTACTCTGTCTAACCATCAACTCCATTAATTAGTAAAAAATTTTCAGTCTATAGAAACCTATACTTTTTCACATATTTAGACTTAAGCTTAAAAAAACCTCTCCATTTATTTAAAATATTATAATCAAATTAATATATTTCTAAAACCAATTCATTCACTAATATATCGCTATTTCCAGGTTAAATAATTAAAAATAAACTAACATTTTCTATCTATTTATATTGTAATAGGTTCATTAAAACATTTCTAAAACAAGTTTACATTGAATATATCACTCTATATGAATTTCATTAATCAATAAAAATTTGTGAGAACTCATTGTCTATCTCAAAGATCTTGTTTTATGCTTTCTTAATTTTACAAATATTTAATCTTAGGCTAACACAGTGATGGCGAACCTTTTAGAGACCGAGTGCCCAAACTGCAACCCAAAACCCACTTATACATCGTTGGGTGCCGGGTGGGTGTGGCCCATTGGGTGGGTGTGGCCCATTGGGTGGGCGTGGCTGCAGTGGTAACAGCAGACTGGGTGGGACTAAAACATTCAATCAATCAATTCCAACTTTGCAAGATCTTTTTTTTCCCGTGAGAAGTTGAAATTGACTGATTGATTGAACCTTTTTTTTTGTACACGGCGGTGGAGGTGTAAAGCGAAAGGTTTTATAAAACCCAGCTGAAGGCCTAGGACTGGGGCGACAGTGCGCATGCCCACAGAGAGGGCTCTGAGTGCCGCCTCTGGCACCCGTGCCATAGGTTCGCCACCACTGGGCTAAGATATTCATTTACTATTTGGGTGCCCCAAGTATTTTCTTATATAAACATTATTAACTCCAAAACTAAATTCTTCTCTTTCTCACCAATATTCTATTCTTTTTCAATACTTCTCTAAATCTCCAATGATTAATTCCATCTTTTCCCATATTTCAGTCCTTTTCTCATTGTACCATCTCTAATATTAAAAACATATAAAGCCCTTTTCACAAATTCCAAATCCAAATCAATCCGGATCGCTATGAAACCTTTACCACATTACTATAATCAAATTTAATATTTATATCTTATTCTGGGTTTCTTTCTATTCCAGATAGGTTTCCATAATCGGGCCTCCACCTACCACACTACACACACCAAAGAAGAAGCTCCCATTGTGCATTCTGTTAATTTAGTATAAAAGTTATAGCTAGTCTGAATAACTCATGGCAGAACATCATTTCCCCTTTCTTGTAGCATTGCATAAATTTCAATTAAAATTCTTTCTTTTATATCGTCCTCTTTGATCAAATACATGATATATTTCAATATTTTTCAATCTCCATTCTTATTTTTCTCAAACTTCTGGATGAGGTGTTTTGGGGGCAAAAGCAGATAGAGGTTTCAGTGAATGGATTAAAATTACTTTCTCACCATTGCACAAGGAGGAATAATTAAGCCTTGGTCAGATAGAGCTATTCCATCTATGAGAAGCAAAAGTTAGATCCAATCCCTTTTTTAATTTGTTTTTCAAAACTTAATTTAGCTTTGGTGACTGGCTGGAACAAGAAATTTTAGAATTTGGTTTTTCTCTGTATTCATTTTAAAACTGTTCCTGAAACCTGCTGAAAAATATGACGTGAATTTTATAATAATAATAGTTGTTTATTAATTGATTAATCTTACAACCATATCATAAAGAACAAAAATGCAGCATCTAATGCTGGGGTAAAACTGATTGAAAATATGGTAACGAAATACACATCTCTTTGACATGGGGATTGAAGAGAATTGGCACTGGAATATAACCCTGCCTAATAACATTATAGGTATAGGTATACTTTTAATTGGAGAACCATATATACTCATATGGACCTTCCAATGGGTGTTGGAATAGAGAGCCTTAACTAAGAGTAAGGGTCTGGGTTCCATGCTTAAGTTGGCCAATTTCTCCAACAAAATGTTTCTGTTTATAAAATCAAAAGCTGTTCTGAGATCTGTCACTGTTTCTTCAACATTATTTCCATTAACCGAAATGAAAATAATGTTCAAGAAACAGTGGTGGATAACATTTATTATGTTGAGTTATCCTGCATGAAATTGCTCCATGGCAAGTTGTCCTGTGGTGAGTTGGCCACAACTAGCTGTCTCATTGCAAGTTGGCTGCAGCAAGTTGTCCCACAGCAAGTTGGCTGCAGCAAAATGGCTATTATGAGATGGCTGCAGCCAGTTGGCTATGGTGAAATGGCTGCAGCCAGTTGACTGTGATGAGATGGCCATAGCAAGTTGGCTATGGTGAGATGGCTGTGGTGAGATATCCATGGTGAGTTGGCCACGGGGAGTTGTCCTAGACCCCACCCCACCCCCAGGAAATAATGATTTTCCTATCTCAGGTTTTCTAGTTAAACCATTTTGAACTGCTATGTGAGCTGTAGCCCTAACAGATTATTTGGGGCTTGTGCCTGTTTTTAGAAGCATTGAGCTAAGAGTGACTCCATTGTAAGTCTGTCTTAGTCTATGGCAGGGGTATCAAACGGCCGGCCTGCAGGCCGGATGCATCATGTGGAAGCCGCACCCACCCCATTGCCGGCAATGGCAAAACCGGCCCAATACGTTGCATGATGTCACGTGATGTCACAAGTTTGACATGCCTGGTCTAGGGCTATCAATAACTCACCAAGATGTGGACTGCATCTTGCTTCCTCATGTTTGTCAACCTCTATTTTATTTCTTTTACTTACATTTACATGAGGTGTACCATTTTATCAGGAAACATGGGGAGGACATTTTCTTGGTCTTTTCCATTTCTGTATTCCATACGACAAACCAGCAGAATGGTTTCATAGGCAGTTGGAATAACCAGCTCTATTAGAACTTTAGCAGCTTTACAAGTAAGTAAAAAAAATATCAAATGAATCAGACTCCATTTTACAATTTTTTAAAATCAAATTCATTAATTGAATCAAATGGGTTATTAAATGAACGAAGATCTGACTTACTATTTCCTCCAATTTGTTAATTGATCACTGCCATGTTAATTGAACTGAGAAGTTTTCCAGCCAGCCACCCATCAGCTGTTTCCAGTGCAGCCGGCTCAGAAACTAAATTGCCTTCAAGCCATTGCAGTTGCTTTTTAAAAGAAAAAAAAAAAACAACTGCTGCTAGTTAGCTCAAGCATCTTCAGCTGCCCAGAGCAAGTGCTTTAAAAAAAAAAAACCCACTTGCCACTAATTAGCTTAAGAGTCTCCAGCCAGGCACCCAGAGGAAAATAGGGGAGGGATTTGCAGAACTCTCAGCTTGCAACAGTAACAGAGATGGAAGGGACCTTGAAGTTATCTAGTCTAACCCACTACTCTCAGTATTTCTGATAAATGCCTATCCAGTCTCTTCTTAAAAGCTTCCAGTGATGAGGCAGCTACAACTTCTGGAGGCAATTTAAATGTAAAACCTACAAACTACAGTAATATACACTAATCTCCAAAATAAAAGCAAGGAAACACAACGTTATAGACTGTTTATGTAGATCCTGGCTAGCATTTCTACGAGCAGTTTCAAGGAAAATGCAAACAAAATTTATCTTTGCAAAGTATGTACTTACAAACGAATAGTTTGCAAAGTACAGTACTTAAAAAGCAGAGCAATTCCTCACTCTCTGTTTAGGTTCCAAATTAGGATCCACTATTATCTGCTTTTGAATCACAGTTGTCTCTGCATGACTGTTGTTTTAACTGATCCAGCAATAGTATTTGGATGACTATGTTTAAGGTTAATTGAAGGCTCTTGTAGAGGGTCCACTTTGTTGTTAACTATGATCAGAAGCTCAAAAATTAACAATACCGTTTGTGCCACTAGTAGACATGGTCTAGTTATACAGTCAGTTTCATTTTTGTTTTTTAAGTCTTTATCCCCTTGTTGTATAAACCTTGTAGCAGCTAAACAAATAGCTGCAATATGAGAAGGGGAAGCTTCCTCTGTCATAGAGGCAGAAAGATCTAAAAGCTGGAAACCCTCTATCTCTGCTTGTAGATCCCATTCCAGTGGGCCATATCTATTTGAGAGGCTATCAGAAAAAGTAGGCAAGTCTTGGTTATGTAGGGCAGACATGTCAAACTCGCGACGTCACGTGACATCGTGCAATGTATTGGGACGGTTTTGCCATTGCCAGCAATGGGGTGGGTGCGGCTTCCGCATGACGCATCCGGCAGTTTGACACCCCTGATATAGGGCAAGTGGCTGTTTGCTTTTTGGGTATCAACTTTGACTGTTTAGTAGGCTTGAGTAAAGTCAAGTTAAAAATAAAAAATGGCTTTAGAGAGAGTTTTTTTTAACAGATATTACCTGTACACCATCTTTCTGGGCTTCTGATAAATGTTATGATTTTTTATGTATTTGGGGATCTGTTCCAATACATATCTTATCAAGTTAGATTAGGCTCTTATCAAATGTAGGATTGTGCTCAGTTGCTTTTTCAAAGTCAGAGGGAGAAAAGGAAAAAGTGTTTGTATTTTCAGAAAAACAAATTCTGTCTTCTAAATTTAAAGTGCTTCTTTAATTTTTTTTCTTTATCTGAATTGTTTTTACCATTTTCTTTTATCTTTTTCTGCTTTCTCTTTATGTATTCTTTCTTGTTTATTTTTTCATGATGTAAAAACTTTCAATAAAAATTAAAAAAAATCAATTGTTTCTTAACCTGATGATCAAGTAAATCATATTATTCTTGGAAGTTAAGCTTGCTAGATATATACCTTTTTAAGTATATGCAGTTTTAAACAAATAAATTTAAAGTATACATGTAAATTTGACAAGCACAGGATTTTTCCATTTATCTAAAGAGCTAATTCTGCCTTGATGAATTTTCAGCACTAATGACCGGACAATATGTCCTGCACAAAAAGGCTGAGACAAACGTAGAAGACATAGCATGGGCTTATGGCCCATAGAATCCAATATTTTCCAATATTTTATCACTGTTTCTCATTCCCACATATCTTTTGCTTGAGGTGGATGCTGTTCTAATGTTCAGAAACACATAAATATCTTTTGTATACTCATCAGAAAATGGAGATTGGCTGAGGCTTCTCTCAGAGTGTGAAGGATGGTATCTATGAAGGGGGAGGTGGTGTGATGGACCACGATGAAGCATCCGTTTCCCAGGAAGGATGAAGCATATTTCAAGACAGTCGGCGAGACAAGAGACGACACAGCCTGGAGCTGGACTGCAGTCAGAGGAAGGCCACTCCCTAAATTTCCCTGTTAGGGAAATGTAACTGTTAGGGTTAGAGTGGTATAGGATTAGTCTGGTAAGATTCTGTCTACATGGTATGAGCAAATAAATAATTGAACATTGGTTCAATTGTTCTATGTTATTCTTGGGCTGTGCCTGACACAGACTGAAACTTGATGGCAGCCAGAGATTTGTTTGTTTAATATATGTGATGCCCTTTTTGTTCTGACAGTGATGCTCCTTTTCTTTTATTCTTTAAATAACATTTGTTTATTACATGGTATGATTACTAAAAGTAAGCCTGGCCCATAATTGTCACTAAACGCAATACAATCATCATCATCATTTAGTGGGAACAAAATTCTATATTATGTGTTAAGCTTTAAATAGAGATTTAATTTTCTTTAAATCACGAACTTGTGATATTTAACCTTCAACACATCATATTATTATTATATTTGCTGAAGTTAATTCTTTTTGAATTGTGTGCTGTCTTGAAATGCTTAATCAAGAGAAAAGGTCATCTCTTAATTATCTGATTCGAGATCTGTTGCAAGGCCTGCTTTATTGATAATTTTAAATAACATGGGGTTGCTTAATGGGATGTCTATAATTTAAAAGGCATGAAATATTGCTTTAAATCAGTATTTTTTATCATTTTAGCTTAACATATATGATTAGTCTCTGACATTTGCCGGTCTACCAGAAGACTTTGAAAAACCCAAAATCAGTGTAATGTTTAGGAATAAAGCTTAAAATTTATCCTTGAAATCTCTTCTTAATTAAACTCTGGTAGAAGGATTAGAAATAAATACCCAGCCTGAAGTTATATTCAACAGGATTTTAGTTAAAATGTGATAGCACACGGTCTGACAGACCTTTGGTATTGAGTCAACATATATTTACACAGAAGTTTCTAATAAGGGAATGAAGAATGGAAACATTTATGAATTGGTTATTTATTTATTTATAAAATTTATTGGTCACTCATTTTACCATTGGGTAACTCTGGGCGGCTTACAGTTATATATAAGCTAAAATATAAAAAGTTAAAAACAAACATTAATATCAAAGACACAAATGGGGAAGATGGGACAGAGTGGGGGGAGGTAGGATCTGTTATTACTCAATCAACCATATCTCTTGCACTGTTCCCATACCGGGACCCCACGCTGATTGGCAAAGCCAGGTCTTTAGGCCTTTAGGAAAAGATAGGGTTGGGGCCAACCTTACATGGGGGGGCAAGTTGTTTCAGAGGGCTGGAGCAACAGCAGCAAAGGCCCTACTACTAGACCCTACCAGCCAGGCTGATGGGACCTGCAGCATGCCTCCTGTACCGGCAAGGGTGGTACAGGTCAATTCTAGTGGGGTGAGATGGTCCCTCAAGTAACCTAGACCCATGCCATGAAGGGATTTAAAGGTAATCACCAACACCTTGAATTGTACCTGGAAGCAGACTGGTAACCAATGCAGTTCGCGGAGCAATGGTGTTACAGGGGTCATTCTTGGGGGCCCCAAAACTACCCACGTTGCTGCACTCTGCAGCAGCTGTAGCGTCTGAAGTTCTTCATGTGTAGCCCCAGAAAGAGCACATTACAGTAGTCCACTTGTGAGATGACTAGGAACTGAACGACTGAGTACAGGAATGCATGCACAATTCAAAATAAACACTAGTCAATACATTTCCTGAAGCCTAATGACTTGCTCATGCAACTCTTGGCAAGAACTGCTATGTTTGAATACAATTTTGGTATAAGAAAATGAATCCAAACATTGTATTGCATGAAATTCTCCACAGATAAATGTAAACTTTTCTCCCAGCTGTGTCACTTTTCAATGCCAGTAGAGCAGTGTTTCTCAACCTTGACAATTTTAAGGCATGTGGACTTCAACTCCCAGAATTCCACAGCCAGCAATGCTGGCTGTGGAATTCTGGGAGTTGAAGTCCACATGCCTTAAAATTGTCAAGGTTGAGAAACACTGCAATAGAGGATTTCCCTTTCTAAACCACTGTAAATGGCCCATTCATTCTTTAAAGTTGATTTTTGGTGGTTACTGAGAATTTCAATAGGAAAAAGCCAAGAAGTCCGGATGAGCAAATAGAGTTCTGTTTCCTCTTTTATATGTTCAACCCAGTAATTTTAATAACTGCTGTGCAATGATAAAAATTACTCATCACCATTTTAGTGCCAACGGTTTGTTAATTTTTTATTTCTAAAGATTGTAAGATTAGTACACAGGAAGGGTATGGAAGATTAATGTCAAAACACACATGTACATTTAAACCTCCCCCACCTCCGCCCTACCTTGATTTTTAGGCATGCACCTCACCCCAAAACTAGGACTTATTTTGTGGGTAGGGCTTATATTAGCCCCACCCCCAAAAATCAATCTAGGGCTTATTTTCAGGGGAACATGGTTTGAGTAGTAGATTTTGTATGCTGGGAATATGAATTCTACAAATTGATATAAGGGTAAAAAGAAATATACAGTTATGATCCTTTATTAGGCAGTAAACAGTGGGTTCAAGAAGCAGATCTATTGGATTTTTCAGCCCAAATCTTTATTTACACTTGGTAGCAAATTATTTATTTTTTAGCCTCAACCAACTTCCTTTTCTGTCATATATATGTTTGGGTGTCAGATGAATGTTTGGTGTGTTCAGGACACTTTTGCCAAACTACAACATTCCTGTCTGTCCCCACAGGTTAGTAGTGATGTTTTAATCATGTTCAAGGTAACAAAACTTAAGCTGAATTACACTTCTTGCTTGCTCTGGCTAAGAACCTGCTACCTACCATTTTGGGAGATAGGTAAGATACCTTCCTTGGCAGTTGGTAATATGTCCTCCATTTAGGTTTTCTTGCTCCCTCCTCTCCCTGCTGCTTCTGTTGTTGCAAAGAGGCCCATCCAGCACATCTGCTGCATTTCATACTATCTTACAAAATGCATCCATAGCAGATGGTTTGTGTGTTGTCTGGCAAGCAGATTCTCCTTTAGTCCTGGAGGAGGCCATCTCATACTGGATTGCTGGGCTGCCTGCCATGAGAGGTTAGACCTTTGTTTCTTTTAACTTGGTCAGCAGAGAAATCCTGAACTATTGGTCATTCCTTTGTTTATTAAATTGAGAGTTCTGCCAAGTTCTCGTTCTAACCCAAGTGACAAACATAATTGTAAAATCTGCCTTTTTTAAAAAAAAATCAATTCTCAAACAAAAGCAGTTGGTGTTTGATTTATTTATTTATTTATTTATTTTTGGAATGGGTAGGAAGTGATAAAGGAGAATATTTGTAGCTCAGAGTTGAAATGAGGTGCTCTCTGAGCTTGGTTGTTTTCTTGCAGAAAGGAGAACCCACCAACTTGCCATTTAGGTAGAGACTGGAAAGAGCTGGAACCTGGAAAAGGATTTCTTAAGTCAGCTTCATATCCATCTGGTTTACCCATGGAAGACAATGAACTGAAGACCTCAGGACAGGAAGGCCCTTAAGGAAAATAGTTCACCGCTAACTTCATTAATAAAAAAAACCTTTAGGATCTGCAATTTAATATTATCAATGAGACACTTACATTGCTGGCTTGAAATGTTTCGTGACTATCCTTTCCCCCCCCCAATCAATAAATGCTACTAGAACAACAATGTATTTCCATCTTTATTACTTGTTGAAGCGCAAAGAGTATACCAAGAACAACTGCTGTGCAATGATAAAACAAATGCATATTATAGAGCTACTGTTTTCATTTATGGCCATCATCAAAACTCATTCCCATTCAAACTGAATAAGGATTAGTAGGTATCTCATTAATGTCCACTGATCTATTGCAAGCATTATATTCTTCTGTGTTAGGTCCCATTGTTGTTAAATGGCTGCCATAGATTTCACTGCCTGAATTGCAGGCTCAAGTGGATTATAAATGAAACTGCAATCAATTTTTTGTTGATTTACGTTTGCATAAATTGAAGGGGAAAATGAATGACTCCTAGATTCCTCCTGCTTATATGTGAAAATATTCTGAAATAGGCTAGAAAAGTGTGGAGAAAAATTCTGAGCACATGGATAATTATCTGCTTGTCTGAAAAGGAAGAAGGACAGAATATTTGTTAGCTGGCAGATGTTCCATATACAGGATAATAAGTTGGATTATTGTGTTCAGAATGTATTTTTTAACAATGGAGAAATATAGTTTACGTTAAGAATGTCCTGTTCTTTGCATTTCTTCAGAACTTTTCGGTACTAGCGGGGGCTATAACTTCTGTACAATATTCCAATTACATATGCCGGATAGCTCCTTTCATAGTAATCTCATTAACTTTAATGGCATTACTTTAGATTAAGGAATTTGACAGCTGCCATCTTACAGTCACCTCGTGCTATGTCTATGGGCATTGTTGAAATCCCTCTGGGTCTTCCCTTGAATGAGTTTTTCTCTGATACTGTGACTAATAATTGAGTTTCGTTTGTCACCCTTTGGAAAACATTTTTTCCTCTTACACAGATGAAACTCAGATAAATTTCAGTGAAGTCATTCTATGTTTGTCAGAATTTTCTTTTTTATTGGAGAGACCAATTGCTATCCTCCTTCCATTTCCAGTCAGTTCAAGGTTCAGCCTCCAAATGTATCTTTCTAGGATTTGCTGGCTTGAGACTCCAAAGGACTGAAGGATAGCATCATGTTTACACTAAACCTCCTTTTGATTCTCCTTATTCATGGAGCAAAGAAAGATTTCAAGGAGTTAGTAATGACTGCCAAGTTTAAAGCAAAGAAACTAAATATTTTTGGCTGGTCTAAGTAGCTGTCAACTATTGATAACTTAAGGTGAACAATGACTCCTTGTAAAGGAAACACATTCTAAATGTATTGGGTCTGTCAATGATGAAAACTAAGTGGCGTATCATTTATTCATTTTAAGGTATGTTGCCATGATTTGGGAATAGAAAGAATGCAAAGGTGGCTGATAAATTTATTTTTAAAGTCTTATTATAAATAAAGTCTGGATCCAACCTACGATAGTTACAGAGAAACAAGTGGGAGGGGAACTACAGAGTAGTCTTCCATTAGGGCTTTAACAAATGAGCAATTTTCTATAGCTAAAATTCTTACACTGTTTTTCCTTTTAAATAATCAATATGAAACCACCCAGGGATGATCAGTGTCACTTCTCTAAGCCTACTTTTTAAATTACATTCATTCAGTCACATAGAAATGGGGAAGCCTAGTCTGCCAGCTATATTGTCTGTCTTTTAAACAAGAATCCTTTCTTCTAGAAGTATCTTTTGTGCATGAATGCTTGAGAAGAATAGTTTTACACGGAGAAGAAATGGGGAAGGGGGGGAGTAAGTCCTGTTCTTTTTACATATAAAAGTATCATGAATTCAGTAATAACATTTTCTGTATTCAAAATTCTGACTAAAGGGGCTAACATTTGCATTTTTCCAGTTGGCTGAATTGAGTTAAATGAACAAGTTTGTAGGTTGCCAATTGTGCAGCCTAAGTCTTATTTCTTCTATCTGCTATGATAGAAATGATATATTTGTTCAAATGTTATCTATTTCAGGCCTCTATTAGTTCTGTGACATCTTCAATTTTTTTTCCTGTGTCTCTTCCTGCACAAAACCCACTTGTAGGTTTTGCCATTGTATAGAACTGCATTTGAAAACCTATAAATCTATGTTGGAATTGTCGTTTGCCAAGTACATCCTCAATGGGCATGATTTTAGCCAAGATTAGAAATGTCTTGGGCAAGATCTGAACACATTCTCCCAGAATATCATGCTCTTCCCTACTACCATATATCCATGTGGTATGATAGATCTTCACAAGAGTCTTTAATGACTCTTTTTCATTTATGCTACAGGAAGAAGAAAAAAACACTTCAGTGCAAATATGAGGAGAAGTATTGTGAGTAAAGATTAACTAATCCTATCTAGGAGAAGCAAAACTGCCCATTCAATTCAAACATTTATAAGACTTTATAAAACATTTATTTATTGTTTAATAAAGATAAATAGAAAATACATTGTGTGCTCAAATTAAATGAGCTGATACCCTTAAATTATATATGTGTGTGTGTGTGTGTGTGTGTTTCTCTCTCTGGGTGTGTAGTTATATATATTAACCTCACAGTTCTATTTCCTATAATGTAAAATGCACAGTTCTCTATAACTTTCCTTAAAGTAAGAAGTTGACATCAAAAGTGCATGAACTGTAATACTTAATAAATTTCAACTAAAATTAATGATTATCATTATCATCATATTTTTCCTAGATTACATATGCTTGTGTCAAAGTGGAGAGGCCTAATAAATGAAGGTCAGAACCTTTTGTAAATGGATCATTATTTCAAGTATAACCAAATTTTACAGGGGCAGTCAGCCATTAGCATCAGAGAGTAATTTAGTTGTCCACATTGATGTTCTCTTACTACCTCCACTCTACAAAGCAGCTGCATTACAAGTAATCCTGTAATGTAATGTAAAGCTAACATTACTTGGCACTCTCATTAGTTCTCAAAAGAAAAGTAAAAGATCAAAGGGACATGAAGTGTTAAATGCACATCTGCTCAGACAATTTAGAGGCTTGGTTGGTGATCATTAGAAAGTACCCAAAATTCTTAAAGATGTGAACAAGATTTAACTCTGTGTTATTCGGTGGTAATTTTGTGGGGCTGTGGATTGAAGATAGGATATAGACTTGGCTGTAATTAAATTGTCCTTGTTCTAGCCATGTCTGAAGCACCACAGATTTAGATGAAAAAGGTGTAATATAACATCCATAGGCAGCCCATTTTGTGTTTCTTTTATGGATTTTATGCTTAGCCTCTTTGCTGCACAATGAAAGATAAAGCTAATAGTCAATCCACTTCAGAATGAAGGACTTTTCATTTAAAGTATCATCTAACATACTGGTCCAATGTAGGTTGGTTCTTCCCAAATCTAGGGCTGTAAAAGGTCTACTGTCCCCAAATCTCTTGTGATTTATTTATTAGGCTTGTGAGTCTAATAAAGGATTATAAACTTGGTATCTCTGCTCCTTGACCAACATCTCAACTGTTACATCATAGCAACACTTTCACCATTACATCATGCTGGCTCTCTCAATATGTAATGCATATTTCTCTGAAACTGTCTGATAGAGGATTGATTGATTGAATGATTGATTTTATTTTCTCACTGAGTTCTGCCTATGTTGATCTACACAATTTTGAACTTAAGTATATATGATTGAATGTAGGGGTTCATCCCTTAGGAAGCATTCATTCTAACTATTAATATATTAAGAGAAAAGCAGCAAAGGATTTTATTCAAGAAATACTTTGAAAAAGAGGAGGGAGGTATTTCTTCCCCTACAAACTGCCAGTAAACCCTGAGGATTATCCTGTAAGGAAGTAAAGTGTCTTGTGCCTTTTTTAAATTGCATTTTTTCTTCTTTTCTTCTTCTTATTTTCCTACACTTTTTAATCTTTCTTTCCATTTGCTACTCTTCCTCTTAGTTTGTATTAGTTTACACTATTGTAATTAAAATTCTTGATAAAATTATATCTAGAAATAAAGAGCAACTCTAGAAGTAAAGAGGTCTGTTCCTGTCCTTAAAGAATGGCTGATGGTCCATTCTGGTGACAGGGCAATCAAACAATACATCATGCATTATTCCCTCAGAGATAGAAGTACATTGGTGAAGGGATTTCTAAATATGTGAATTGTGGACATCTGAAAATCAGCAAACTTCCTTTTGGAAAAAAAAATAGATAATTTTAGGGGCAATTTTAGTTATGCTAACATGAGCCGCCGGCCAGAAGTTGAAATAAGTTGGAAGGTAATTGGCCTACAATCAACTTAAATGATTCCATTTGAGCATATTTACCTTCACATTGATAAAAGGCTTACAAAAAACTTTTATGCAGGCAGTAATTTATTCTGATAATTACAAAGAACTCTGGGCAACTGACAAGAAGAAGTGGATTGTTTTTTTCTTTTTCAGGGTGGGACATAGCTATATATAAGTGAATTGTAGCATGAACATCAATTCCCATTTGTGACTGACTTCTAGACAATACTTATAATAAATCTTGATTATACAAATGAGCCATGAAACAATCAGAGGTAACAATTTCATGGATGTCACAACCAATTTATGTAAATGTTTACCGCTGAATGAAAAATAAGAGACTAGATTTGGCAGAAAAAAATGTTGGTAAATATGTTTCACCACCTGAGTTTCTCATGATTGAGTGATATAGTATTTCTGACTAATAAATATGTATCATCAGAATTCGTAACACAACTGGACACACCTAGACAGGAAAACCTTTACCTTTACTATTATATAATGCGTATTAAAAGCAGTATCCGCTAAATATTGCAGGAAAAAAATAATTTTGAAATATTATGTTCTCTTCTAGAAATAGATTCCCTATGCCCATGTTTTCTTACTTCAGTGATATTAGAGATGTTGCAATGTAGAAGTAAGAATTGCTGATGCTTGGAGAGCTAAGATTTGATGATTACTTCAGTGGAAGACTACCGAATTAACATCCTTTTTTCTATATATGATTTTCTTCATTTCATTTTAAATCACTTACATCCCAGTACTTCTTCCATGTTTAGGGCTATTATTTTGTTCTGGCTTGCTGATTAATATAAAAAGGCATTAATTATGCCTCTATTTAGTTACTGGGTTGCTAAGTTACTTTTCTGTGCAATTCACTTTCCAAGGATGGAGGATATACTTTATTTTTACAATACAAACAAGTAAATATAATTAGAGGGCTTTGTCTATATTCACCCCAGTGTCTGATCTCCAGTGCAAAAGTTTTTGTTTTTGTTGGTTTTATGAATGCAGCCTAACATTATGAGCAAATGAGTTTTTATACAGAATCACATAATAGAAAGGGAATTCATCATATAGTGATTATGTAAAATTACAACAGATTGTTTCTGTGGGGCCTTTAAACCATTTTGCCTTGTTATCATAAGCACAGTTTTGTATCTATACAATACTGGATTTTGTTTAAACTTCATTCTATTTGGAATACAGTCACTGAAATAAATTGGACATTATTTAATGAAGACTGAGTTAAGTTCCACCGATTTAAACTATTACTCTATGTCTGGATCCCATTCATTGACCAAAACTTTTAAGGCCTTTTGGTTATGTTCCAAACTTCATATTATGATATCATTTTTTTATATTTTAATCCTTTTACTTTGGAAAAAGGAATGTAAATTACTTAAGAGTTCTATTGGATTAGAGTATATAAGCAAATACATATATACATAAATATGCTTTAAAGAAGCTGTGTGTAATAATTTGATGAAGAATGTCCTAATACCTATACATATATATAGGTATATATATAAACAATACCCATGTCCTAATACACACACACACACACACACACACACACACATACACACATGTCCTTGATAGCTGCAAAAATGCGAATCCCGGGCATATTTGTTCAATAACACAATCTTCGATCTCCGGGAGAGGTATAAACCAGTTGTTTATTGCTAAAAAGATATTTAAAAACAATAAAAACAACTATTTACAATGTTAAAAGAAACAACTTAGCTTTCGCTGGTCCCCTGCCAGCGTCCTCAGAGTGGGGCTCAGGGGTGGGGAGATTCTTTTTATACACCTTGCTGGTCTAACTGCTTACTCATTGCCCCTGTGATGGGGCCATCCTTCCTGATTAGCTGTAATTGCCTTGATTGCCCCACCTTCTCTTTTTTGCACTCCAATTCCACACTTTTCCCCTCTCTCATCCTTGTCAATCTCCTTCCTCCCAGCACCACTGCTGCCAGTGTGCTCTCTAACCGCTCCCTCCTACTCATTCCAGGCTGCGCATTCAGACCCAGTGTTCCAAAAGGCTTGCCATCAGGGCTCCCTTCCTTTCTGGCCCATTGGTCTGCACGCTGTTCCTGCCTGCTGTCATCCATTCCTGTCAGTCTTTTTTTCTCCGATTTTCCTCCACCCCCGGGTGTGTGCATGCTCCATCGTGTCTCATCCTTCTGCTCCGTCTGCCCACAACCCGGTGGGGATGCCTATTGGCTTGCTCTTAGGCTCAGCCCCTCTCATCCTCGTTAGCCTTATCTCCCCCTTTCACACCTGGCTGTGCGTGCGCACAATCGTGTCCCGTCTCTCTGCCCCATCTGCCTACGGTCAGTTGGACTATCCGCTGGCTCCTCTTTAAGACCAACCTCCCCCATTTTTTATCCCTGTCCCCCTCCTTCCCCCTCTTGGCTAACCCTGTCTTGTTTGGTGTCCCTGTCTTACGTGTTTTGGGTTGTACGGTCAGGTCCGGCATTCCCAATGCCCCCTCATTGTCACCTACCCCCTGTGACCCTTCACCATGCTTACTTCCTCCCTCCTTTTCACCCCATCCATCCATCCATCCATCCTTGATTCCAATATTTCACCATCCATCCCTATTCCCTCCAAATCCTTTCTTTGCCTAGCCATGCGATGACTAGAGAGAGAGAGACGGGACATGATCTACTGAGTATATGAAATCCCATGTACTGCCTGCCCCACCACATACATCGGACAAACCAACAGAAGAATAAGTGCACTCATTGAAGAACACAAAAACTCAGTCAAAAAAGAGGAACCAACTTCTTCCCTGGTCCAACACCTTAAAGCCACAGGACATGAAATTGATTTCAAAAATACCCGAACTATCCCCAAAACTGAACACTTTAATAACAGAATAATCAGAGAAGCCATCAAGATAGAAAAATGCCCACACAGCATGAACAAACGAGATGATACCTCCCACCTACCAGCCATTTGGAAAACTGCCCTTATTGACAAACAAGTCCATAACACAAAGAATGACACCAGACCTACACTAACGAAAACCACACAGGATGTCACCACCACACATCCACGCAAAAAGCAAAAGCAAACCCACAATGATGATGAGGCATGACCACAAACCAGAAGCCAGACCACAGCTGCATCATTAACCACCTTAAACCCCTCCAATCCATACATGAAGCAAACTAACACCCACCATGAAGATGAGGCACGACCATGAACGCGAAGCCAAACAGCTATGCAGCTCACCATCTCTAATCTCCTTGCAACTCAGACTAACCTGAACACAACAAAGCCCCCACCCAAACAGAACACTTCCCCAGCCAATCAGAGCACAGCCAACCCCCCATCCAATCAAAGCACAGCCAAGCCGCTAACCAATCAGAACACACCTCCACCCAATCAGAACACAGCCGAGCTCCCAGCCAATCAGTTCAAACCCCCACTGGCAGTTAAAAGGAAGAAACAGCTACAATCACACATTGTTCCTAGAAGCATTGTGTTCTTCAATGCGTGCATTTATCCTTCTGTTGGTTTGTCCAATGTATGTAGTGGGGCAAGCAGTACATGGGATTTCATATACTCCTTGATTTATTGCCCCACTACATACATTGGACAAACCAACAGAAGGATAAATGCACGCATTGAAGAACACAAAAACTCAGTCAAAAGAGAGGAACCAACTTCTTCCCTGGTCCAACACCTTAAAGCCACAGGACATGAAATTGATTTCAAAAAGACCAGAACAATTGCCAAAACTGAACATTTTAATAACAGAATAATCAGAGAAGCCATCGAGATAGAAAAACGCCCCCACAGCATGAACAAACGAGATGATACCTCCCGCCTACCAGCCATTTGGAAACCCGCCCTTATTGACAAACGTATTCCTAACTCAAAGATTGACACCAGAAACACACAGGATGCCACCTCCACACATCCACGCAAAAAGCAAACCCAAACCCACACCAATGATGAGGCAAGACCACAGACCAGGAGCCAGACCAGAGCTGCAACATTGGCCACTTTGAACCTCTCCAGCACAACAAAGCCCCCACCCAAACAGAACACTCCCCCAGCCAATCAGAACACAGCCAACCCCCCAGCCAATCAGAGCACAGCCAAGCCCCTAACCAATCAGAACATAGCCAAGCTCCCAGCCAATCAGTTCAAACCCCCACTGGCAGTTAAAAGGAAAAAACAGCTTAGACCACACATTGCTCCTAGAAGCAGAAGCCAAAAGCACCAGCCTGAAGATGATGAATGAGATTTCATCGAAACGTTGCCAAGACACTTCAAATTCTACGCGGGAGAAAACCCGAAGAACCAAAGACCTACATACAAACACCCGCGAAAACCTCAGAAAACATATATATATATATATATATATATATATATATATATATATATATATATATATATATATATATATATATATATATATATATATATATATATATATATATATATATATATATATATATATATATATATGTTTTTTTTATTTAAGTTGCTAACAAAGGATAAGGGAGATCTGATATAGCTATTTCGAGTTCTTTAACTCTCTTCAGTCAGTTTAACTCTCTTCTGACTGAAGAGAGTTAAAGAACTCGAAATAGCTATATCAGATCTCCCTTATCCTTTGTTAGCAACTTAAATAAAAAAACATATATATATTTGTGCCTGCAGATGGCTCTGGGTTGAGCTGAAACAGGCAAAAGAAAGAAAAGATTTCTTTCTCCCATATTTGGGTTTACAGGGTGCAATCTAAAAAAGAAACACTTGATACATACATACATATACATACACATACACATACACATACACATACACATACATATACATATACATATACATATACATATACACTTTGAAACCCAAGCTCTAGAAAAATCTGATCACAAACCCAAACTCTGGCTCAGATACGTAGATGACACCTTCATAATCTGGCCACATGGGAAAGGAAAGGAAAGGAAAACTGGACAACTTCCTTACACACCTCAACAGCCTACACCCCAAAATACAGTTCACCATGGAAACAGAAGCTAATAACCAACTTCCCTTCCTGGATGTCTTAGTCTACAAGAAATCCAATGGCTCCCTAGGACACACCATCTACCAGAAGAAAACACACACAAACCGCTATCTGCACGCACGCTCACACCACCACCCAGCACAGATCAACTCCGTAGCCAAGACACTCATCTCCAGAACCAAATGCCTAGCTGACGAACAACACCTAAAAACCGAACTACACACTCTCACTAATGTACTAACATCCAACGGATTCCCAAGAAATAAGATTTCCAACTTAATCCAAAAAGAAACTCCCACTAAAATCCATGACAGAGAACAAGAAAACGACAAAGCCCTCCTCCCATACATAAAAGGCACCACAGACAAGATCAGCAAAGTCCTGCACAAATATAATGTCAAAACAGCATTCTGCACAAACAGAAAAATATCCACCATCCTAAGAAACCCTAAAGACAAAATTGAGTTAGAAAATCAAGGAGTATATGAAATCCCATGTACTGCTTGCCCCACTACATACATTGGACAAACCAACAGAAGGATAAATGCACGCATAGAAGAACACAAAAACTCAGTCAAAAGAGAGGAACCAACTTCTTCCCTGGTCCAACACCTGAAAGCCACAGGACATGAAATTGATTTCAAAAAGACCAGAACAATTGCCAAAACTGAACATTTTAATAACAGAATAATCAGAGAAGCCATCGAGATAGAAAAACGCCCCCACAGCATGAACAAACGAGATGATACCTCCCGCCTACCAGCCATTTGGAAACCCGCCCTTATTGACAAATGTATTCCTAACTCAAAGATTGACACCAGAAACACACAGGATGCCACCTCCACACATCCACGCAAAAAGCAAACCCAAACCCACACCAATGATGAGGCAAGACCAGACCAGAGATGCAACATTGGCCACTTTGAACCTCTCCAGCACAACAAAGCCCCCACCCAAACAGAACCCTCCCCCAGCCAATCAGAACACAGCCAACCCCCCAGCCAATCAGAGCACAGCCAAGCCCCTAACCAATCAGAACATAGCCAAGCTCCCAGCCAATCAGTTCAAACCCCCACTGGCAGTTAAAAGGAAAAAACAGCTTATACCACACATTGCTCCTAGAAGCAGAAGCCAAAAGCACCAGCCTGAAGATGATGAATGAGATTTCATCGAAACGTTGCCAAGACACTTCAAATTCTACGCGGGAGAAAACCCGAAGAACCAAAGACCTACATATATATATATACATACACTTTTTATTAGTCCTATGGTACATGTGACATTCGAAGCAGTAGCAAATTTCGGATTTGAGAGTAATCTAATCTAATTCATTGTAATGATGTTTATTGTAGCATTTCCTGAAAAAGATGGATGAGACAAGCTTTCAAATACCAACGTTTGCTGACATTTAGTCAAGCATAGGTCATAAAATATCACTGCAAAATAATGTTTTTATAATTTATTTTATAATATTAATATATATATTATTGATGAGAAAAAGTTCCTGATTTTTATATCTACTTTGTGATATAAAAGTAAGTGACAAATTACAGTATTAGCAATTCTGAATTTTGGATTTGATGAAAGAAAGCTGGTAGATTAATAAAACCATAGAAAAAAACTTTTCAGAGACAAATACAACTTTATTTTAGATGAATATAACCAAAAGATAAACATAGAATAAAGTATCTTTCAGAGCTCCAAATCTGTATTTTATCTCTAACAACCACTTCTTATTTACCATGCCTGAACTATCTTTATAAATGCATTTAGTTTGTTCAATTTCTTTTCATTGAGTGTCATTATTACCATAGTACACAAGTACACACTGTGAAATCCTTTGGATTCCAGAGACTGAGGCTTACCTAAATCACAAAGTTAATTCAAGATTAGGAACAATGGCTGTCTCCCTAACTATAAGACAATGATACCTTTATTCTGCAGTTTTAGATTGTACCAATAGAGTTATAAATCCCTTGCTTTTAAGATATTCAAATTCCAATTCTGCTAAAAATACAGGGGAGGCTGGTCACGGATGGATTTAATGGAAAGTGAGTTGAATAATGTTGATCCCATCTCTGTGAAGGAATTTGACATTTTATTCAGTTACGCTACTATAACACTACAAATGTCATCATTCATACTAATTTTAGGATTAGCAGTTTTGAGCACAGCTGCTATTGCTAGTTCTGCCATAGATTCCAATGCCAGTGTTTCATCTTCAAGGTATTAGTTAATATTAGTTAATATTATCATCCGGCCTATTCTTCCATCTCAGAACTAGCTTCCAGTTTCTCTTTCCTTTAGTCACACTGTTACAATGTATAGGTGTGGGTGGGTGTACTTTCTATGTCTATTTCACTAAAAGCAATGACAAAAATGGCAATTTTGTTAGATTTGCTTCTTCCAAGAGTCCAATGGGAAGGAGATATTAAGAAGACTGAGGTCACTGAATTTGATGTTGTTTATGGACCAGAAAGTAACACTGCTGTGGCTTCCCATTTTAGTCAGGAAAAAAATATTGAAATTTTTTTTGGAAAAGATTGATTTATATTTTTGCTACTTACATCCTATTCAGTTCCAGGAATTACTGCAACCAGCTTACAAAAGAGAAAACTAAAATAGATTGAATTGGGAAAAAAATATTAATGATCAAATTCCCACCCCAAGCAAGAAGAGGTGATCCATTATACCAGGGGTAGGCTCAGGAATTCTGGGAGCTGGTCCACGAGTCATAAAAGAGCCAAGGTTGCCTACCCCTGTACTATACTATCGATTCTGAAGGCTTTCTGAATGAGCTGGAATGTGGGCAATTTCCCTAAATTCCAGCAAAGTTGGTGCTGACTTGTCTCTGGGAGGAGCTACAGAAAATGCATGGAAAGACCTCATGGTCTCTGGTGATAGTAGTTCCTCATGGATGGATCTCAAAGGTTGAACCAGCAGAAACTCCTAATGGGCAAGTGGAAATAGCAAACAAGCAGGTTCTAAACCATGTAGGGCTTTAAAGGTGACAACCAGCATCTCACTTCAGGGCAGTGGAAGTTATAGATTGCTAATTGCTGGAAATCTTGCTAGAAATGTTTGTCAAAATACGATTTTGAGAAAAGATCCACCATTTAGGTTTTATACCTGAAATAGGTTTTATCTATAATAATAAACATACTAGGATTTTCGGAGTGTTAGCCTGTCATGTGTATTTTCAAATATGTGAAAAAGGATCGCTTCTATGGCTGAGATTGCATGAACATTTTGGCCTTTTCAACATAGTGGAAAAGGGATGTTGTCTTACCTAAACGCCTTTTCTCAGCATGATGATGGAGAATCTGATGCGTCCACTATATATTCAGATGTGGCCACTAACTTACCCAGATTCTGATGAGCACGAACCTGGTCCAGGGGGATCAGTGCTTGGAGTTCCTGAAGCCATATAATGGAAGTTCTGGCAAAGAAAGAGGTGGAAGTGGCTGCCCTCACTGATCATGCCGAGGCTTGATGAGACCTTTGTAAGGAAAACTCAGATTTTCTGTCCTCTGCCTTTAAGGTCTCAGCCATGTCTCCTGACACCATGGAAGAAGAAAGAATTGGTCTTAGAGAATTATCAACAGTTGGAACCTCCAAGAGTTCTGACAAGTTCTGACGTTAAACAATTTTTGTCTGTCCCCCCCAGTGATGGGAGGATGCCAGGGATCCCCCATTGCTTTTGAATAGAGTTCAGGAAGAAGGGGGGACAAGGGATATGTCTTTCCATGATCGTGGGTTCGAAAAAAAGAGGTTTTGAGTCCTGGGTGGTGGAGGGAGCCGGTTGAGTTTCCTGCTCAGGGGAAATCTTGACTGAGGTAGTTGCCTTCTGCAGAAATGATTTAAACAGGCCCAGGTCAAATAGGCCAACAAAGGGGGAGGGGTCCAGAGCTGACTCCTCGTCCTCAGATAATTGTATGTCCATTGACCAGTATTCCTCTGGACTTGAGTCTCTGGCCTGAGATGATTGGTTGGACAAAACTGATTCAGGGTACCCCGGGGTTTCCTCCCAGTAATGCTGTGTGGTCGTGGGAACCCCAAATTCCGAACTGGACCCCTGGATAAGTTGGGCAAACACTTGGGCCGATAGCTTTTGCAGGTGCTCTGGCCATGGTCCTTGAGGCTCTGTAGGGCGAAGACCGGCCGCTATGGGTATAAATGTGGCCTCTGGTGCCTGGTTGAAGGGTCCACCCACTGGGGGCTTGTCTCCTGACTGAGAGGAGGGCCTTCTCCCTGCTTGACTTCTCTTATCGGGGACCAGGCCCTTTGAGCTAGGGAGCTAGATGGGCCTGGTTGCGGAATAAATAGTGAGCCATCATGTGGGACCTGTATAGCCTGGGCCATCTCACTGGTGCCCAGTTGTTGAGCCTTGGAAAATTGCTTTTCCAATGCTAGGTGTCTCCTGCTGGCCTCCTTCACTGCTGCCTTAGAGGGCTTCTTGCCAGAGGCAGCTTTGGCCTTGACCTTAAGTTTTCGTGAAGCCTTTAATTTGGAGGATTTGGTGTTCTCCGGTACGGAAACTTAGGGTTCACCTTGCACAGTCTGAGGGGCCTCATTGTCTGCCATCACCACTGAGATCCTACTGAAATGCTGTAAGAAGAATCTCGGGAGCGCTGGGTATGGCTGTGACAGTAATTGCTCTAGACTGTGGTAGATGCTGGGCCGACAGCCACACTCACACCAAATTGATCCTGATGGCTTTTGCTGCAGTGGCCGGGGTGGCCAAATCACCACTGCCAGTTGTCCTTCGATGTAGTGAAGGATTTTTTTGTGTTTTAAAACAATACTGAGTTAATCAATATTGATCTCCCTTAATTAATCATACTGACAATTTTATTAATAATTAATACTAATAATCAAGGAGATTACTGATTATTATTATTGATCACCAAATTACTAGTAATAATGATAATGATACTAATAATAATCTGCAGGCTGCAGGCCCTGCCGCCTTGAGGCAGAGCGTCTGGCTCAGAGTGACTTTAATGCCTGGATTGCTGATCCTGGATGATCAACTGGTCTCCGGATGCAGCAGCAAATTTAAAAGTTTTGTAAGTTGGGATGACCACGTGGCCAAGATGGCGGCCGCAAGCATGCTGCTGGAGAATGGAGAGGTCCTGGGACAAAGGGTAACTGTCGAGCCCCCCCCTTCACCTGAATCTAATAAGCTGTAGATGATTCTATTGATCAGCTGGCTTCCAGCCGAATCGGAGAGACTTGAAATTAAGTATCGCGCCGGCCGCGTGGTTCAAAATGGCAGCCGCGCACAGAGCACAAAGCTCAGGAGGGACCCGGTCTGAGGCTTCGATATTGAGCCTCTTCTGTCTCAAAAATATCACCTCTGCCTCTCCTGAGTCCCTGCAGTCTGTTTGCACAAAGGGGCAGCCGAAACTGTTAAAGTCTGGCAGCTGTGATCGGTGCGCCTCTGATCTTTACAATGGGAATATGTGAAGCTTCTTACAATGGGAAGTTGTGAAGCTTAAGGGTTTAGGAGCTTTAGCCCAGGCTAAGCCTGTTCAGGTTTGAATATTCAGTGCCTGATCTAAAAGGATAGGAATCCCTGCTTTGGGGCAGCACTGATCTCAGTGCTGTAACCAAGGAGGAGAAACCACGAAGGGAGAAAAAGAAAGATACAACCTGCTCTGAAGTCTGAAAAAGGGAGCCAAACACAATCATGTCCTGTTGGGCTGCAGACTAAGTCGTGTCTGGGAAGCATATGACCAGCAGGAGGTGTGGCTACTTTTTTCTGACTTAGTCTAATTGGGCAGGAAGACAGTCTTAACCCATTCGTGGATTCTCCATCCATCATGCTGGAGAATGACAATACAATGCAACAACGCAACATAGGAGGCTGACCTAGTATTTACCTCTGCAGTAGCTCCTGATAAATGAAAAAAAATCCACTTCACACTATTGTTACAATGTTACATAGTTTGCAGAGATATATAAAAGTTATATAAAATATTCGAAAGAAAAGCTGTAGAGCAGCAAGAAGCCTATTCTTGGCATTCTTCTTTGTATATTTGTTTATTGATTTTTTTAAAATAAAGCATGCACCTTACAATAAATATGATTTATTGTGTTGTGCATGTTTAGATTCCCCCTTCATTCAGTTCTTTGCAATCTCTTGCTACTGAGAAATGAGTTACACTTGAGTACCTTTCCTTTGATAACTTAATTATTGCAGATATTCTTTCTTGCTTAGGTTTTTGAGGGTTCTCTTGATCAGATTGTCCAGTTTCTCTATTGCTTTGGATTACTGGGATGTAGGTTTCTTTGTTCTACACTAATTTGTCTCAAAAACCTAAAGAAGAACCAAACCATCACTATCCTTTGAGCAAAGGCAAAACCAGGATTAACATTAAAAGAAAACAACGCATACAAAAAGCCAAAGAATTATTGCAGGAGAGAAGAACAGTGGTGGATAATAACATGACCCATTCATCCATGCTGTCATGGACATTGCAAAATACACAAGGTCAACAAATACACAAATGTACAAGTTCATCTTACCACTTCATCCAATTGTATTGTTACCAGGGATCCCAAAAAAGAATGTAGCCAAAAAACTTACAAAAAATATTGGACATCTCACAGAAGGGAGCAAATATTCTATCAATGCCACACTACACTGCCTCCAGAGAATCAAAGACCTAAAATATAAATTATGAAGATCAAATTATGGTTTGATTAAATGTCACACATTCATTATGTCCATAGATCCAGAACTAGTGAAACAATCCATGGCAGCAGTACAACACACCCAACCTAACCAAATGCACTAAAATCAGAATACTCAATATCATGGACCTCATCAACCTCTGCCTCATTACCTATTTTTCAGTTTGATGGACAAATATATCAAAAACTCAGAGGAACAACCTTGGGATCAACACTCTCAGAACTCATAGCAGAGACTGTAATTCAGTGTCTAGAAACTTCAGCACTCCCACACATATAGCCAAAAGTATGGCTCTGGTATGTGGACAATACCTTCATCACACTTAGAAAAGGAAAGGAATAACTAGGAAAAAACACATGAAACAACATCTTGAAAGGAATAAAATTCACAAGAGAAGAAGAAAACAATACATTACCCTTCTTGGATATCCTCAAAGGAAACAACAGCAAGTTAGAAACATTATTCTATCGCAAAATAACCCACTCTAACTATAGTTGTGTTCCCAGTACTGACTGAAGCAACCCAACCTTCCTGCTCTTTTAGCAAGTGAAGAGAAACCACGTGCAAACTTCCCAATATCTGAGCACCAATCACCTAAATAATGTTACCCAGATCTAGTTCAGAATACTCAAAGTCTTTCCTGGTTCAATTGTTACAGAAAGCAGAACTGAGTGTCAATACAGTATGGATGACATCAAGCTCAAACACTCCAGACAACTACCCTAAGAAGTTTCATATAGCTCACGGGTGTTAAACTCACCGCGTCACATGACATTTCACAACGTATTGCAACTTTTTTTGCATTGCCGGAGCTGGGGTGGGTACAGCCTCCATATGATGCAACTGGCCATGGGCCGGCAGTTTGACACCCCTGATATAGATAGAGAGAAAATAATGGTTTTTGGCACTCACACCAGAGCTAACAAATGCAGATGAACAGGGATCTATTACCGTATTAAAAGTAGGAGTCGAGTAGAACCACTGTAACATAGTTCCCACAATCCAAAACTCATCAGGATTCAACTTTATCAAAAGCTTCTGAAAAATCAAGTAGGATGAACAGTCATGTCCCTGCTGTCTCTCCTCCATAATAGGCTCTCATGGCTATTTCTACCCTTGAACTGGAAGCTGGATTGATTCCCAGGATTCAAAAAGTACAATTAAAATCCTACATACATACTATATTGTCACTCGAGACAGAACAGGGCAATGAGAAAAAGTAATTAAGTCATAGTTTTTATTTGAGGTTTATTGTTCCAACGGATGACTCATTGCATTACCATGCTAAAAACAAATGCTGCTCTGTATTGCCAGGATAGTGTCAAAAACTATCCAAAATGTAGTAATGCATCCATTAGAAACCAAACCAAACACATTTTTAAGATGTCAGACAAAGCAATTTGTGTTCTTGAAGAGAGAACTGGGCATTGAGCAAGGAATTCAAGCAACTCTTGTAACTTTCTTTAACTTTAATACAGGAAATATAGAGATGGGAGGGACAAAGTCTAATTTCCTATAGAGATCAACTGAGCTCAAAAGACAAAGATAGGAAGGGAGCATCGTCAGATGAATAGTCTCATTGTCAAAAACCTTGCAGACTAAGAGATAAACAGGACAATAATAAACATCTCCTTCAAAGAATATAAAATATCTTGATGAAATTACAGCATGTATAATTTTCTTTATAATCCCTCGACTCTCTTGAATACAGTGGGAGGAAAATCAGCAAAAATGGATTAGGACACATCTAGAAAATGAGAATTACCATAGAGCTGTGTGCCTATAAATTAACATGCTGTCATCACATTCATTATGTTTTATGACTCCCATTAATAACAGGTCAGAGAATTCCTTTTACATAAATTAACAAATAGATAGAGGGAGGGAAAACCCAATATATAAAAAAACTCACCAAAATGTGCAAAAAAGTGTTAATTTTTTTAAAAATCTCTTTTCAGCCTTCTTTAGTTATATTAGACTTTTCTTTTAATTCATTGATACTGGGTTAAATAATACCATCTGAGGGATTGCCTCTCCCTAATTATATCAACCCATATTATCAGAATTTGTAGAGTCATGGCACCATCGTCTATTGATCTATATTTGGTGGGTCCCTGGAAATATGCCTTCTCTGTTGTGGCATCCACCTTATATTGAATATTTTCCCTCCCAAAATTAGATTGCCTAAATCCCTTTTCAGAAAGGCCATCTAGATCTGGTTATTTGATCAGAACTGGGTCTACTATCGGCTTGGCTTGATGGCTTGTCTCAATGGCTACATTATTGAGGGGGGCATTTTAACTCTTCCTCCATTTATGCTTTTATTTAAGATCATCTTTTGGGAATCTTCTCCAAGAAAATTTAGGTATAAAACTTTTCAGAGCAAGTTACTGATACAGTTAGTTCTCATTTATAGACTGCCTAGTGACTTTGCAATTATGACAGTGATGAAAAAGGAAAGTTATGGCCAATCCTTGCATTTATGTGATCTGTTAAGCCAGTGGTTCTCAACCTTTTTAATGCCGTGACCCCCAACCAGTCGTAAGTCGACTACCCAACCGGTCGTAGGTTGAGGACTACCCAACTGGTCGTAAGTCGAGGACTACCCAACCGGTCGTAAGTTGAGGACTACCCAACTGGTCATAAGTCTAGGACTATTTCCCTGCCCGGGAGTGCCGCACATGCATGGTGCCGCCCCCTGCACCGGCCGAGGCGTAGCTGGCAAGAGGTAGCAACAGTGCAGGGCGACCACCGGCTGGGCGACCAGCTGTCCCAGCCCAAGGGAGGTAAGGCACCCACCAGGCCCCACGCGCACAAGCAACCCTCCCTGAGCCCACTGCTGCCCCACTAGCCTTACCTTGGCCACCGCCCATTCGGGGCAGTGGCAGGCAGGCCCAGGTGTTCCTGTGCGGCCGCGGTAAGCAGCAGCAATGGCGCAGGGCGACCACCGGCTGGACCACCAGCTGGTCCAGCCCAAGGGAGGTAAGGCACCCGCCGGGCCCCACGCGCGCCAGCAACCCTCCCTGTGCCCGCCGGCCTCCCGCCTCCCACCCCTGGCCCTCTTTTACTTACATGTTTAGTAGTTGCTCAGCAGGGAGGGGTGGAAACTTCCAGACAGCTCGCCTTCACTGCAGACAACTTGCAGCACCGTTTGCAGACTGGGACTTTTGGCGGGCTCAGCAGAGCAGAGACAGCCTGGACAATTTCTATTGGCTTTTGAAAGCCAATAGGATTAGACTCTATTCAAGAGAGTCTATTCTATTAGCTTTCAAAAGCCAATAGAATAAGAGGGAGTTGCACAGCTAAGGAAAAGGGGAAAAAATGGCGGACTGCATTGTTTGGCGACCCCCGTGAAATGGTCGTTTGACCCACAGGTTGAGAATCGCTGTGTTAAGCAAAGGAAAGCTGAAGTAAGAGGTACAGCTGTGCTTTCACTTTGTGCCCACTTAAAAACCATGTTGCTGGTCTCATTGTGTTTGTTAAACAAGGACTACAGTATCTGTATTAGTTCAGGCATTTTAAAGTAACTTAAAACTATTGTAAAAGATAATTTTAAGTTAATGGGGTAGAATATTTTCTATTAAGAGTTTGACTCTGTATTTTACTCTATGTATAGTAGATAAGGGATCAAGCTAGAAAGGCTGTGAGTTCTAGTCCTGTTTTAGACATAATCTCAATTGGGTGACTAGTCACTCTGTCTCAGTCCTAAAATGCAGGCAATGGCAAACCACTTCTGTAAAACATTGCCAAGAAAATTGCAGGGACTTGTCCAGGTAGTCACCAGAAGTGAAGTCTGACTCAAAGGCTGCTGTGTTTTTGCTACTGCCCTCCATTTTTAATTATTACAGAACAACTTGTTAGAAACCATCTTAAGCAGGAGTCTTCAAACTTGGCCCTTTTATAACTTGTGGACTTCAACTCCCAGAATTCCTCAGCCAGGCACACTGGCTGAAGAATTCTGGGAGTTGAAGTCCACAAATCATTAAAGGGCCAAGTTTGAAGACCCCTGATCTTAAGTGAAAATAGTTTAACCAGGATTTTTCTAACTTGGGAACTTTAAGATGTGTTGACTTCAACTCCCAGAATTTCCTAGCAAGCATGAAGATTTCATATATTTCTCAGCCAACTGGTCAAAAGGTCCTTATCCTCCAGTGTTTTTATTTGTCATTTTTGTAATTTATCAGTATCAGATTAAAAAAAACAAATCAGTTTTTTGTTTCTTTTGCATAATATGTTCATATATAATTGGTTTTAAGTCATTTATTTAGTAAGTGTATCCAAATATTTTAGTGTCTAGAGATACTACACCTAGCTTCCTAGAAAAGTGAATTAACTGCTATTAATCTTAAACCATCACTAAATCTAGTGATATTTGAAATTATGTCTAAGCATGCTGACAGGCAAGTGAATATTAAAAATCTATTTTAAATCAAATCATGTTTTCTATCAGAGCTTGGAAAGCACATCAGGATAAATGGAGATGACAAATGTTCTAGAAATGCAATTATATCCTTTTGTTAACTTTATTCTATGACTAAAGATCACCATTACAGACTCAGTTGAACAGTTCTTGCTTTGTACTGAATTCTTTTTTAATCAAAATTATTTGTGTTGTGACAACCATGTAAATGATGCAGACAAGTTAGTGCAAATTGTACTATAGTTTTCCAGCAACAGTTTTTACTGTTACTGCTTGGTTCCTGCGAGATATTTTTTAAGCCTGACTGATTCTGTTTTGTCATTTGGACATAAACAAAAGTAAATGAATGGAAGATTTACCTTGCAAATTGACATGGCAATGTGTTGCATTGTCATACTGTTATGTCCTAATTACCTGATGTATATACATTAGCAAATATAGGCTTACATAAATTGAACCTTTGCAAATTAAAATACGTTGGCCTGTTCTTGTTTCTGGTTTAAAAAGTGACAATTAAATGCCTCACTGCATCTTATGTTGTAAAGTTTGATGCAATCTTGTAACATTTTGTGATAGCTTTGTATTTCATTTTTTTGATCGCTTTTCCAGTCCAATTATCATCCCAAAAGAAGTCCATACCACAAATCTCTTTACTCTCTGCAGTGCAAGGATCTTAATAATTGTATTATGTAAAAAAATCTTTCCCTAATTAGATGAAAAAGTATGAGTTGGAGGACTTTTTTTTTTACAGAAACGACAAAACATGTTATATTCTAATTATAGAACTATTGTTGAATTTGTGTGGAGAAAGTAATAGACAAAAAGGTTTCCCCCTTTCTTACTCCTGATAATCAACTCAAGAGATTAATGCCAACAGCCAAAATAGAATCACTGAGAACTATGAAAGAGGATTATTTTCAATACTAATTGTCTTCTATTCCCCAAACTCTAATTAACAACAGATTATAGAGGACTTGGCTTCTAGCCATATAATGTTGAGTTTGTCGGTTTGGAGAAAATATTTATTTATTTATTTATCTAATACATTATGAGGCTGCTCAACTCGTTCATGATTTTGGGGTAGTTTAAATATATATCTATTGATTATTGGAAGATATATTTCAAATAGACTAAGAATGTACTTGCTGAAGGGTATCGACATGGAAATTATTAACCTTAATAAGAGGACTTGTTTGTTTGATGTCCAATGGATTGACCTGAAAAGAAGTGAAAGTTAAAATGTTTAAAATGTAGTTGGTTTATAGTTAAACTTGGATATATGGGGTGAAGAAGGTCTACAAATTTAAAATGATTGTATTAAGCGGAATGGCTTTAACTGGAAATATTTTTTTTTCTTTCTCTCTCTGTTTACGTGTACAAATGGATATCTAATAATAAAAAAAGTTTAAAAAAGGGAAAAAAGCATATACAAAAGGTCACAAATGAGCTGAAAAACATTATACCAGCTGTAACTAAATAGTTCCATCATCATCTTATCGCTGGAAGAACAACCAGGCCTCTAACAACTTCCTAAATATTATAAGGGTTGGCCCCACACAATTTGTGTGTCTTCTAGCTGGCACAATATATTCTTGGTGCACACTCCCAGTATTCCTTGTTCACCCTTCTCAGGAATATCCTGTCATCATGATAAGGCAGCATGGTGAGACCTGTGGAGTTTAACCTATGAATAGAACATTTTTTAATTTTTTTACCAATATTTAAGGAAATAATGAAGAGGTACTCAGCTTATTTTTTTATATATAAACCTACTGGTGTTTGCACTATTGAATGGTTTGTTTGTTTGTTTTTGTGGATCACAAGACATAATTACAAGCGTAGCTAATGTAAATTGATTCTACTTTGAATAAACAAAATATTGAAATAATCAGTATTTAACAAAGTAAGCATTTATTAATATTAGTATAAGAGACTGATTATCATGGTACTGAATAACTTTGTTAATTTATATTCTTTTGAAAAAGCTTTATTTATGACATATTAACTACATTAATTGCTGAAGAAACTCTAGGCTGTATATTATTAATAATATAATATCATTTTCTATCCTGAAAGTTAGACATTTTATGATTTTAATGTAAAGCTTAAAATAATTCTCAGAAAACATAGGTGAATTGAACCAGGAATTGCTGAAGCTAATTATAATTACTTAAGGTTAAACAGGGTTTATTTATATTTCCAGAGAGTAGCAGATTCAGTGAGAATAAATCTGAACACTGGTAAAGCAAAAAAGTATTTCAGGATTATGACCTATACTTTATCTCTTTCCAGCAAATAGAAGACAAGTAGATTTATCTATTACAGCAAGAAAATAGTAGGCAGCTATTTTGTTTCATTTATGCCTTTAGCCTCCAGCAACAGCCACACACTATGCTTTTGTGTAATTTGTTTTGTTTTATTAGCTATCTGTGACAGTGGAATAGTAATTAGTACAAGTGTGGAGGCAGGCAGAGTGCTGAAGGTAGAGCAGTATCGCATAAACACCCCGTCCCCATTTTTACAAGTACAGCAGCCATCTAAAATGTGAATTAATGTGAAACTGGATTATATAGAGGCAATTGCTCATATGGATGGCAGGAAACACCATGCTAATGCTGCAGCAACTTTGCCATCTGCTATCATTTTGCCAGTTTATATATTTGAAGACCACATGAGCTAGAAAAAAAACCAAGAATTAAGACTTAACAGGCTGGTTTCACTTTAGCTTATCAAGATGTGCAGATAGTCATTGCGTTTAAAAGCTAAGATTTGTAATTTATTCTATTGTTTGAACCCAGTCAGCCAGGGCTTTTTAATCAAACCACATCTAAGTAAATCAGGGTTTTTCACAATGTGTGAATTCATTCCAGTTATTAATGGTTAGTGTTAGAAACACCCCTCTGAAAAGTAATTACTTAAGATGCCATGATTGTTCTAAGTAGCACAGAAAAGGTTATATAAACTAAAAAAAATATTGTTGGGCAATTTACTGAAGTTAATCTGTTGTTGCTTCTTTATCTATTAGAATTATTTTATTTCTATTTGGTGTGATTGAGTTTTGTTGTGTGAGAAATATTGATAGAAAGCTTGATCCTGTATGCATCGATTCTGTTATACATTTAGGAGAATCTGTGTGCATTTTGATTTGATTATCAAATCAAATTCACATTTTTCCCCCTCTCCTCCCCATTCCTAGAACTGACTTGAAAGTGAGCCAGGGGGTCATTCATTTTATAGAAACACTGTTTGTATTTACAGTCATTGCCAAACAGACAGATTTGACCCATACCCAGAACGTCCAACCTCTAGCCTCACATATATTAGTATAAATGACATGGATGGGGAATTACAGAGCTTCTGAATGACTGTCTCTAAAGTCATCTCATTGTTTTTCTAGCCTCCTAAAAATATGCATGGAGAAAGGGAGGGAAAGGTAAATTTAGCTGCATGATCTAAACCAGACATGTCAAATTTGTGACATCAACTGACATTGTGCAACATATCGGGACGGTTTTGCCATTGTTGGCAATGGGGTGGGCGTGGCTTCCACATGATGCATCCGGCCCACAGACCGGCAATTTGACACCCCTGATCTAAACCTTAAAACAGTCCATTCTATATTAGAAGCGAATATGTTATTTATTCAGCTAATAGGTACACTGATTATAGCTGTTTACTCTTAGGATTAAATGAGGCAAAGATAAAGTCAAATGAAGAGGAATTTTAATGGAATTTTAAAAAAATGTTTTGGAAGAGGATGAAAAGGGCTAAGCAAGAAGCTTTCAGCAGTAGATGTGGATAAAGTAATTTTGAATGAAATTGAAAATGGAGGGGGCATTTTTAGAAGATTCATACAGGTCTGCTGCTTGGGGATGTGAATGGGCAGGTCATCTTTTATTCAGACTCTGTTATGGTATTGGCTGAGAAGCCAAATGTTCTGTAGTAATTGTGAGATAGATTGTATAATGCAATGAGATATAGAGATCTGAAAATTAATGTATTAGTGATCAAGTTAGACGAATTTGACAGGGAAAAAGGGACAAAAAACTGCAGGTTATAAACAAATGGTGTAGTGATGAAGGTGCTGGCCTAGAAACCAGGAGATGGTGATTTCTAGTCCTGCCTTAGACATGAAAGCTGGCTGGGTGACTTTGAGCCAGTCATTCTCCCTCAGCCCAATCCACCTCACAAGGTGGTTGTTGTGGGGGAAATAGGAGGAGAAAAGTGTATTAAGTAGGTTCGCCTCCTTGAGTTTCTTATAAAGTGATAAAGGCAGGAAATACATACATACATACATACATACATACATACATACATTAAATAAATTAAATTAAATTAAATAAATAAATAAATAAATAAATAGAACTAGAGCAAATTGTTATGCCTTGCAGAATGTACTCCAAGAGTAGAGAACATCTGTAGCTCAAGGTTGAGGAGTCCTTGGTGCTTTCTGGGTTTCATGCTCTCTATGAATGTTTTCTAAATGGGAAATAGGAGGAGCAATTTTAAGACATCAAATACTAGTAGAAACATAGTGTTTGTAATAATCTGCTTCAAGGATTGAATATTTATTGAAAAAAGTAAAAATATGTGTATATATTTTTTGTTTCAAAAATGGCTTGTTATACGGGAGTACATCAAAATCAAGTGCAGCTGAATTATTTATTGAGTCTGCAGTTAAAAAAAGTAAAAAAAATATAAAAAGGAAGAGGGAATAGGTGGAGAAGGTGGAGAAGAATACTAAGAAATCAATTTTATGTGATGATAGGGCAAGTTTAAAAACAAATATATAACAACATGTACAATATATTAGTATGTGGATATGGGAGAAGTATGGATAATTTACAAGATATAAAAGTATGGAAACGTGCAGGTTGATTGTGGTATAAATTAGATTTAACTAGGTTTCCCTTTTAAACATTTCATATCTTTAGCTTCATTTACATATTATTTGGCTAACTTATTATGGACATTTACAGAATATATCCAAAATCTGGGATCCATAACTCGTGTCCAACTGAAACTTGGTAAATTTTATAACACTTTTGAGGACCTAAAAATGATCACAAAGCAGTTTGTGACATAATGCAATATGTCATAAAACATTTTCTATACTGATATTTGTGCTGTATAGTTCAATACGGGCCATTTTCAAGGGAGATGCATCCCTGGATGTACCCCCAGTGAAAGCAGTACAATGGAAGCTCTGTCATTGTTGAAGACATTGATAAGGAATCTGATAAGGGAATACCTCTGAAAGGATGACCCAACAGATCACAGGTTGTCCAGTATTTACTTATATTCTGATTTTTATTTTCCCCTCTTAAAATAGGAACATGAGCAGCGTTCCTAAAACCCATCCCTTTTTACCTTCACATAGAGAGCTGATTGAATTATACCAGATTGAGAGATTGTGAGTACTAAATATCATAATTAAATGGTCCAGATCTCACCATTTCTTAGCTTTCTTGTCCCCTTTGGTACATGTTAGAAAAAAAGCAAAAAAACTATACAAAGCTTTGGCATTGTTTCAGAGGAGACTGGGCCATATTATCTTTGAGGGAAGGGGGCTGCATAATTTTCTGTAGAAGACATAATACCTGCCTACTTTGGGGGAAGATACCCTCCCTTCCCCCACGACAATATGAAAACAATTATGCTTTCAGAATAGTGTATGATATCACACACCTGCTTATGATAATAGAGGAATATGTATTTTCAATATGATATTCAAAGTAATAATTGAAAAAAAAGAAAACATGAGTTGGGGCAACTTTAGATCAGTCATACAGAGCTATTCAGCTTCTTTAAAAGCAAAACTCATTGAGATTAATTGATTTGCTCCTAAATATTTAGGTATGGAATTGCATACATTTACTTAACAAAATTATAGGAATACATTGCTTGTAGAAATAGGGAAAATTGAATGTTTAATTAAATAACTTGAAAAACAGAATAGCCCTCAGATAAATTTGAGTTTATTATTTATTTATTTTTATAAACTGTTCCTCCAGACTCCCAAAAGACTCTCAGAAATTTGCAATATAACCAAATTGAAATCAGTTAAACCAGAATACAGCACTGAAAATTATAATTAACAATCTACTTTGGCATCTGTTGTCCAAAACGATTCCATCAAGTATCATTAAAGCTTTGCAGAAAAACTCTGCTTTACCATCTTTCAAAACACCATTGGGGAAGGTGTTGTCTTTACCTCTGGAGACAGACTATTTTATAGGAATGGAACTATGACAAAAACATTGTCTTCTGTCTCCCCAGACCAAATCTCATTTAACAGTAATCCTATATTTCTGTACTCTGAGAAAGATGATCAGATGGAGAAGGCAGACCTGGAGATTCCTGGGTACTGAAATACGAATCACTTTATACATTAAAATCAACACTTTAAATTGTCCTGAGAAGCTAATTGGGAACCAGCGCAGTGCCCACAAAATTGGTGGTATATGGCTGTAAAGCATGAGTGGGCAACTATGGCTCCTTTACTACTTGTGGACTTCAACTCCCAGAATTCCTGAGCCAACATGTAAAGGAGCCATAGATGTCCACCTCTGCTGTAAAGACTCTCCTTTGCTGGCTGGAGGACTGTTATACAGTATATTACACCAATATAAGCTTCTTGATACTTCAAGAACAGCTCCCTTGTTTAATGCACTGTTATTTTGCCCAAACTTAGGGATTTTGATGGGCATTCAGACAGGGATATTCTAAGCAAATAATTCTTACTCTCCCTGCTTTATTGAAATATATATTTAATAACCAAGAAAAAGAAAATGTATGTGATCTATGAAGAAAACATTTTCTACTTGTCAGTTTTCCCACCTTTATTTTATTTAAGTTAATGATATTTTAATTATTGCAGAATAAATGTTAGGCTTACTCCAGTCCCATTTTTTATCCCAATGTTCCTTTCTTATTTTTTTTCTTAAGTACAATATATTTCTGCTGTAGAATTAAAAAGGTAGACTCAAAGGAATGTGTCAGAACTATTACTTAGATCAAAAACATTTTATCATAATCATTGTTTGGGATTGATGTAGTTTAGATTAATTGAACTTCATTTCGCTTTTTTATGCAGCAGAGATAATTGAACTGACATTTCTGAGATTGTAGGAATTTTTCTACAGGTAGTGATGGTGAAATATAATATCTCCACTGCTGCCGTTATCAGAGAATAGATTACAAAATATATCTTACAGAAATCAATATTTCATATGAGAGAAGACAGTCTTTCATATATGCCAGTGTTAGACTGCCTAAGATGAGATGGTTGAATTGATTTAGGAAATAGGTTTAATACTAATAGTGTTTAAACTTGCAGGAGAAGAATATGCCTGCTACTGAAACTATAGAAGCTTCTCAGTTCTTTTCACATCACAGAAAAGATTGACAACATTTCTTGTGTTCTAACTTTTCAAATATAAAATTTATGCATTTGAAGTTCACCAAAGGACTTGTCCAACATAATGGCTGTGCTAATCAGTGGCATCCCTGCCTCTCCCCACAATGTAGTGGTGCTGTCTAGCCAACTTTATATTGCTGAGCCAAGTAAGTTCATCAGTTCTGCTGATGCTCCAAAGGAAATGCAATGAAGTTTCCTTTGCTGAATTCCTGCAAAGCCTGGGGCAGGTGGTTTCACATTGGCCGGAACTGTTGCCTCAACACTTTCCCAGTTCAGAGGATGTAAAGGCAACATGCTGTCCAGCTTCCATTCCATCACTATTTTCTGCTCTGTTCTACCAAGATCAATTGAATCTGTTATTTCCTCTATTCCCTCCCATCCCACTAACAGGGTTTTTTTTTTAAGCAAGCGTCCTTTACACTTGTTTGCTGGGATCCCAGTTTCTCTCCCAAAAAACATGGCAAAACAGTCTGCTTTTTTTAATAATTCATTCATCTGGATCATTAGCAATTGTCCTTGGCTTTGCCATACATTAAATAATAAATTATTTATTGATTTGATTTTTATCCAACCTTTATAATAACTCAAGGCAGTGAACATAGCTAATATTTATTCCTTCACCTATTTTCCTCACACATGTATAGCCTGATATCCATTAAATCAAACTGGACATATCTTATATTTATTTTATTTAATAAATTAGATTTATAAGGCACTTCTATTTGGGGGGGAATATTCAAAGCAGCTTGTGGAATAAACACAAAAGACATAGGCACAGACTAAAAATAAGTGCAGTAAAAGAAAACCCAAAGCCCCAGCAAATGAAAATACAAATACTGTACAAGCTCTTTAAAGTCCTGGCAGAAAAATGTATTAAAAGTATTAAAAGAGAATGGGCCAAACCCAATTCCCAAGAGTGTACGTTCCATAGCCTGGAACTTATAGAAAAGGAAAAATCCTCTTTCCCATGCTATATATCTGGACAAATTCTCAGCAGCTTTCCTCAGAAGGATTTATTTGCTGGGTAGCTATAGAATGCAAGGAAAGAGAAGACAATATTGACTGATTTTCTGATTATATAAGACCTGTGTCAGTTATTCCTCCCAAGAAAGCAGAACTCTTGAAACTTGCATTGTCTCAACAGGAACTTTTATTGGAAGGTATTGATAGCAAGATAGTAGAGGCAGGATCTGAAGATTTCCCATGCAAAACATTACATTAAAAGAACCCTTTCAAACCTCACCCCAACTGTCCATCTGGCTGGTTTGAACTGAGCCAATCCATAGGTGTTAAATTGTTGTGGGAAAGAACTGATAAGGTGCCGTTCTCAAGGTTGTTAGGTTTCTCCGCCGCTTTTTCCCCTTCACCTAGAGAAAAATATAAAATAAATTGGGGTTCTGACAGATTAGTTCTGATCTCATGAGTGAAACCCAGAGAGTAGGCTGTGCCGGAGAATTGCTTGACACTAAATATAATGATGTACTCTCTAACTGATATAGCAGTAGATAAAAATGTTTAGCTTTATTAGTTTCTTACCATTAATGAGTAATATGGTGTCTGTAGCTTAACTGGCTTAGAGCAATATTTATATATAAACCACAACTTATGCTTAGCATGTTTTAGGAATTCAGCCAATAGTTTAATGGTCAATGTCATTGTTTAAATTATACATGGCTTAGTGTGATGGATAAACCTAGCCACCAACTAGAGTAGGCAAATCTTACACACACACACACACACACACACAGAGAGAGAGAGAGAGAGAGAGAGAGAGAGAGAGAGAGAGAGAGAGAGAGAGAGAGAGAGAGAGAGAGAGAGAATTTAAATAATTTTACTAAGTCTAGAAAATAATCTTATTAGTTTTCTAAGCAATGTTTAAAATTTAGTATCCAGAAAACAGATGCTTTTCCCCCTTAGCATTAAAGCCATGGTGGGATGGGCTTCCATTTACAAATGTAATTTAATCTCATGGGAAATTAATCTTGTTAAAATATTGTCAGGTTAATTGAAATTGATTTGTGATTTACTAAACACAGTATTTGCTAATCAAATATCAGGCTTAGAAGCTTTGGTGGTTTCAGAGATTCCTATTAGTTTTACACTAAATGTAATCAGCGAGTCAAATATATGGACAGATAAATGCACTGGAACATTTTTTTTCGCTTTCTTTTTAAAATGGATAACACTTATCTGTCAATAATTTACCTTCCACAAAATGATACGCTTTGGGATAAATGAGTTAGTCATGAAGTCTGGGTTATTTCTATGTGTTTTTTGTCAATACCTCACATTTACTTTCCATTTGCTTAATTATTTCTCTAATGTGTTGCTTCAGGCTATTGAAAACTATCTTCACAAAGGCATACATGGATTATTATGTTCTCGATATCCTTGATAAAAGGGAAAAATAGGCATTTGATACCCCCCTCCCCAAATGAAACATCATGGTCTGAAATACAGTATGTCTTCTGTATATGTAACTAAAATATTCCTTCCTTCCCTTATGAATACCATTGCTTGTTTTTTTTAAAAAAATGATTGATTATTATTACCTGTATTTATTACTTATATTGCTTTGGTTTATAGACAGACATTTTCCTTACAGTTACTCTATCAGATGAAGATGAACATTCCAATAAAAGAGACTATTTGTAGCTCAAGGTTGAATGGTGGGGTCCTTGGTGCTTTCTGAATTTGGTGGTGTTCCTGCAGACATTTCATTACCAAGCTAGGTTAACACCATCAGTGCACAGGACATGATGCATCCATGATGATAATGTCACCTAGTTTGGTAATGAAATGTCTGCAAGAAACCACCAAGCTGAGAGAGTACCAAGGACCTCACTGAGATGGAAGTGCCTGGGTAAAAGTTCAAATTCCTGTTTCACATATCTAAACATATTTTTTACTATTTACTTTTTCAGCATTTTAATAAAATCTAGCAACTAAGGATAGAGATGGGCGAATAAAATCATTTTTAGTTAACTAGTTTCATTTTGAAAAAAAATATATAACTTATGAGCTTCAAATGCTTTAAAACTATGAGGTAATATCTTAAAGACTAGCACATGTATTATGAGATAATCTTATGAATACATTATTAGTGTTCAGGTGCCATAAATATTTCTTTATGTTTTTCTATAATAAACCGAGAATGATTTTCTTGTGGATGCTAATGTGTAAGATGTTAACATAAGTGAAAGACACAACTTTTCTGTTACAGATTGTATTTTATGTCCTTGCTATTAAATGTGCATAATTATTAAAATGTGTCTGAAATTTCTCGTTACAGAAAGCTCTTCTTTACAGATTATGGAAATGTTGCTAAAATTGAGAGATGTGATATGGATGGCATGAACAGAACAAGGATAGTAATATCTAAAATAGAGCAGCCAACTGCTCTTACACTTGACCTTGTCAACAAGTACGTTTACTGGATCGATGTCTATCTTGACTTTCTAGGAGTGGTTGACTACCAAGGACGTAACAGGCAAACTATAATTGAAGGCCAACTGGTAAGTATCTCTTAATGTTGCCTGTTAAAATCTGTTGTGGTTTCTGAAGGTATGCAAAAATTTAAATGGCGTTCACCATGACTACAGATAATCCATTAATATTAGTAATGCACATTTTTGAACCACACCATGATTGTACAAATCCAGAATACTGTGCATTATTTATTTCCCCCCCTCTCTCCCTTTCTATATACCAGTGGTGGCAAACCTATGGCACGGGTGCCAGAGGCGGCACAGAGCCCTCTCTGTGGGCACGCGCACCGTCGCCCCAGTCCTAGACCTTCAGCTGGGTTTTATAAAACCTATTTGCTTTAGGCTTCCGCCGCCATGTGCAAAAAAAAAAAAGATTCAATCAATCAGTCAATTTCAACTTCTCGCGGGAAAAAAAAGATTTTGCAAAGTTGGAATTGATTGAACTTTTTAGTCCCACCCAGTCTGCCGTTACCACCGCAGCCACGCCACCCAATGAGCCACACCCACCCAATGGGCCACACCCAGCCAATGGGCCACACCCACCCAGCACCTGATGATGCATAAGTGGGTTTTGGATTGCAGTTTGGGCACTCGGTCTCTAAAAGGTTTGCCATCACTGCTATATACAATCTTGTTTTTTCAAATATGAAAAGATCTTTCAAGGAAACACTATTTTTTTTAAAAAAACTATCATGTCAAATTAATAATGAGGCTTCTTTTTCTTTTTGTATTATATACAAAAGAGTAGATTATTGCTTAACTTCAAAAAGAACAAGGTCAATCAGCTCATGGACAAGTATGATAATGAAAAGGGATTCACTCACCTTCTTTCTCTCTATTAGAATTTAAATGAGAAGAGGCTCAATATTTGAATAAGATAGAATAGATTGAGATAAGAGAAACAAAGATGACCAGGAGATTAGAAACTTAACTATTTGAAGAAAGATAAAGGCAACTGGTTTTAATTACAATTGGAAACATTTGATTGGTGATTGGTAGTGGTTTTCAAGTTCCTAAAGAATTGTCAAATGGAAGAAAACCACATCTAATACATAGTCATCTGCAGGATACTAGTTTTAAATTAACAGGAATATGATTTTCAGTTTAATATTAGGACAATTAGTGACTACAATGCTCTCTTCATAGGGCAGCCCTTGAAGAGCATCCAGGAGCTGCAACTGGTTCACAATACAGTGGGACATCCAATTTTGGGTGCATTTGAGAGCACCACTTCTGTATGAGCTGCACTGGCTCCCAACTGATTTTTGGTGCAATTCAATATGCTGGTTATCACCTTTAAATAGCACAGGGGCAGGTTATTTGCTTACTCTACTTGGTAGATAGGATGGTGCACTCCATATCCCTTCCCTTAGGTGTTGCTATGAGGCAGGTCGCTGGAAGTACATCTCCTTAGTGGCTACCCCAACTCCATTGGAACAACCTTCCACCTGTCCCTTGGGAAGTCTACAAAGACCAGGCTGTTCCCCATGCTCTGAACTAGGGTGGGTTTCAGCTGTAAGGATTGTTGGTCTGTTGCCTATGCATTTTTTTAAACTATGCTTTTTATGGATCGTTGTGAGCCACTTAGAATTACTATATGAGATAGGCAGTCATAAATGTTCTGTAAATAAATACATGAAATACTATAAATAAAACATTGATTACATTAAAAATGTGTTGATAATAAAAGCAATTGATGAAGGAGAGGAAATGAAAGCAACTGATGAAGGAGAAGATGAACACTAGAATACTACAAATGTTCAGGTAGAACATACACAGTCAACTATCAAGGGTGACCTAAATGGGATATTAAACAATTGTATGATTTTATGTTCGAAATACAGTACCTCTATCCACAAATTAATTTAAACATATAGCTGGATCCTGAACTGTTTTCATTTCTCATTTGCATTCCTTTTTGGGGTAAGCAAGATTATCAGTGCACAGAAAAGGAGTAAGAAATAGTAAATAATAATCCTTGCCCCTATCAGATCTATCCACCATTATTTCATCTTGATTTTCAACATCTCATTTGCTTCTGTCTGAGATTCTGATCAACTTTATCCAACCCCAACTTTTTCCTTTCATCCATCTTTCCACCTGTTGATGCTTTCTTTATCTATTTGTTTTGTAATTTGTCATTCATTTTCTCTACTTGATTAAACCACATAATCATACCCTTCATTTTGATCATTTGCTGTTATATCTGATCCATATTCATCCATTACCCATTAATTCTTGATCTTTTTGTTATTTTACCATTTATTCTTCTTACGTAATTAATTCCAACTGCATTTAATTTCCTTTTATATTTCTCCGGTTGTATCCAACTCTCACTTCATATGAGCAGAATAGGAAAAAGTATCTTACATTCACTCAGATCATTTGGATTTTTAGCCAACAATATAGACAAAAGTACTTGGACATTCACATTATTGCTCTTAAGCATCATACTTCACACAGAACTATACACATATCCATACCCCCCAACCCACATAACTCTTACATTAACACAAACATGTCTTACCCATTTGTTCATAAATACATGAAACAATGAAAGGGACAGTATACATCCTTGTTTACTTCCTGCTCAATGCTGAAATATTCACTAAGCATTTCATTTATTATTATGCATCCTTTTATTTCCCTTTATACCACTAGTTGCCAGCTATTCAATTTCATAGTCATACAAAATATTCCATAATTAAAACTATTCACTTCATCATACACTTTTTGTAAATCAGTGGACATAGAACAGATTTCTGTTCTTATATTCATAAAGTTCTCATTGATCTACTGAAGAATAAAGATCCAATCCATATACCCCATAATTGGGGCATAAAATTATGCAATGCTTCCCAAATTTAGCTTACTGTATCTCTATATCCTTTCAGTCAGAATATTGCTACTTTTCTACCCTTTTAAAAACATAATTGTCAGACTTTCATCCTTGCAGTCTGGATTGGAAACACTTGGTACAAAAAACGAGAATCCAAGAATTCTGGCTTGTGGTATTTATTATAAGAATGGCAAATGTTATTTCTCATTCCAAAGCTTCTTAAAATAAATGCATATTGTTCAAATGAAAAAAAAAACAAAATCCATTTCTGCTTTCTGTTTTAATGAGTTTCTCATTAGCCAATAGTCACATCCTAGTTATGACTTCTGTTATTAATCTTGATGTACAACCTGCATCACTATTCAAGTAAAACAAACTAGTAAAATTGGATAATTATATATGTATATATTTATGTGTGTGCATTTTTTCCCTCAGGTCAGTCATCTATATGGTTTAGCAATATTTGAAGACTATTTGTATGGAACAAATTCAGACAACTTCAGTGTCATACAAATTAACAGATTTAACAGCAGAGATACGAAGTTTTTAATGAAACTTGAAAATGCTAAAGATATCCTTGTTTACCACAAGAGAACACAGCCAACAGGTAGACAACCAGAAATCTTAATTGTAATCATTTAATGCTCTTATTTAAGATTAAGATGTTAACTTTGGGTTTAATGAAGTTCAACGTATTTGCTGTTCAGTGAAGATATGAATTTTACAGGGTTTAATGAAAATATTAAATCACAATGTTTCATCCAATTTTGTATTCATAACATTATCTATGTCTTGGTAACTGAGTGAGTGAATTAGATTCTTTCTTCTTCAACAAGCTTGTAACTTCATATGTTCATATACATTATAATTGAAATAAAGATTTGAGTTTTAAACTAGATATTTATTATTACAGTTGGTCATATAATCAGTCAGATATTTAGATTTGGCATTTTTATCCACTAATTGAGTCCTTCCCAAGTACCTGAGATAGGCATATGTTGTTGTTTGATAGTGGTAAAGGTATCATCATAGGATGTAAGCTCTTCCAAATAAAGCTTTTTGCAATTGATTGGTAATGATTTTGTTGGTATTGATGGTGTTCATATGATGTTCCATCTTTTTTAGGATTGCCCCCAAGGCACCTAGTACTACTATTACTACCTTTGCTTTCTTTTGCCACAGTCATTCTATTTCTACTTTCAGATCTTTCTATTTTGTGATTTTTCTCCAGTTTTTTCTTTGCTATTCTGCTATCTCCAGGTACTGCTGCATCCAATATTCAGACTTTTTTGTCTCTCTTATTGACAGTTAGTAAGTCTGGAGTGTTATGTGGCAGATACTTTTCTGTTAGAATTCTTAAGTCCCAGGTCACTTAGCTTCTTTCGTGCTCTATTATTTTGTCAATTTTGTGGTCCCACCAGTTCTTGCTGGGATGCAAGTGATATGTTTTGCATATATTCAATGTACCATTGTTGTTATTTTGTCTGTAGTCAGTCTTGCAGCACCTAACTAGGTGGTCTACTCTTTCTTCAGCTTCTTTACAGAGGTGGTTTTTGCTGCCTGTTGCTGTCTTGTCAATTCTGGCTTTGCATTATATTTCTGTATGCAATCTATATAGCAATTTCTTAAGGGAAGATACTTTGAAGTTTTCCAGTATTTTGTGAGAAAGTAAATAATGGGGCCTTCACCTTTTTTTTTTTTTAGGAATACTAACATTACAAAAAGTTAAAGAAAAGTATCATTGATTTTAGCTAGCAGTTATGAGTGATTTTGCATGACAGTTTTTGTACCATAAAGAGGTGTACACAGCACAGAACTCATCTACAATTTTTCTTTAATAATTCAGATTTCCATTAGACTATTATTGTATAATTTGATACTATTTAAATTTTGGCCAGCTAAAGTATCATGGGGCAAATCTGTTAATAATAGTCACATTAATATATCCAATGAGATGACTGAGTCAAAGTCACTTCATACTAGAATATCCACAATAGTTGAAAATAAACTTTACAGAATGAAATTAGTAGCAATAATGAGACACTTACACAGATTGTAAGTATGTTTTCCATGGTTACAAGTTTGCAAATGTAGCGTGCTGCTAAGGATAAATATGTGGCTTTTCAAAAATTACCTCCTTAATGGCCACTAGATCTTTTCACTACTGCCTTATTCACCCTCAGTGCTCAATGATTTTGAGCAGAAATGGAGAAAATGCCAGAGTAGAGATAAGTTATGTTGATCATAAAGAAGTAGAGAATAAATGTACTGTTATTTTTGTGACACATTTACTATAACTTACTAACCTCGAAAGGGCTGTATGCTGTGTAACTTTCAATAAACGAACACAAAGAAATGGACAAAAAAGAAGAATTGCTGTGAATAATTAGATGTGAATAATTGCACAAGTAAGAATCATGAATGACTACTAAATATGCCATTTTTATGCAGTGGGTGGTTTCGTTACAAACCATTACATTATCCAATTAGAGAAAAAGCAAGTGAGCAATGAGAAATATGCATATGCACATGCACAGATGAGATTAAGGTTAAGTTAACAACAACAACAACAACAATAATAATAATGTTGGAAGGGACATTGGAGGTCATATAGTCCAACCCTCTGCTCAAGCAGGACAAATGGCTGTCCAGTCTCTTCTTAAAAACTTCCAGTGTTGGAGCATTCACAGCTTCTGGAGGCAGGTTTTTCCACTGATCAATTGTTCTAACTGTCAGGACATTTCTCCTTAGTTCTAGGTTGCTTCTCTCTTTGGTTAGTTTCCAAGCTAAGGTAAGATAAAATAAGAAAAGATGAGATGAGATGAGACGAGGCGAGGCGAGGCAAGACAAGACAAGATTTACAGTCGCTTTTCTGTGTACACAATGGCACACATTAAAATGAAATTCTGATGCCTGCTCTCAAAAAAAGAGAAATAATGCTTATATATACATGCATGGACACCCAGTTTGGAACAGTCTTTAAAACCACCATATAGGCCTCCCAAAGGAAGCAGAGGAAAAATCAAATTGCTAGAACAGCTATTCTGAAGGAAGATGTGTTCTATTTTTCTGAGTGCATTTCAACAGCAGGTCTCTTGGCACTGCTTCAATAAATGTTCATCTCATCAATGAAGATGAATTCTTCTACAGAAACAAGCTTCCATACATGTGTTATTTGAGCTACCTAGATCACAGGTCGGCAACCCATGGCTCCTGAGCCACATGCGGCTCTTTGAGCCTTCTCCTGCGGCTCCCATTTGCAGAGACAGAGGCAAAGACAGAGAGAGGCACTTGTGCTTCCCTTCTCTCTCTCTCTCTCTCTCTCTCTCTCTCTCTCTTTCTCTTTCTGTTTCTCTTTCTCTCTCTCTTTCTCTTTCTCTCTCTCGCTCTCTCTCTCTCTCTCTCTCTCTCTCTGTGTGTGTGTGTGTGTGTGTGTGTGTGAAAAAGAGAGTGGCCTCACACTGTTCTCAGACAAGCTGACAAGCTTATTGGGAGGGGCTCCAGCCTTTGCTGTGTCTTAGCAGGAAGCAAGAAGAAGCAGCTCTCTCTCTCTCTCTCTCTCTCTCTCTCTCTCTCTCTCTCACACACACACACTGAGTGGGGGAAGAGGACTGGCAGACCAAGGGCAGCTTGTTGGAGAACAGTGTGAAGCCAGCTTGCCAGGTGAGCAGAAGATCAGAGAGAGGGGAGAGAGAGAGAGAGAGAGAGAGAGAGAGAGAGAGAGAGAGAGAGAGAGAGAGAGAGAGAGAGAGAGAGAGAGAGCTCATGCATAGCAGCTTCTATTTCTTTTTAATTAAACTTTTCAATAAAGCTCCCCCCCTTACATGTGCGTGCACGCGCACATAAGTTTTGTGGCTCCCAGTGTTTTCTTTTCTCTGGGAAACGGGTCCAAGTGGCTCTTTGAGTGTTTAAGGTTGCCAACCCCTGACCTAGATACAACTTTTGGTTATTACAGCTGGATAAAGACTAATGTCTATTGAAAACAATAGATATAATACTAGAATTACTAAAATCAATAGTTTACTTTATGCAGTATGCATTATACAACAGGTTATGCTATAACCTGTTTTGTCTTTATTTGGTGAGACCTCTATTTGATTTTTCAGAATTCCAGGGAAAATATACTTTTACTTATTGTTCTGCATTTTATATAACTCAGCCTTAACCATAAAAAGATAAACATTTTCTTTCTTTACTTTACTATCTTTAATTTTTGATTATAACAATGGAAATTATGTGTGTGTGTGTGTGTGTGTGTGTGTTAAATTTGGATTGCTAAGAGTAAAAGAGTTAAAGGGAGACTGGTATAGCTATTTTGAGCTACTTTTTTATTTTGAGGTGTCTTGGCGACATTTCGACGAAGTCCCATTCATCATCTTCAGGCTGGTGCTTTCGGCTTCGTGCTTCTAGGAGCAATGTGTGATTGCAGCTGTTTCTTCCTTTTAACTGCCAATGGGGGTTTGAACTGATTGGCTGGGAGCTTGGCTGTGTTCTGATTGGGTGGAGGTGTGTTCTGATTGGTTAGGGGCTTGGCTGTGCTCTGATTGGATGGGGGATTGGCTGTGCTCTGATTGGATGGGGGAGTGTTCTGTTTGGGTGGAGGCTTTGTTGTGCTCAGGTTAGTCTGAGTTGCAGGGGGATTAGAGATGGTGAGCTGCATAGCCGTTTGGCTTCGCGTTCGTGGTCGTGCCTCATCTTCATGGTGGGTGTCAGTTTGCTTCATGTATGGATTGGAGGGGTTTAAAGTGGCTAATGATGCATTATATGATGCATATATACATATATAATGATGTGTGTGTGTGTGTGTGTGTGTATATATATATATATATATATATATATATATATATATATATATATATATATATATATATATATATATATATATATATATATATATATATATATATATATATATATATATATATATATTCATTTTTGTATTTTTTTTCCTGTGTGGACACTTTTATATGATTTTTATGCAATAACATAGTTGTTTTGTTTGGCTTTTTTTCCTTGTTGAAACTCTCTCCAAATGTTTTATAGAATAAAAATATAAGGAAGTTATATCTAATAGTACTGGTATATTTTTAAATGTGTTATTAAGAATACCTGGTAATAGTTTGGAATAATGAAGCTACACTGGCTTCCAGTACAACATTCTCGTCAAAATATTAATACATTCCTCTTAATGTGTGCTGTTTGTCTCCTCTCCTCTTTTTGCAGCAACACTTAAATTAAATAGCAACACTTAAAATTATTGTATGTAAAATGCAAATTATATGTGTCTCTTAGAGGAAGCTGTTTTCTCTGGTTTCTCATAAAAGTGGGGGAAGGGATTTTCTTTCTACAGTCTTCCATTCCCTGGCCTTAAACATTTATTTCAAAGGGGCCTGGATGCATGTTTTAAGAACACAGGGCACCTGCTAAGCGTAGTAGAGGTGGGGGAGAGGGGGAAATTATGGCATAATTAAAAGTTCATATAGAATAGAATAGAATAGAATAGAATAGAATAGAATAGAATAGAATAGAATAGAATAGAATAGAATAGGACAGAGTTCAAAGGGACCTTGGAGGTCTTCTAGTCCAACCCTCTGCTCAGGCAAGAAACCCTATATCATTTCAGACAAAATTACATTTAACATTTAGAGAGATAGCTATAAAATATTTGACCAGTGTTGTTTAATTTTTATTGTGTTTTGGTTATGGAGCAAAGATCTAAATAAAAATATGAGGAAAAAATACACTGATTTTGCCTGTTTCAAAATGAATCATTTGGAATTACAGGATGTTTGCAAATACATGCTCACCTGGACATGGTTTGTTGGCCCTTCTGCGGATCTCTAAGTCTTACCTCACAATCCTCATGTGCTGTTCCACATATCCAAAGGAGAACCTGTTTATGTGTACTATGGCTTCCTTCTTTTCAGAATATGTCGCAGTAAGAATGCAAGTCTTTTATTATGTATACACAATTATAAATTTAAAGAGATGCCAAGAAGACAAAAAGAAAATAACTATGTCTTCTGGGGGTATTAGCACTGCCAGTTATGTATGCATAGTTACCTGGAACAAAGGTGGAACAAAAGGCACCATCATTCAAATAATTTTGCCTAGAACAAAGCCGGACCTCTAACACACTTCTAGCTTTCACGAATCCCAAGACTATTGTATTTTACCTAGACCTCCAACTCAGTAAGGCTCAAGGCTCTGCTTACATGTTTTGAGCCAGTTTAACATTTACGCATCCACTTTCCCCATGAAAAGTAAAGACAAAAGACAAGGAAAGCGCCTTCTTCTCCTCCTTTAAAAGCGTGCTTGAGGAGTAAACCTTCCCACCCTTGACTGGCTGCTCAGAAATTCATTTTCCAGGCTTGTATTGTCTCTGCCTATTATCTAGATTGACAGGTTACATTTGATGTCAGATGAAATGTTTTCTTTGATTCTTTCATGTCTGAAACCCATGGAATAGGTTATTCATTCATCCCCGTTCATTGTATTTCTTTAAAAATTATGCTTTAGAAATTAAGATTTGAGAAATTTCCTCTCTTTATTTTTTGGATTTATTTATTTATTTTGAATTTGTAAATTTATATGGTCACCCATGTGACTCTGGGCAACCTACTGCAATCCACTAAAGCAATAAATATAAAACAACCATTAACAGAAACCATTATGTGATAATTATTAAAAAAAATAAAAACTATAAAAGCAGAAGTAATAAAAAAGAGACTAATAGATGGCTGGATGATAATAATAACAGAGCTGTCTCACAAGTTCACCTGTCCCTTGGGATCCCCAGGCCTGATGGCATAACCAGATCATGAGAGACCTTCAAAAGCTAAGGAGCAATGAAGTTAATTTCATCTGTGAGGGAAGAAGATTCCACAATGTGAGCAATGCGGGAAAAGTCTTGCTACCTAAAATTCACCAAATGTAGCTCCTTTGATGAAGGAACTTATAACATACCTTTCTGTTGGATCTGGTAGGATAGGCAAATGAAATCTGAAAGAGGAAATCCATTGATTGATTGATTGATTGATTGATTGATTGCCTTATTTTGTACAAATAGCTCAAACTGGTGAATATATCCACATACCTTCCTCCATATGTTTTCCCCACAATAACTGCCCTGTGAGTTGGGTTGGGCTGAAAGAGAGGGACTGGCCAAAGTCCCAAGCCATGTAGGGCTTTAAAGGTCAACACCAGGACCTTGAATTGGACCCAGAAACACACCCATAACCATTGCAGACATACATAATTATTCGTGCTGCTACATTTTTGAACAGTTGAAGTTTCTCAATATACTTCTAAGGTGGTCCTATGTAAAGCACATTGTAATAGTCTAATCAGGAGGTGACCAGGGCATGGATGACTGTTAGTACGGCTCCTTGATCCACAAATGGGCACAACTGCCACAGAATACTAAGTTATGCAAAGGCCCTATAGCCACAGCTGCTGCCTGCTCCAGCAGGAGTTATGAGTCCAGGGAGACACCCCCTCCCCAGATTGCACATATGGTCTGTCTGGGACAGTAGAATCCTATCCACTACCAGAGATGATGTAATCTTAGAACCAAAGCCCAAAACCATTCAGTGTTGCAAGGTTTTAGTTGAAGTTTGCTGTTCCCCATCAAGGTACTTACAGCCTTCAGACATCTGCATAGGATGTCCATAGCATTTCTTAATTCACCAAGAGCAAAGATGTACAGTTGGTTGGAACCAGTTGTTTGTTATTTTATTTGATTTGGAAATTACACTTCAGTTAATACATTATAAAATTGTATTTGATTTTTTTAGCAGTTACATCACACTGATCAATCATAATAATTTTGTGAACATTTAGAACTCCAGGTTTCTAACAATAGAATAGAATAGAATAGAATAGAATAGAATAGAATAGAATAGAATAGAATAGAATAGAATAGAATAGAATAGAATAGAATAGAATAGAATGGAGCTGGAAGGGACCTTGGAGGCTTTCTAGTTCAGCCCCCTGCTCAAGCACATTTTTCCCTATTTTCGTGAGGTGCAGCCCATCCCTTGCCACGAGTCCTTCGTGTAGGAAATGCAGTCCATGATCCAGGAAACCAAAGTTTTCTTGGTGACAGCAACCCTTTAGCCAATGGTTTATTTCTAGAATTCTTTTTTCCCTCAATGGGTGTTGGCCTTTCATTGGGAGTATGGATGAGAACACTACTTGTGTTCCTAGCTTCTTCACTTTATTGCTTAGTTGTTTGTAATCTCTCACTATTGTACTCAGGTTCTTTGTTGTGTCGTTCATCCCAATGTGGTGGAGGAGGAAAGGGCAGTAATCAGTAGGCCTAATTATTTTGGTTAGGTTCTCAGCCACATTTTTAATTTTTGCTCTAGGGAGACACCATATCTCCCTGGATTGTATGTCCAGTCTGCAGATGGATGATTCCATTCCTTTGAGGATAGAATCTCCTATTACTAACACTTGCCTTCCTTTTGGGGGGGGCTGCAGTCTGGGGTGTTTTTCTATTTATCTCTGGTATGCTTGTTGATGTGACTTTTTAAAGGGATATTTAAGATGACTTTTTAGGGATATTTGAAATTGTTTCTTTGCTGGGTGTCTGCATGTTTTCTTTGAGGTGGAGATTGTAGGTCTGCATGTTTCCATCTAAGGGGAGAAACTGATTGCTCAGTTTTAGTGGGGCTATTTCTGGTTGGGTTGGTTTGGGCAGAAGGTTTGGTTAGTTGTATGCTGCTTCTTTGAGTATTGTGTTTCCTTCTATGTGTGACATATCTCCATTTGACTTCCTCCAAGGGTTTACCAGTAGGGTCAAATCCTCTGGGAGTTATTTGTTCATTAATTGGTTCAGTTTGGGTAGAACTTTCTTTCGTATTTTGGGGTTTGGCTAGAGTTGCCTCTAAGTTCTTTACTTTTTCCTCCACTAGTTTACATAGTTTACATCTAATGCATGTATAGTTGGGTGTTCTTTGGGCATAAGCACATACATGGAACATATATTGCATACCACAAAAGTATCAGTCACCTGTTCCATGAGTTTGTTTGAAAATCCCAATTTTTGGCTGGTAAATATGCTTTGCTATTAGCCTTGTTTCTAGCTCCTCCGTTCTAGGTAATTATGCTTCTTTTTTTCTATCCTTTTTTCTTCCTGTTTGTGCTTGGTTTTTTTTGTCTTGTTAATTAGGTATAGAAAATCTATATAGATATAGATTTTCAAACAGATTAAGCAGGTGTTTAAACTTCTATTTCTAAGCATTTGTTGTCTTTCTTATGAAGAACATTTCAATTGCCTTTGTCCTTTTTAGCCTGCAACCCTAAATTATCAATATCATTTTGAATTTTCTTTCTGTCTTCTAGAGTATTAACTATCCCCCCTCTCTAACTTTGTATCATCTGAGATCAACATTCTCTCTGTTTCTTGCATCCAACTAATTAAAAAAGACAAACCTTGATGAGTACCAAGTCCAGTGCCAAATTCCATTATATCTCACTTGGTATCTTCACTATAGCTTGATTATTGAGCATTGTTTTCAAGCCAGTTCTCAGTCTACCTTAGTACTTGACATCCGGCACATACTTAATTAACATGCAAATTTTATATGGTAAGGTTGAGCACATCCTTCGAAGAGGTGCTTTGCTTCTCAGAGAAACTTTGCTACTTTTTCCAGATTCGTGTAGTTGCTCTGTAAGCAGCAGGCATAATGACTAATTTCACTGATGAAGACAACTGGGACCACCTTGCAAAGCATTCATGCAACTTTGGAAAAACCGCAGGTGCTTCAATGACATTAACAGCACAGCCACTCATTCAAAGCATTTGCATAGTATTGAGCCATGGTACTTCTAGACATCACCCAGCAAGCAGAGGGAAACCAATTATACAAATGTAGTAGAAGCCAAGAATTGCGATTTCACTATCAGGGATTCCAATGAGTGTTGCTTTTCTTTCTCCAAAACAAGTATTGTGTATGATACTCGGAGTTCTAACCTCTTTGATTCTTTTTTTCCAGCAGTTCTATGCAAAGGATGGACTCACCCCCCCCCCCTTTTAACAGAAGATCCAGTTTACATTTGTTCTTTGTGCATGTAATAGCTATTCTTATATCAGATTGTTTCTCTTTGTCAATTTTGAAAGCAACACTTATAGGTTTTTGGTCAAGTATTTTACCAATATAATTCAAGTTATATTATATCCCTAGTATTCCCTCAATCTATTAGACATTTTTTAAAATAAAATGACACAACATATTCTTTATAAATCCATGCTAACCTCCAATAAATATTGTGTCAATGCTGCTAACATTGAATGTTCTTGCTTTGACAACATATGAAGATGCAGCCTTTTTCTTTCTTATGCTTTACTTTTAGAATTACATGATGCTGGGGAAGGAGGAGGATTGTGATAGGAGTTAGTTAGACATAACAACATTGTACTAGTATGTGAATTCAGAGCTTGAAATAAGAGATTATAAGAATTGGCGGGTTGGAGAACAGGAGAGAAAGCCTGCATTTCAAACTAATTGGAGAATGTGATTTATGACTGTTAATTAGAGGAGGGAATTGTGTTTGATACTATGTGCTAAGGGGAGATGAATCCAGATTTTGGCTTTGACTATGTACGTGCCGATGCCATGCAACTTGAATAAAGATTCTTTAAGGTAAACAATGTTCTTTGAAGAGTTTCATCTGTCGGAACCATGATATATTGCTTAGGAATGATCATTTTATCATCTCCTCTAGAATCTTCTATGTAGATTGACTGGCCTATTCTTCCTTAGCATCCTTCTCTTCTATTTTTGTCAACCCTAATTTTCTGATATTCCAAGATTTTTTCAAGAATCATAGCTAGCCTTTCAGCCAGACTATCAGCAATCACTTATATTATTCTAGGCTCCAGTTAATCTGATCTGAATATCTGAATTCATAAGTCAATACGTACTACATCATTTATCTAGTTCTATTTATGTTATTTTATTTAAGTATTTATGCCATGACCCTATTGTATTATTTCTGTGGCATTCTGAAGAATTTGAAATCTTGTGCTTTTTCATTGTCAAGCTTGGTGTATATGTGATGTTATTATATTTAGTTAAAATATGATTATTTCACAAAATGTCTTGTACTGGATATTATGATTATTTCTTGGAAGAGAAACAATTCCATCCATAATTTTATGAGTTCTAAATAATCAGTCTGTCACATTAAAATAACGTAACTTGCTTGTTAAATAATAAAGTTAACAATAAAGTTAAGCAAGCAAGTTTAGCAATATTCCAAGTTTAGCAATATTCCTGAAATAGAAATATTCCATTCCATTCCAACAGGATTGTGCAGGTTTCAGTGTTGCAAGAGTTCCTTGTTTTTAATAGAATTATGAAATCTATCAAACAGATAAAAATATTGATTCAAGCAGTCAATCATACACTGAGAATTAAGGTACCTGTATAAAGTACTTCTGGCACAAATTCAGAAGTTTTGATCAGTGCTAAAAGCGAGCTCTCAGGCCCTTTCACATAAAAATTCAATCCTTGTTTTTAGCTGGTGTTGCTATGTGGCAACTGGGAATTGGAAACCTTTGCCAATCTCTATCATAAATCGCTTGGCAATCAACCCACAGATCCTGATTAACCTTTTGTATACCCCTGCTTTACAACAACAATAAAAAGGAAATGTTTGCCTAATCCTCAGAGTATTAATGTTTGCTCTAAAATCTTGTTAATCTCTACTGTTTTCTCTTTCTTTTAAAACACTGCATGGATAAAACAGTGTAGTTTCAAATTATCAAATTATTTTTAGTTGCAACAGGGAAATAAAACTAGTATTTCTTTTTGTCCATTTCTTCTGGGTGTTATTATATTTGTTGTTGTTATTGCTGATGTTGTTGATGATGATATCTCTGCTTCTCTCCTTTCTGATCTGTAGCAATAGTTTGTGCAGACAGCCAGGTTTTTTGAATGTTTGTTCCATTGAATCCATAATTTACTTATTTATTTTGCATGCCACCCATCTCACTATCAAGACTCTGGGTGTCCTACAATATCATAAATAAAATGATTACAGAATTAAACATCAAAACGTTGAGTTTTGATGGCTAATCCCTGGTAGCTGGGAGCAAGCAGCTCACTCTTCCTTGTGGGGCAGAAAGGCAAGCTGCTTTTGCTTTTGCTTGGGCAGAGCTTTTTCAAATAAGAAATTAAAACAGGAAATAAAAGGGGACTAGGGAACTTGGCAGGAACCTTGGGAAGAATTACCTGCTGAGCCCAGGTAAGTTTGTGGGGTTTCTTGTTTAATTACAAATTCACCTTTTTTGTTCTTTTTTTAGCAGCCATATAAGGGGTTTCTCCTTCCCCTTTCTTCTAAAGTTTGCCCTCAGCACAGGTTTGGAGGGGGTGGAGCTTTCTGCTGCAGCCCCCCTGCTGGCTAATCCCTGGTAGCTGGGAGCAAGCAGCTCACTCTTCCTTGTGGGGCAGAAAGGCAAGCTGCTTTTGCTTTTGCTTGGGCAGAGCTTTTTCAAATAAGAAATTAAAACAGGAAATAAAAGGGGACTAGGGAACTTGGCGGAACCTTGGGAAGAATTACCTGCTGAGCCCTGGTATGTTTGTGGGGTTTCTTGTTTAATTACAAATTCACCTTTTTTTTAGCAGCCATCGCGCCCCTGACGGCGCGCGATAAAATCCTAAAACAAGTAAGAAAAAAAATCCAAGAAGTAAACTGAGACCAAAACAAAAAATTTGAACAACCCAAAAAAGCTGTGTTTTTTTTTTAAAATAATAACTAGTATAATAATAACAGCAAACATATAATAACAAGAAATGGAGATAGATAGCCAGCAGACGGAGGGGAGCTTCCCAGTGTTTTGTATTGAGTGTCACATGTATGACTATCTGTCTGCTGGACAGAAGTCTTGGGTGTGTGATCGGTGCAATGAGCTCCTGGCTCTCAGGGAACAGGTTCTTTCCCTTGAAGCCAAGGTAGCAGACCTGGAGAAGCAGAGAGAGATAGCGAGGCAGGAGAAGATCTTCAGGGATGCAGCAGGAGCATCCCACTCCATGCTGAGCAGCTCTCCAGCTGCTTTGGAGAATGGAGATCTTGGGCAGGGAGGACATCAATCTGTGGAAGAGGGACAGGCTCCCTTAGTTGAGACCCCTTCCCTGGAGGATGTGCCCATATCCTCTTGCACCGAGGATACTTCTCCGCGGGTGGTGGGAGGGGGGCTTCTTGTAGTGGGTGATTCAATTGTTAGAAATATAGAGAGACGGGTTTGTGATGGAAGCGTTGACCGCATGGTAAACTGCCTGCCGGGTGCAAAGGTTGCGGACATCACGAGGCATCTAGACAGGCTGATAGACAGTGCTGGGGTGGAGCCAACTGTTGTGGTACATGTCGGTACCAATGACATTGGAAAAGCTAAGCGGAAGGTCCTGGAAGCCAAATTTAGGTTGCTAGGTAGAAGATTAAAGTCCAGGACCCCCAAGGTTGAATTCTCAGAAATGCTACCTGTTCCACGTGCAGGGCCAGCTAGACAGGCAGAGCTCAGGAGCTTCAATGCGTGGATGAGGCAGTGGTGCCGGGAGGAAGGGTTTAGATTCATTAGGAACTGGGAAACATTTTGGGACAAGCCACACCTGTACAGAAGGGACGGGTTACATTTGAACCATAATGGAACCAGACTGTTGGCGATTAATATTAAAAAGGTTTCAGAGCAGCTTTTAAACTGATTCATAGGGGCAAGTCGACAGGAGCTGGGCAGCTTCCGGTTCGAGAAGGCGCACTGCCTAATATGGAGGGTGGAAGTTATGCACACATTGGTGAGTCAACAGGAAAACTAAATTGTAATAGTCAAGCAGAAGGACATGGTAGACCATCCACAAATTCTACAACCAAATTCTACAGTCAAAATCCACAGTCAAAGTTGAAAGTGCACCAGAAAATTACATATAAAGGTCTGTACACAAATGCTAGAAGCATTCGAGCAAAAATAGGGGAATTGGAATGCTTGGTGAAGGAAAATAATATTGATATTATCGGCATAACAGAAACCTGGTGGACAGATGAAAACCAATGGGACACAAGGATTCCAGGTTACAAATTGTATAGGATGGACAGGAGAGGGAGAAATGGTGGTGGCGTGGCCTTGTACATAAATGAGGAGTTAGAATCTCATGAACTCGAAATTCAAGAAAATTCAAACTCACCCACAGAAACATTGTGGATAAAAATCCCAGGACAGGAAACTAATCTGACGTTAGGGATCTGCTATCGCCCTCCCAACCAAACTCCAGAGGCAGATTGCTATTTGGAAAATGAATTTAAGGAGGCCTCAAAAAGAAATAGGGTAGTCATAATGGGGGACTTCAACTATCCCCAAATAGATTGGGTAAATTCTTGTTCTACACATGAAAGAGAGACAAGGTTCCTCGACATGTTAGCCGATTATTCCCTTGAGCAGATGGTCATGGAACCTACCAGGGGAAAGAGGATCCTGGACTTGGTTCTAACTAACGCACAGGATTTGGTTCATGATGTCCTTGTAACCGAGCCCATAGGAACCAGCGATCACAACACAATAACCTTCAACTTAACCATGGATAGCAAATTGTCAGTGAAAACTAACACAGAGACCTTAAACTTTCACAGAGGGAATTTTGACAAAATGAGGAAAATAGTAAAGAAGAAACTAAAAGGAACAGTAAAAAAAGTCAAATCCCTCCAAAATGCTTGGAAACTGTTTAAAAATACGTTACAGCAGGCTCAAATAAAATGCATTCCTAAAAGAAGAAAGAGGATTGGAAAGTCCAAGAGGATACCAGTATGGCTTACGAATGAGGTAAAGGAGGTTATTGGACAGAAGAAAAACTCATTTAAGAAATGGAAGGCTCTTCCTACCGAGGAGAGCAGGAGGGATCACAAACTCTGGCAGACCAAATGCAAGGCGATAGTCATGAAAGCCAAGAGAGACTTTGAGGAGCATATAGCCAAGAATATTAAAAATAATAACAAAACCTTTTTTAAGTACATCAAAAGCAGGAACCCAACCAGAAAATCAGTTGGGCCACTTGATAACAATGGTCAGAAGGGGATAATCAGAGAAGACAAGGAGATTGCTGAGAGGCTAAATGACTTCTTTGCTTCCGTTTTCACCGAGGAGGATAGAGAACATTTGCCTGCCACTGAATTAGTTTTCCCAGGGAGGGAAATAGAAGAATTAAACCTGATAGAGATAAACAAGGAAGATGTTCTTGCATGCCTTTCTAAACTAAACATCAACAAATCGCCGGGTCCAGATGGCATCCACCCTAGAATTCTCAAGGAACTCAAGTGTGAAATTGCTGAACTTCTAGCTAAAATATACAATCTTTCTCTAAGATCAGGCACTGTACCGGAGGATTGGAGGGAAGCAAATATAACCCCGATCTTCAAGAAAGGATCCAGAGGTGATCCAGGAAACTATAGACCAGTCAGTCTAACCTCAGTTCCAGGCAAACTGATGGAAACCATTATTAAAGATAAAATTACAGGGCACATAGAAAAACAGGCATTGCTGAAAGAAAATCAACATGGTTTCTGCAAAGGCAAATCATGTCTTACTAACTTGTTAGAATTCTTTGAGGGTGTAAATAAATACATAGATAAAGGGGCCCCAGTTGATATTGTATATCTTGACTTTCAAAAGGCTTTTGACAAAGTCCCTCACCAAAGGCTCCTAAAAAAGCTCTCCAGCCACGGAATTAGAGGACAGGTCTTGTCCTGGATTGGTAACTGGCTAAATTGTAGGAAGCAAAGGGTGGCAATAAATGGACAATTCTCCGGATGGAAAGAAGTGAGAAGTGGTGTACCCCAAGGTTCAGTTTTGGGGCCTTTACTTTTTAATTTATTCATCAATGATCTGGATGTAGAAGTTAATAGTGAGGTAGCCAAGTTTGCTGATGACACTAAATTGTTCCGGGTTGTGAAAAGTGAAACTGATTGTCGGGAGCTCCAGAAGGATCTCTCGAAATTGTGTGAGTGGGCAACAAAGTGGCAAATGCATTTTAACCTAAACAAGTGCAAAGTTATGCACATCGGGGCAAAGAACCCCAATTATACTTACCAACTGATGGGGACCAAACTTTCTGAGACAACCCAAGAAAGGGATCTTGGGGTTTTGGTGGACAGCTCGATGAAGATGTCAACCCAATGCGCAGCAGCAGTAAAAAAAGCAAATTCCATGCTTGGCATGATTAGGAAGGGAATCGAAAATAAGTCAGCAAGTGTTGTATTGCCTCTGTACAAATCGATGGTGAGACCACACTTGGAGTACTGTGTACAGTTCTGGTCACCGCACCTCAAGAAGGATATAATGGAACTGGAAAAGGTGCAAAAAAGGGCAACAAGAATGATCAAGGAAATGGAGCGCCTCCCTTATGAAACCAGATTGCAACGCCTTGGTCTCTTCAGCCTTGAAAGACGGCGTTTAAGGGGTGACTTGATCGAAGTGTATAAAATCATGCATGGGATAGAAAAGGTGGATAGAGAAAAATTATTTTCTCTATCACACAATACCAGGACAAGGGGGCACTCCCTAAAGCTCATAGCTAAGAAAGTGAGGACAAATAAAGGGAAATATTTCTTCACCCAGAGAGTCGTTGATTTATGGAATTCACTTCCTGAAGGGGTCGTGACAGCTGTCAGCCTTGACAGCTTCAAGGCAGGGCTAGATAGATTCATGGAGGCCAAGTGTATCGGTGGTTATTAAAACGGATGTCCATGTGCCGCCTCTATGTTGGTTGAGGCAGGCAGGATTCCCTTGAGTACCATTTGTTTGGGGGTCAAGGGAAAGGGAGGGTTTTGCCTTCTCTTTCTGCTCAAGATCCCCATGTACATTTGGTGGGCCACTGTGTGACACAGAATGCTGGACTCGATGGGCTTTGGCCTGATTCAGCATGGCTCTTCTTATGTTCTTATGAGTATTAAAAGTTAAAACATTAAAATGAATATTAAAGTGGCTAAAAAGAAGCAATGCGTAGGTGGGGTAGAGGTGGGTTCTTCTACTAATCTACCAGCCACCTCCAGAGTGGGATGCCCCCAGTTGGCAAAGCTTTAAGTTTCCCTGTTCAAAAATCCATGTTCTGCACCATTTGATTTAGTTTGTCAGATTGTATTTCGGCTGCTGGATTTAACTCATAGTTGGATTTCTGTAATATATACACCATTTTTTTCTCTAGCTTTTCGAAATTTGCTGGTTGGCACTTGTTGCTATAATTCTCTTTAGATTTTTGTCTATAGTCCTAATCTAGTTTTGTGGCATTGAACATTTCCATAGGCATCAGACTTTGTTTTGAAAATCTGCCTATGGCCTGTGATTTTCTTGCCCTTTGATAGTTTATTTAGAACCCATGTTTTGTGGTGTTGGTGGGGATTTGCAAGGATTTAATTTCTTGTCATGCAGCTTTCCTTTACACCTGTGCCTTAGCTGCTGACAGTCCCTATACTTCTTTCCATGGATTGGAATAAGGCATATTCCTTGCTGTAGATGGGGAGCAGATTATCTCAGGCAAGATTCTGTTATTAGATCTTTGAGATTTAATTCCAGGTCTGGGTCAGCAATCACTTCTGAATCAGATGCTATTCTTTTCTCTTTAGGTACTCTTTCAGCAATCCCATCTTACCTTCCTCCTCCTCCTCCTCCTCCTCCTCCTCTTTAGATACTACTGGTAAAACTAAGCTTACATTTGTATTTAAATATTGCAGCTCTCTAGGAATATCCTTTTTTCTTCATTAAAATGAACAAGACTACATTTTTTGTTTACTTTTTCATTTTTTAAAAATCCAAAACCTTGTACCTGTGTGTTTCTATTTGACACTACAGGGTTATTTCTAATTGGTTCTTCTTTAGGGATATATGCATTAGCTTTTCATCCAAATAATTTTAGATGTGACATCTTTGAGTTGTTCCCATTCTATAGCTCACATGGATTTTATTTCTGCCTTGCATTTGGTAGATGATTTGCAGAGTTGTGTCTGTGTTAAAACTTCTCCCATCCCCCAATAGTCTGCATCAGCTGACTTCATTATGCTTTGATGCTTTCTTTCTGCAACTTTTTTTTTTTTGCTCAGGATTATAACTTAATGCAAGTGTTTTTATGTTTTATGCCTTGTTATGCAAATTTCTCTCTCACTCACACCTGTTTTTTTTTTACACAAGTACATTCTTAGTTTGAATTTCTCAAATAGTGAGGTTTTATTTGTTAAGAGATAGGTGCAAGTATACTTTGAGTGACAGTCTATTAATGTTACCAAATAACTTTTACAGCTCTTTTTTTATTGGAATGGGAAAACAAAGGTCAGAAAAAATAAACTCTTAAGTGCTGTTTGAATTCAATCCTTAGAAAACTAATTTTTTTTCATTTTTATAGAAAAGACTTACACTTCAATTCTATTTTTTTCTTGTAGGAACAAATATCCCACAAAATTGTTAAATCCTCATTTATATTCTTATTCAGATATATATGAACAAACTATTTTGCAGGATTTTAAAAAAATATTATTATGCATGCATCTTGTTTACTCTAGGTGGCGTGAGTTCCAGCAAATTAACTGCATTATTATTTCCTTTTAATATTAGATATTACATGATAGTCTTTTGCAATGGTGAAAGTCCATTTTGAGCAAACATTTATATGTGGTGACATCAACATGTGGATACCAATCTATTTAAATAATTTCACCTGCTTGGTGGGTCTGTCATTAACTGGCCAGTGTGGTGGATTATGACAGCATCTTTTGTTGGAAAAACAAATCTGTTGTTTAGGTGGTATTTAGATATCAGAGCTGAGAAGAGGGTGCGTTGTTATAGTCAGAATATGAAAATATTTAAAAGGAAATGTTATTACGTATGATGGCAATAGTGGTTTTCTTTATGACTAATTGGATTTCAAATTTAGTAGTAATTATTTTTGAAAAGTGGAAAGTTGTACTCTTTTTGGGACAAGTTTCTAAGAATTTATTCTCATTACATTTGAGCAGGTCTCCACATACCATTACTAACTTCCTCACTTGAAAGTTGATTTGCTCATTAGAAGTGTCTGATCCTAGTATGGGCAAAGAACTTTGGACATTCTATAGATTTGGAAGATTGGCAAAAACTTTGGGATAAAAATATTAAGCTTACAAAAGCGGTAGCATATAAAGAAAACTTATATAAGATGTTTTATAGATGACATATGACACCAGTTTGCTTAGCAAAAATGTTTAAAAATGTTTCGGATATTTGCTGGAAATGTAAACAACAGCCAGGCACTTACTACCATGCTTGGTGGATAAGCCCTATTGCTAAGAAATATTGGTCTAAGTTCCATAGATGGTTGGAAAAGATGATGAAACTACAGATAGAATTTAAACCGGAATTGTTTTTGTTAGGAATATTAAGACCTAATTATGGTAAAGAGAATGACTATTTGATATTGCATGTTTTAACAGCTGCAAGGATAGTATTTGCCCAGTTTTGGAAAAATGAGAACTTACCATCTGACCAGATTATAATTACTAAAATTTTAGAGTGTGCAGAAATGGATAGACTAACATTAGAAATGAAAAAAAATATGATTCAATTTATTTTAGAACTTGGGAAAAATTTTATCAATGGTTAGAGACACGTTAGAATAGATGACTGATTTTTAACCGAGTTCTAACTAACATTTTGATGATATGATTATTTTTCCTGATTTACCAATTTTTATTTGTTACTTTTGATTGTTAGGATTTTTTGAGATTTTATTAGTAGTGTTTACTTAATAGATTAACGTACTTGTTTACTAATTGTTCTTAATATGTTATAGTCTAAGCTTCATAAAAATGGCTGAATATGATATTTACTCATTATTATGATCCGGACGATAGCTTGTTTGTTGAAATATGTGATTGTACCTATCCTTATTTTACCCTAAACCCTTTATTCCCTTCCCCTTCCCCTTCCCCTCTCCTCCCACCCCCTCCCTTTACCATACCTGTATTGTTCCTATTTTTCCTCATCTATATAAACTTAATAAAATTTTGTTAAAAAAAAGAAGTGTCTGATCCTAATTAACAAATAAATGGGATTATAAATTGTTGGTGCATAAAATGTTGTTGCACAAAAGGTTAACAAATTCAGCCATTCCATTTAATAAAAGCAAAATTGGTTCCCTGTCTTCTTTTCTACAATAAGATTTGTAATATATATTAATCATAACATATTAATTCCATGTCCTGAGCTGCTAGAATCCTGCTCCCTTTCTCCATTCTGAAATTAGCCTACTTCCAGACTAATCAAATTCGGCTATTAAAATGTTTAAATATGGGCTTAGGATGAGACTTATTTCAGATATCAAACTGTGCAAACTTCATCTTCTGAAGTAAAAGATCGAGAAATTGTTCAGGGATCTGTATTACCAGATTCTGTACTATCAGCATCTGTACTACCAAATTCAAAGTGTTGGTTTTTCATTAGAATTCATTCCTCCTTTTAAATTAGATGGAGTGCAAAGTCTAGTCATGTAACTTGATCTCTCTATGGTATGTAATAGAATTTCTTTCTCTCTTTTTAATAAGTTTTTTAATGAGTGTCTTGACATGATTAAGAATGCAGCAGATATCTTCAGTTGTTCCTAATCTGTAATTTTAATCTTCCAACTACCTTCCAATTTCTTCAGTAACCCCAATCCTGGAAGGTCACAAGAACTGATAAAAGGTCCAGAGAATTAAGGTTTTTTTCCCTTTAGCAATAGGACAGCAATTCACTACTCAATAGCAATGGTAGGCTTTGCTTGAACAGCTGCTCCAAGTTATCCCAAACTTTTAGTTGGTATCAATAACTAAATTCTAAATTTACAATTCTTTTTAGGATTTTTTCTGACCCTTTTGTTATGTTGTTTTTTTCCTTCCTCCTTTCTCTCAGATCATAGTGTAGATGTAATTTTTGGTTTCATGTACTATTTTAACTATTATCATTACTATCATTCTTTTGATATGTGTTTAATTGTGTTATGACTTGTTAAACAATTAAAGCAATAGTATCCTCCTTTGTGTTAATGCATCAACTAAAAAATCCTGAGACATGTACATACTAGAGCTACACACTATTCTGAAATGTTCTTAAACAAATTATTCAGATCTTGAACTTGCAGAGACATGTATCTTTCTATTGTTCATTAAAACACATCTGCTTTGACTTCCGGTTCCGGAATCCGGCGATGCTGGTCGCGCCTGGAAACTTCTCTCCAGGCCATCTGGAGTTTCCTTCGCCGGTAGACCCCCCTAGGGGGTCGAAAGTCGCCCTGGAGGGGCGACCACTGAGGAGGAGGCCAGATGGTAGATAGGGGAGGGCGGCAGCTTCCCCCGAGTCTCCAGTTTCTCCTTAGGGCCAACGGAGCTTTTGCCTAGGCAGAGCTTTTTCAAATAAGGAATTAAAACAGGAAATAAAAAGGGAAAAGGGAACTTGGCAGGAACCTTGGGAAGAATACCTGCTGAGCCCTGATAAGTTTGTGGGGTTTCTTGTTTAATTACAAATTCACCTTTTTTTTAGCAGCCATCGCGCCCCTGACGGCGCGCGATAAAATCCTAAAACAAGTAAGAAAAAAAATCCAAAAAGTAAACTGAGACCAAAACAAAAAATTTGAACAACCCAAAAAATCTGTGTTTTTTAATAATAACTAGTATAATAATAACAGCAAACATATAATAACAAGAAATGGAGATAGATAGCCAGCACACGGAGGGGGGCTTCCCAGTGTTTTGTATTGAGTGTCACATGTATGACTATCTGTCTGCTGGACAGAAGTCTTGGGTGTGTGATCAGTGCAATGAGCTCCTGGCTCTCAGGGAACAGGTTCTTTCCCTTGAAGCCAAGGTAGCAGACCTGGAGAAGCAGAGAGAGATAGCGAGGCAGGAGAAGATCTTCAGGGATGCAGCAGGAGCGTCCCACTCCATGCTGAGCAGCTCTCCAGCTGCTTTGGAGAATGGAGATCTTGGACAGGGAGGACATCAATTTGTGGAAGAGGGACAGGCTCCCTTAGTTGAGACCCCTTCCCTGGAGGATGTGCCCATATCCTCTTGCACCGAGGATACTTCTCCGCGGGTGGTGGGAGGGGGGCTTCTTGTAGTGGGTGATTCAATTGTTAGAAATATAGAGAGATGGGTTTGTGATGGAAGCGTTGATCGCATGGTAAACTGCCTGCCGGGTGCAAAGGTTGCGGACATCACGAGGCATCTAGACAGGCTGATAGACAGTGCTGGGGTGGAGCCAACTGTTGTGGTACATGTCTGTACCAATGACATTGGGAAAGCTAAGTGGAAGGTCCTGGAAGCCAAAATTAGGTTGCTAGGTAGAAGATTAAAGTCCAGGACCCCCAAGGTTGCATTCTCAGAAATGCTACCTGTTCCACGGGCAGGGCCAGCTAGACAGGCAGAGCTCAGGAGCTTCAATGCGTGGATGAGGCAGTGGTGCCGGGAGGAAGGGTTTAGATTCATTAGGAACTGGGAAACATTTTGGGACAAGCCACACCTGTACAGAAGGGACGGGTTACATTTGAACCATAATGGAACCAGACTGTTGGCGATTAATATTAAAAAGGTTTCAGAGCAGCTTTTAAACTGATTCATAGGGGCAAGTCGACAGGAGCTGGGCAGCTTCCGGTTCGAGAAGGCGCACTGCCTAATATGGAGGGTGGAAGTTATGCACACATTGTTGAGTCAACAGGAAAACTAAATTGTAATAGTCAAGCAGAAAGACATGGTAGACCATCTACAAATTCTACAACCAAATTCTACAGTCAAAATCCACAGTCAAAGTTGAAAGTGCACCAGAAAATTACATATAAAGGTCTGTACATAAATGCTAGAAGCATTCGAGCAAAAATAGGGGAATTTGAATGCTTGGTGAAGGAAAATAATATTGATATTATTGGCATAACAGAAACCTGGTGGACAGATGAAAACCAATGGGACACAAGGATTCCAGGTTACAAATTGTATAGGATGGACAGGAGAGGGAGAAATGGTGGTGCCGTGGTCTTGTACATAAATGAGGAGTTAGAATCTCATGAACTCGAAATTCAAGAAAATTCAAATTCACCCACAGAAACATTGTGGATAAAAATCCCAGGACAGGAAACTAATCTGACGTTAGGGATCTGCTATCGCCCTCCCAACCAAACTCCAGAGGCAGATTGCTATTTGGAAAGTGAATTTAAGGAGGCCTCAAAAAGAAATAGGGTAGTCATAATGGGGGACTTCAACTATCCCCAAATAGATTGGGTAAATTCTTGTTCTACACATGAAAGAGAGACAAGGTTCCTCGACATGTTAGCCGATTATTCCCTTGACCAGATGGTCATGGAACCTACCAGGGGAAAGGGGATCCTGGACTTGGTTCTAACTAACGCACAGGATTTGGTTCATGATGTCCTTGTAACCGAGCCCATAGGAACCAGCGATCACAACACAATAACCTTCAACTTAACCATGGATAGCAAATTGTCAGTGAAAACTAACACAGAGACCTTAAACTTTCACAGAGGGAATTTTGACAAAATGAGGAAAATAGTAAAGAAGAAACTAAAAGGAACAGTAAAAAAAGTCAAATCCCTCCAAAATGCTTGGAAACTGTTTAAAAATACGTTACAGCAGGCTCAAATAAAATGCATTCCTAAAAGAAGAAAGAGGATTGGAAAGTCCAAGAGGATACCAGTATGGCTTACGAATGAGGTAAAGGAGGTTATTGGAAAGAAGAAAAACTCATTTAAGAAATGGAAGGCTCTTCCTACCGAGGAGAACAGGAGGGATCACAAACTCTGGCAGACCAAATGCAAGGCGATAGTCATGAAAGCCAAGAGAGACTTTGAGGAGCATATAGCCAAGAATATTAAAAATAATAACAAAACCTTTTTTAAGTACATCAGAAGCAGGAACCCAACCAGAAAATCAGTTGGGCCACTTGATAACAATGGTCAGAAGGGGATAATCAGAGAAGACAAGGAGATTGCTGAGAGGCTAAATGAGTTCTTTGCCTCCGTTTTCACCGAGGAGGATAGAGAACATTTGCCTGCCACTGAATTAGTTTTCCCAGGGAGGGAAATAGAAGAATTAAACCTGATAGAGATAAACAAGGAAGATGTTCTTGCATGCCTTTCTAAACTAAACGTCAACAAATCGCCGGGTCCAGATGGCATCCACCCTAGAATTCTCAAGGAACTCATGTGTGAAATTGCTGAACTTCTAGCTAAAATATACAATCTTTCTCTAAGATCAGGCACTGTACCGGAGGATTGGAGGGAAGAAAATATGACCCCGATCTTCAAGAAAGGATCCAGAAGTGATCCAGGAAACTATAGACCAGTCAGTCTAACCTCAGTTCCAGGCAAACTGATGGAAACCATTATTAAAGATAAAATTACAGGGCACATAGAAAAACAGGCATTGCTGAAAGAAAATCAACATGGTTTCTGCAAAGGCAAATCATGTCTTACTAACTTGTTAGAATTCTTTGAGGGTGTAAATAAATACATAGATAAAGGGGCCCCAGTTGATATTGTATATCTTGACTTTCAAAAGGCTTTTGACAAAGTTCCTCACCAAAGGCTCCTAAAAAAGCTCTCCAGCCACGGAATTAGAGGACAGGTCTTGTCCTGGATTGGTAACTGGCTAAATTGTAGGAAGCAAAGGGTGGCAATAAATGGACAATTCTCCAGATGGAAAGAAGTGAGAAGTGGTGTATCCCAAGGTTCAGTTTTGGGACCTTTACTTTTTAATTTATTTATCAATGATCTGGATGTAGAAGTTAATAGTGAGGTAGCCAAGTTTGCTGATGACACTAAATTGTTCCGGGTTGTGAAAAGTGAAACTGATTGTCGGGAGCTCCAGAAGGATCTCTCGAAATTGTGTGAGTGGGCAACAAAGTGGCAAATGCATTTTAACCTAAACAAGTGCAAAGTTATGCACATCGGGGCAAAGAACCCCAATTATACTTACCAACTGATGGGGACCAAACTTTCTGAGACAACCCAAGAAAGGGATCTTGGGGTTTTGGTGGACAGCTTGATGAAGATGTCAACCCAATGCGCAGCAGCAGTAAAAAAAGCAAATTCCATGCTTGGCATGATTAGGAAGGGAATCAAAAACAAGTCAGCAAGTGTTGTATTGCCTCTGTACAAATCGATGGTGAGACCACACTTGGAGTACTGTGTACAGTTCTGGTCACCGCACCTCAAGAAGGATATAATGGAATTGGAAAGGGTGCAAAAAAGGGCAACAAGAATGATCAAGGAAATGGAGCGCCTCCCTTATGAAACCAGATTGCAACGCCTTGGTCTCTTCAGCCTTGAAAGACGGCGTTTAAGGGGTGACTTGATCGAAGTGTATAAAATCATGCATGGGATAGAAAAGGTGGATAGAGAAAAATTATTTTCTCTATCACACAATACCAGGACAAGGGGGCACTCCCTAAAGCTCATAGCTAAGAAAGTGAGGACAAATAAAGGGAAATATTTCTTCACCCAGAGGGTCGTTGATTTATGGAATTCACTTCCTGAAGGGGTCGTGACAGCTGTCAGCCTTGACAGCTTCAAGGCAGGGCTAGATAGATTCATGGATGCAAAGTGTATCGGTGGTTATTAAAACGGATGTCCATGTGCCGCCTCTATGTTGGTTGAGGCAGGCAGGATTCCCTTGAGTACCATTTGTTGGGGGTCAAGGGAAAGGGAGGGTTTTGCCTTCTCTTTCTGCTCAAGATCCCCATGTACAATTGGTGGGCCACTGTGTGACACAGAATGCTGGACTCGATGGGCTTTGGCCTGATTCAGCATGGCTCTTCTTATGTTCTTATGTTCTTATGGAGCAAAGATCAGCCTGCCGATCACCCTGCTGCACCAGCCGAAGTCACATCGTCATCTAAGCATTAACGACCCACTGCGGATGATCCGGGTGAGATCCCCTTTGTTCCTCTTCACACCCCTGCTGTTTTTGCCTGTAGAAGCTGTTTGTGCTATTATTTACCCATTTGGAGAAAGCGGCTTTAGTAATCGTGGGAACAAACGTGTTTTACAAAAAGGACAGAAAAAATAAATAAATATTCATTTAAAGACTATATTCTATTCCTACTTACATTGTGAGGTAGAAAAAACTTTTTGTGCTTTTTGGAGCGGTATTATATCGGCAGATATTTCTTTTTCTATTCTCCCTTTAAAGATAGAAAAAAGGGAAAAAATGGTGTTTGAAGAAGTCTTTGTAGCTCACTGAGGACACCTACTGGTCAAAATTTAATATTGGATTGTTTATTTGGAGATGAGACAGCTCTGGCCTTCAAACTGTTTTTCAAGAAAAAAGATAATTTGAGCCAGCTGTGTGATCTGTGGGGGTGGATAATGTTCAACTGTTCAACTGTTCACTAAAAAGGAAAAGGATTTTTCTTCAACTATTGCTAAAATGGAGAAGCCTCAATCACATTTAAACTGTAAACTCATACTGGAAATTATCTATGAGGCTAAAGAATTATGTACTACAATAAAAGAGGCTACTACAGAATTAAAAGCCAGAATTTCTACTTTAAAACTTATAACTGACTCCCTAATTACACCTGACTACTCTACAAAACAGATTATACAAGAAGAGGTTTTAACTGAGGATAAGGAGAATCTTATTTTGCCTTACAAGCAAAACCAGGAAAAGCAAAGACCGAACTTTGGACTTCTGAAGCAACGAGGCTTTACGGACAAAAGAAACAGAGGATTAAATCGGAGATCAAGATGGTTTATATCAAATCAAGTGATACTGCAAGTAATAAAAAGAGACCTATTATCTGGAAGGGAAGTCCTGTTATGGAAACCCATTTGGCAAAAGAGGAAAGCTAAAATAAGATTTAAAAATGAAAATTAAAGTTTCTTAAATTGGATTAAAGGCAACCTAGAACTATGGACTGATCTAAGGACTGAGATTTTGAGTTTGAAGTAAAAAGATGTCTTACAGTTGGTCTGAATCAATAATTAATTGAATGTTAATTACATATTGAAATGATTTAAGATCTGATATTAATTTGTTAACTTAAAGAGATTGATTAAGCGAAGGATTAGATATTTAGAGAACAGTTTGATAAATATATACATTTAGATGTGTCTAGGGTAGACTAATATGTTTGTTTAATGATGAGATATTTTTCTATATAAGGGATTAAAGACAATTTAGAATACTAGGAATGTTCCTTTTAGAATGTTAGGTTTATTTCTATGAAAATTATAACGTAATGGAATGATGAAAACTGAAGAGAGGCTTCAGATTTGAAGTACTAATAGTTAATTGAAATTTAATACGATGATATGATTTTCTGATGATATGGATGTTATTAGTTATGATAATTAACTGGAGACTTAAACTTTGCTCAATGGAATGACATGATTTAAGGTATGATATTATTCTTTTCTTTAGCTTGAAGAGATGGATCAGCTGATAGACTTGATAGGTATAGGATAGATTAATATTTTACTCTAAATAAGGGAGATTAATGGAAGAAGAAACAAATAAGATTTTGATAAAATTAAAAAAGCAGAACATATGTGGAAGGGATATTTGAACTGAAAATGTTTTTATTTAAAGTTAATCTGATTATGGTAGAAATTGATGAAGCTTAAAAACAGGCTCAGGTTGAATACAATTAAGCTAGAATTGGATATTCTTAATATACTATGCTATTTGAGGGAAAAAGAGAGGGAATATTTGACGTATTGATTATATTATGTATATATGTCTTGTTTTAAGATGTTTGATTACCCCAGCACCATGGTGTGTCCTGAATATGTTCCTTTAAGAATTTTAAAAAACCAATAAAATTTGTTTAAAAAAAAACAAAAACACATCTGCCTTTTTTTTAGGCTTCCATACTCCAGTATCCAAGAAAAATAGCACTGCTGCTTGAATAATTGCTCAAATGTGTTGATTCCATAAAGCAGGAACATTTTTTCCAGATTTTTACAAAAGTTGCTGAGTTTGCATTTGTGCATGATCCCTGTCACTCTTTCCAGATAATTTTGAAGCATTGTTGAAATATGCATAGGCTCATGAAAAATCAAAGGACTTTACAACAGTAACAAGAGGAACTTATAATACATGAATATTGCTAGCCTTCCAAGACAGGAAGCATGACCAGATAGGCTAATACTATGTTTCCCCAAAAGTAAGACCTACCCTGAAATAAGCCCTACCTCATTTTGGGGGGGTAGGCCTAATATAAGCCCTACCCCAAAAATAAGCCCTAGTTTGGGGGCAAGGCACACACCTAAATATCAAGCTAGGGCAGGAGTGGGGGTATGGAGTTGCCCCATCTGCCCCGCACCCACTTACCTTGTAGCCAAGCCTCTCCTCACCTGCCTACTTCTTCTGTGGCATCTCCAGGCCTGCATTTCTCAGTCACAGGCCTTTCCAGAAGGCCACTACAGCTGAGAACTGAGCTATGGATTCAATCCATAGCTTGGTTCTGCAAGATCTCTGCAGCTGAGAACCGAGCTATAGATTGAATCCATAGCTCTCCATAGCTATGGATTGAATCCATAGCTCTCCATAGCTATGGATTGAATCCATAGCTCAGTACTCAGCTGCATAGGCCTTCTGGAAAGGCCTGGCTATAAAATGCAGGCTGGAATGCAGCTGCAGAATGAAGCTGCTCCTTTGGCGCAGAAGAAATTGACTGGCTGGGCAGGGCTATTGGTGCTGGAGGTGAGTATAAAAAACCTACACACCCTGAAAATAAGACCTGGTGCTTCTTTTGGAGGCAAATAATGCTAAGACCCGGTCTTATTTTCAGTGAAACATGGTAATAGTTTATTGTAAGGCTATCTTAACAGAATCTTGCAAATCTCCTAGGGGTCTCTTTTAAGTCTGAGAAGTTATGGATGGTTCTTTCTGAATCTCTTTCTCTATCCATTATGCAGCTGGAGGCTATGCCCTCTTCTATCTGACCATTCCTTAAGCCAGGGGTTCTCAACCTTGGCCACTTTAAGACTTGTGGACTTCAACTCCCAGAATTCCTCAGCCAGCAAAGCTGGGAGTTGAAGTCCACAAGTCTTAAAGTGGCCAAGGTTGAGAACCCCTGCCTTAAGCAGTATCTTCCCAGCCCCATTTCCCAAGGTCTTTCCCATATACCATTAAAACATATTGGTTATTCAGTTGTTAACCAGAAAGTAGGATCTCATTTAATACAAACGATCATGGGGAAAAAAATGAAAAAACGTAGTTAAGAATAGAAACTAAATGTCAGGGTTTATCACCATAATATTTTTATGCATTCTCTTTTTCTGTGTTTAAAATCAAAACTATATCTGTGTCCTTCTACAAGATATACATTGTAGACTTCGCATTGTTCTGTAGTATTTTGAAAATAATAACTATTTAAATACTTCTTATTGAGTATGAATAAGATATTGTAACATTCAGGTTTATCTTTTGCCTTATGGAGTTTGATCATCTTTAAAAAAAAAAAGAATTTCCCACTTGTTCTTTTTATCTATTCCAGTAAGAAGCCATGCATGTGAACTAGACCAGCATGGAAGGCCAGGTAGATGTTCACACATCTGTTTGCTCAGCAGCAGCTATAAAAGCAGGAGTTGTCGCTGCCGGATGGGCTTTGTCTTGGGAAGTGATGGCAGATCATGCAAAAGTATGTTGTCAAACACTTTACCAGAAATTATTTGTGTTGAAAGTAGAATTCTCTATATTAAATAAAAATAATAATAATTAGCAGTTGCACTAGCTAAATATTAGCTAGGGAATGTGTTCAACAGTGTGTTTTTACAATATTAAACCAATCATCTCTTGGGTATGGACTGGACCTTGTACCGGTAGCAGCAGAGACATATTTCATTATTTCTTGTTATTCTTGTTTCCTACAGGATAGTTTTACCCAATCCTTCCCAACTATAGTACCCATTTTGGAGTGTTATAGAAATCATGTTGACCTACATCCAATCACAGTGTTTTTTTTGTATTAAAATATAATCTTCAAATATTTTTTCAGAAATTTCCTTTTCTCGACATTTTGATGTTAGTTGAGTCCTGTCATAAATATATTATATTTGTGTGAACCTATACAAAAATTACCAAAACGCAAGTTATAGTAGCCAAAATCTTACTTACAATTTTAACTGAATCCAAAGATTTAAAAAAAGATTTGCATACTTGTTGCCCTGGGTGTTTGTATTTTCATTACTGAAGGTTACAAAGTTGGAATATGCTTAAGAAGCAAGTAATGGAATGTATAAGTAATATTAATACATATTCAGGTAGAAAAGTATAATCTATTACTTTGTGTTGTTTTGCTTTAGTTTGTGAATTTAAAAATGAAAATTAAATTGTGTCTTTGCTGAATTTTACAGTATAATTACATGTTAATAGCAATCAGTAGATCCATTTTTATACAAGTACATTTTGCACTGACAATCGTTTATGTTCTTTTGGACTTTTGAAATATTAATTGGTATAAAAATTGGTATTTAATGTAAATATATTAGGAGAGATTTGTGATTTAAGTTTTTAATCCTTTTTAAAAAAATATAGGACTAAAGAATGAATTGTTCCTGTTTTATGGGAAAGGACGTCCGGGCATCATACAAGGAATGGATTTAAATACCAAAATAGCTGATGAACATATGATTCCTATAGAAAATTTGGTCAATCCTCGAGCTTTGGATTATCATGCTGAAACCAATTACATATACTTTGCGGACACTACCAGTTTCTTGATAGGACGTCAAAAAGTTGATGGCTCTGGCCGTGAAACAATCCTGAAGGATGGTAAGTAATGCACGGAGAGATTTCAGTAGAATATTGGAAAGTGAAATTTCCACTCCAGCATTTTCAAATTAAGCTTGTTTATTTATTTTAAAACTTTGAAAGTTTAAGATTTTGGACTGCAGGAACATTGTTGCCCAAAATGTTTTGATTATATATTACTGGGTTTCTGGGATGTAAAATAGTCTGTATTTTTAACATGTACTACCAATGGAGATAATTTCAGCATATTCTTAGCAGAAAGGGTATCTTGGAACTAACCAAAGGAATCATCCTCATCCTTCCTAATCATCCTCATCCTTCCTAACGAAAGGAATCATCCTCACCAATTTCAGAAGAAATTTCAACACTGCGTGATGCCATCAAAATTCCTATTTCTTTCCCAGCTGTGAAATAAAAGCCAGGGGCCAGCAATTCTAAGGGCAGGAATGTCAGTTATATCAACAACCAGCATCTGCTCAGGTTCAGTGCCATGAAGCACAGGGCAAAGAAGCTTTTGGAACATGACAAAGACAGGAAGAAGTGAGTTTAAGAAGGAGCTAACAATTTCAGACAGTTAACTGCTCCACTCTAGTTTAAGATAAAGAACTTAATTTAGCATTGTTATGTCAGGTTTCTGTCATATTCAAGCCAATTGACCCCATCTATAGTTGAATCTGGAGATTCATAGCTTAGCCTGAGAAGAGAAAGTGCAATACTAATGTTGTTTTTCCTCAATATTTCTGTTTTATTGCATCTTTTATTGCATTTATCATAAAATAATTTCTCAATTTTCAGGGATCTATAACAAAACTATCGTAAAGCAAGGGAAATCAATATTTAACGAAAATTGGAATATTTCTGATTCAGTACTGAGTAGCATCAGATTTGATATCCCTAATATCCCTGAGACTTTCTTACACTATTCCCCTCTACAGGGAGACTGGACCAATTTGAGTGGTCCACCCCCAGAGATAGATGTACTTAATTGGATTCCAGGAGGAACTGGGGGTATCTCATAGGATTTGATATTTCGGAAGATTTTCTATTGAAGACTTAGTAATAGCCTGGAATCAAAAGACTGCTGAGACTATGGACAGGATCCCACCTATGTGACCTCTCTTGACTCTTCGTCCCTGTTGTTCCCCATAGTTCACGGAATACCTGAGGGTTCTGAAAAGAGTTGTCTAGAGCGTCACTGGAGAAAGATGAAGGATGAATCTGACTGGACATGTCTCAGAGCCGCTATTAAGGCATCTCCAGTGGCGAAAAAACCAATGCTTCTCCATTCTTATTGCATTCTCAGAGTGTTGTTCTTTGGCTCTGTTCTGAATCGCCCAATCTCTTCTAGGCCAGGGAGGCTTGGACATTCATCTCCAGAGCCAAGAAGAAGAATTTGTTGAACACCTGTTGGATAAAATTACTTGAATTTGTTCCAAGTTGGAACCTTTGCATGGTGCAGATCTTTATGAGGTACCTAGGGAGTCATCTTGCCTAATAATTTAGTATCAATTTAACCCTGTCACCCCTAAGGAAGTGGAGAGGGTGCTCTGTGCAGTCAATAAAACAATTACCTTTAGAGCCTTGTCCCTCCTGACTAGTGTAGGTCTCCAGGACGGTGACCAGTGTGTGAGTTCATGCAGTGATAAATTCCTCACTGTGAGAGGGGATATTCCTGAGACCTTTCAAGGAGACTTTGGTTTGTCCTCTCCTTAAGAAATCATCACTTGACCCCACCTACCTTGAAAATTTTCACCCAGTTTCCCATCTTCCCTTTTTAGGGAAAGTGGTAAAAAAGGTAGTTACTTGGCAGCTCCAGAGAGTTCTGCATGGAACAGATTTCCTGGATCCTTTTCAATCTGGATTTGGGTCTTCATCACACTTATGGATGATCTCTGGCAAGAGAAAGATGCAGTTTGTGCAACCATTCTCACCCTTCTTGACCTCTCAGCAGCCTTCAGTACCATCAACCACAGCATGCTTTCGGGCCAGCTTCATGAGTTGGAGTTGGGCAGCACAGTTTTAAGCTGGTTTAGCTCCTTTCTCCAAGCTCACTCACAATCAATATTGATAGGGAATGAGAGATCCAGTCTCCAACTGCCCACTTAACAGCATCCCGCAAGACTCTGTACTGTCTCCTATTTGATACCTACATGAAGCCGCTGGGTGAGCTCATCTGACACCATGGGTTGAGATGTCATCAATATGCCAACTCTGCATTTCTATATATGGTGACCCAAGTGATGTTGTCTCTGTTCTCTTGCAATGTCTCGAGGCTGTGGGGTCCTGGATGGGGGACAATGGACTTTGACTGGACCCTAGCAAGACTGACTGGCTTTGGGTGCATTGAACCTCAGAATCTGGGGTTTTGACATTTCTGGTTCTAGATGGGTTCTAGATGGGGTTGCACTTCGCTGTTCAGACACAGATCCAAGCTTTGGAGTGTTTTCCTGGATTCACGTCTCCTGCACAAACAGTGAGCATGACTAGAAGAGCTTTTGCACACCTGTGATTTATGCATCCTTCCTGGATCAGACTCTGCATTCAGTTATACAAGCCCTACTCATATTTCATCTGGACTGCTGCAATGTGCTTTTCATGGGGCTACCTTTGAAATACATTTGGAAGTTTCAATTGGTGCAAAGTGTGGCAGCTAGTGCAGTCTTTGGAGCCCCTAGGATGGCTCATATTACACCGCTGTTCCATGAATTACAGACTACCAATCTGGTTATGACTTTTAAAGTCCTTAATAGCATAGGTCCAGGCTACCTGATAAACCAATTGTCCCGCTAAATCTAGCCCATCCTACCCAGTCTGGCAGAGAGGATGTACTGCAGTCCTGTCAGTCAAAGAGCTGTCAAGATCCAGAAGTCCCTTCTCTTCTGCAGCACCTCTCCCCCCTTTTGAAACATCCTGCCCTCCAGGATAAGATCTGCCCCCAATCTCCTATCATTCCATAAGAGCCTAAAGACCTGGCTTGGCAAACTGACCTATGGAGCCGATGGGGGAGTTCCACGTTGGAGGTGGCTGCTAGATTGATAGCCCCGGTCTCTGTTCCCCACTTGCCCATCTTTTTTTTACTAATTATATTTATATATTTTTTTGTTTCTTGGTTGTTTTATTGTTCTATCTATTTTACTTTTGCTTTGTTTAAGCTTCCTTTTATTTTTTAGTTTCTTTTATTGCAAACTAAATTGTAAGTCATTATAAACTCTTTGTGACCTAGTAATTGGCTGTGATAATCATTTGTGAATACATTATCAAATACCCAGGGACAGGAATAGCTGTGCATTTTTGTGTCTGTATGGTTTCCACCCTTCCCCTGTAATATACAGAAATAAAATTTTGGGGAACTTTGCAGTCCCAGTTCACAATCAACAACTTTGTCAAGAGAGATTTTCTTCTATATTCCTTAATATTCATTGTGATTTCATATGGAGAATAAGCATTCCTCTTCTTTCTGCAGTTCTTCTTAAAGATTTATATTCTCTTACTAAGTAGAACTAAGATATTTTCTTAGTTTTTAACTGTAATGTTACAATACATCACTTCTTTCCTTCTTTAAAACCTATAGGATGTTTCCCTGGCTACGATGGAATACTAGAAAAGCAATTATGTGCATTGATTGAGGAATATGAAGTTTCAGTATGTAATTTGGTTTTAGCACAGTGTTGCATAGTCTATATTACCTTTTTCTTTGAAAGTTCAAAAGCAAAACAAGAAGTTAACCATGTTGGAAAATGGGTTGGTTTTCATTATATATATATTGCAGTACCTAATATGTTTAATTACTCTAGAAAATGTCACCTTTCATGCTACTTCATAAAAAATATAGAAACAAATGAAAATATAAGCTTTTTATTGGAACTGCTTGATGAACTGTTATATATTCTAAAAAGCTGTTGTTTTAATGGTCTAGCTGGCTTAATGTGTTTCCTGTCTTGCTTAGTTTTTTTCAATGCTAAAAATACTAGTGTGTGTATATGTGTGTGTGTGTGTGTGTGTGTTTTCTGAGGTTTTCGCGGGTGTTTATATGTAGGTCTTTGGTTATTCGGGTTTTCTCCCGCGTAAAATTGGAAGTGTCTTGGCGACGTTTCGATGAAGTCCCATTCGTCATCTTCAGGCTGGTGTTTTCGGCTCCGTGCTTCTAGGAGCTTCGTACATACTATATATATATAGTATGTACGAGTGTTTGTGTGTGTATGTGTGTGTGTATACACACACACACACAACACACACACACACATACACACACACAGAGATACTCATACACATATATGTAAAATAGTTATTTTTCAGGTAAGCTAACAAAGGTTTATTCCCCAACAGATACAATCAATGTAATTCTTTGCACTAACACATCGAGTACTTAACATAAGCTTTCATTCATTTATAATACATATGTTCTGGCATTGTTATTATTTTATTGCCAGGATATTTTTTATCATGATAACTACTAAGAGATAATTAATGATTCTCCATTGCCTTTAAATAATCTATACCAGAAAGGTATCTGAACCATTCTTAATGCTGCCTTAAGCACCTGAAAGAAAACACTGGACAGAAATTAAATAAATGTTGAAAAAATATATCATAAGGTAGTTTACTGCACTGCAATCCACACCATTCCAGAAAATTGTCAGCAGTGCAACTTGATTCCATTGTAAGGAATTGTTTTAGATTCAGCATTGCTGTTGCTAAATCATTAGCCCCTTTCATATATTTCTTGCTTCCAAGGTTTGCCCCTTGATTCAGACTGCATACAATAAGTTCAAACTATGTGTACCTTATAACTGATAACTTTAAATATTCAGTATCATGAATATTATGATTATAATCAGATTAATGATTATGGTCACTGTTTGCTTAGGCTTTTATAAAGGAAGTATTAGCATTATCTTTTTATTTAGGTATTAGCTTTATTTGTTTGTTTGTTTGTTTGTTTGTTTGTTTGTTTATTTATTTATTTGTATGTTTGCATACATATTCACTTATTTTCCAAAGAACTCAGAATGATTTTTTTTTCAAAAAAGGAAAGCAAAACCACTAAATGAATTTACATAGCTAAATCCTGCAATGTCCTGCAATCTGCTATACTGGATTTCTATTTGTTCTACAAAAAAAAAAAAATCTGCTTACCATTTTGTGTAGAAGAACCTAATATTCTATACATTCACATGCCCATTCATGCACACAAAATTATATATATCATCTTTGTTTACACAGATCTTGATAATGTAGAAGGCATTGCAATAGACTGGATTGGAAATAATTTGTTTTGGACAAATGATGGTTACAGGAAAACAATTAATGTTGCCAGACTAGAGAAAGCTTCTCAGAACCGCAAAACCCTTCTGGAAGGTGGCATGTCTCACCCTCGAGGAATTGTGGTGGATCCTGTTAACGGGTATGAAAACTTTCTATCTTAAATAACATTTTATTTGTTTGAAAATGCACTAGGAAGATTCACAAGTTATTTAGAAAATGTTGGCCAAGATCATTAATATTTCTCTACACAGTCACCAGGTTTGTGTGTGTGTGTGTATGTGTGTATGTAATGAAATGAAATAGAATTACATTTGTAGTTATAACTGGATAACCCCTGACCCATTGTGTCATCATTTCATAGATATTTCTATACCTAAACAGAAACAGAATGACTGCAGACATACAAAAAAGCAATGGGAGCAGGAACGACTCCAACTTCCTGCTTGATTCCCTATTGACTTTCTTTGCAGGAAGTTAGAAAGCATTGAAGTGATGATCATGTGTCCACACTAACTGTGGCAACATGGCAGCACTGAAGCAACTTTGTCAAATATCAATCCTACAGGAGTCATGGGCTTAGATTTTGGATGCATTTTGTTAGTTAAGTCATTTCAGGTATATTGAAATTGTTGCCTTATGAAGAGCCATTTAAGTTATATATTTGGCCACAAAAATCTTGCTTCTAATTAATAGCAAAGCAAAAAGCTGCACAGAGTTGCCTTGAACTCTGAAGTGGGCAGCATATTAAATTTAATAAATAAATAAAATAAAAAATAACTAAATTGTCTCAAAATAATTTGTAAGAAATCATTTAAACTTCAGTTTCCATGTATTTTTCAGGAGAAAGGTTTAGGAGAGGCCAACTTATAGTACAGGTGGTCCTCAAGTTACAACAGGAAGGCTAAACCAAATCATAGTATATTTTTTAAAATCAACTCCACTATCACCCTCCTTTAAAAGTTAATATGCTGCCCATCTCAGAGTTCAAGTCCCATTTCCTTAATAACTTTATTTTCTTGTACCACTCAATTAAAGCAATTAACTGAATATAATACTAACTCATATTAATAACTCTATCATATTACAAACAATTAAATGCAAAAAAAAAAAAAACAAGCAGCTGTGCTTTCTGACTATTCCTCTCCCTACCTTGATAGGACAAGAGGCTTTGGAATAGCAAAATACTGTAATAAATCTGTAATAAATTTTCTCAAGGTAAAGTTAGGAAAAGAAAATCTTCCTTAGGGAAATCAAGTAAACCAATTAGTATAACTACATGCAAATAATTATTTTCCCTGTGCAAAATTGTGTAATTATAGTTTTAAAAACCAAGAAATGGTAGATTTCTTGAACAGTTAGGGCATTTTGCTAATTAGAGTGTTGTTTGCTCTGCTTTGGTTGGAATAAAAGTCAGCTCGGGATATGGCAGAACATTGACTCAGAATAATAATGTCAAGATTAAAATATGACATGTCATAATAAATGCATTTCATAACACTAGCTTTCTGTCTGCTTTCAGAAGTTTCAGTGTCTAGTTTAACATTTGTGCAGTACAGCCAAAACCAAGATATTGAAAGTTTGACAAAATCAAATTGCAATAAAATATATCACTTTCCATAACATCAATAATTAGCATGTACCTATATGCACACAGAGACAGTCCTCCCCCCTATTTGTTTGGAAAAGCTTAATGAAAGGTAGAAGCAATACTAAGCATTATGTCAGATGCAGGAAACTACCGTAGGAGCCAAGATTGAATTCAAAAGCACAAGAAGTTTTTTTTCATGCTACCTCTAAACAAGAATCTGATCTAGTAACAGTCAAGGCAAATTGGCTCCAGAGGAGAGTCAATGGACTTCAAGGGGAGGCTGGACTTAGGTTTCTTTCAGGGGGATTCCAAACTAATGATGTGTTTGAAACACACACACACACACACACAGACACACACACACACACAGACACACACACACACACAGACACACACACACAGAGCTCTGCCTGGTCATCTCCTAAACATTCAAGACTGGGTTTTGCTGCAGAAAAATCCAGGCCGGGCTTCTTATGGATCAGTAGTACATGACTATTGCTTTAGGACCTTCCTCCTATGCATGATCTATGCAACATCCATCCATCTTTTGCTCCATCTTTTGAATTCAAGGGTTTCACATGCAACCAGTGAACTGTAACCCACTTCTCAGTGTCTCTCATTATTTTACCGTTGCTTAGCAGCTATCTCCATCCCAAGCTGCTATCAATGGCTTGTATTTTTGTTTTTACTATCTCCCACCCTAAAATACCTTACATGCAACATGCATGAATTCTGACAGTATCTCAACCAAACATGTTCTCTTCCAGGCATGAGCTCTCAGGTACTGTTGTTAGATATTAGACAATGATTAACATTTATATGTTATTTATATGTAAGGGTGGAGGTCTATACATATGTTGTATATAGTATGTTTAAATGTGTGCTATGTATGTATACACTTTGAGAGCAAGCAACTAAATTCTATCTATTCTCTCTCTCTCTCTCTCTCTCTCTCTCTCTCTCTCTCTCTCTCTCTCTCTCTCTCTCTCTCTCTCTCTCTCTCTCTCATCTACCTACCTACCTGTCTGTCTGTCTGTCTGTCTATCTACTCCAATTCAAAATTTACTTTCAAAGCTTGGGAAAGGACCAAATTCAGATGGAATTTGTTTGATTTTTATTGTTTTAGGATCTTTAAATCAGTGCTTACTCATGGCGACTGTCTGAAAAAGTCCCTGCAATTTTCTGGCAATATTGTCAAAAGTGGTTTGCCATGAGAAAGTGTGACTGATCCAAAGTCACCCAGCTGTGCTTGTGTCCAAGGCAGTATTAGAACTAATGGTATCCTGGTTTCTAGACCTTTGCCTTATTTATTTGTATCCTGCTTTTATTATTTTGACAAATAACTCAAGAAAATGAACATATCCAGCACACCTTCCTTTTCCTATTTTCTCCATATTAACAACCCTGTGAGATGAGTTGTGCTGAGAAAGAGTAACTGGCCGAAGATACCCAGCTGGCTTTCCTGGCTAAGGTGGGACTTGAACTCATAGTCTCTTCGTTTCTAGCCTGGTGCTTTAATCATTAGACCAAACTGGGTCTCTAATTTGCATTTTAGGAATCTTAATTCATTTGCTATTTCTGCTACCCACCACTGTTTTTCCTTTTTTTAAATTAAATCCTCCATTTATTTATTTTTATTTAAAATACTTATATTATTTCTATAAGTTCCATCTTAAAACCAAATTATGTTTGGCATTTGTCTCATGTCCAACTCTGAAATATAACCACTATGGCAGAGATGTCAAACTCGCGACGTCACATGACATCGCGCTACGTATCGGAACTTTTTTGCCATTAGCGGCAATGGGGTGGGCCCAGTTTTGCGATGACATGTTTGACCCGCGGGCCGGCAGTTTGACACCCCTCCACTATGGTATAAAAGTTACAGATAATGGTGATTAAAATAAAATTTAAAAAGAAAAACGATTCAAATACCTTAAATGTAAAATTAGCTCAGTTTTTAAGTTATTACTAAATCTAGGCATATAGAAGCATATTGCTCCACTGTTTTGTACCATCATTATTGTATTTCTGTTAGATTTTACCAAAACAGGTCTAGCAAACTAGAAGCCCTTTTTATATGATTAGATGGCTATAAATATACTCATATTATAGAATCGTCTGTATTATTTTACAGTAGGAAGTGTAACTGCTAAATTATCATTCCATACTGCAAATGAAAATTATTGGAATTTTGCTTATATTTTAATTAATTTCTTGTGCTAAATCATTACCACATAATTTGAGCCTGGTTTGGGATGTGACAGATGTAAACTGCAAAACGCTTAGGACAATGTTTTAAATAATATCCTTTTAACAAGTCAAATAAATGTTTTCAAGGTCTATTGATTCATTGTACTTTTGGAGAGAGTAAAGACTATATTGATTAGGTTATTTACTTCAGTTCTAGACAGCTGACATATAAATTTCATTAAAGGCAATCTTAAATGAGCCTTGACTGTATCTGAAGTTGTAATTCGTAAAAGGTTCAGTGCAACATCTAATAAATAAAGGATTATCTGCCAGGCAATATTTCCAATAGGTAGAGCCATGGTACCTCTTAAAAATATTTTACTATTGCATTATTATTCATACTTACAAAATGATGTTACAAGAATTTATAAGTGTATGTCCAATCTAATTTAATTTTGGGGGACCTTGGTAGTTTGCAAGCTTAGTTGTTGCTTGCAGACATTTCATTATCTGACTAAGTAACGTCATCTGTTAATGAGTGTGTGCGGTTTAGCCCTTGTTTATATACAGTAGCTTGCCCTGCTAGTAGGGATATATCATTTAAATTTATTTTTTGATAGGTCTGAGTCATATTTCCAGTGTGTTAGAAATGACACCATGATTAGATTACCAAGAAAAATGTTAAAATTGACATGTTTGTGTGTGTGTGTGTGTGTGTGTGTGTGAATATCAACTTAGTGAAAGGTGAAATTTCACATTTACGAAGCTTTGTAGACTGGATTTTTATCACCTATCCGGTGCTTCCCAAGGACTTGAGATAGGCAGATATGGTTGTTTGTTGGTATAAAGGTACCAACAGGATGTTCCAAGTAAAACTGCCTTTTGTATTTGACTGATGGTGATTTTGTCAATGTTGAGGCTGTTCAAGTGCTGCTCTAGATGTTGGGGATTTGGGATAATAATATTATGTGTGGATACTCTACAGTTAAATTCACAATCTAAGAGTGGTAGAAACTTAATTTTAGGTCCCAGTAAGGACCTAAAAATTATTAAATTAGAGCTGAAGAATATGGGGAGTTCCAAGCAGGGTGTGCTTTTTGTAAAATTAGGGTGTTCAGGTCTGATAAATTCAATATTTCCAGATATTGAGGAAGTACTTTAGACATCACTCTGATAATCTAATATTATATTATTAATATTATTACTACATAATAATTACTATTATTATTACTTTATTCTCAGACGAGAGAAAATGGAAACCTTAAAAAATATGAAAGAATTTCAGGTTGTTTATGATTAAAATTCTACAACTAAAGTTAAATGGTCCAATTAATGTTTTTTATTTGTCATTTCACAGCTGGATGTATTGGACAGATTGGGAAGAAGATGAAATAGATGATAGTATGGGAAGAATTGAGAAAGCATGGATGGATGGTAACAACCGTCAAATATTTGTGACATTAAAGATGTTGTGGCCAAATGGATTAACTCTGGATTATCAAAATGGTATATTGTACTGGTGTGATGCCTATTATGATCATATTGAAAGAATATTTTTGAATGGAAGTGACCGCAAGGTAAACAAAATTATACTTTTTGCTCACAGATTCCCTGTTTAGTGAATTATCTTGCCAATTTGTTTATTTTCTCTTTAAGGCTGACTATTGATTATTTTGTGGAAGTACCCAGTCTAAGAACTACTGAGTTATTTTTGGGGGAAGGGAAAGGAAAGGAAAGGAAAGGAAAGGAAAGGAAAGGAAAGGAAAGGAAAGGAAAGGAAAGGAAAGGAAAGGAAAGGGGGAGGGAGGGAAGGAGGGAGGGAGGGAGGAAGGAATGAAGGAAGGAAGGAACTATTTATTTCAGAAGGTAGAAATCTTTTCTAATCCTTATTCTACTGTACATGAGATCAAGCCACAAAAATTCATGTTAAATCTAATAGGAGCCCTTACTAATTATCTTAATATATTTGGCCATAGTAGTACATGATATCATATATCAGCATTTTTAGGAATTTCATTAAAAAAATTCTCACATGAATATATACTCATTCAGTAGAGTATAAGGAAGAGGGTCCTGAAAAAGACATTACTAAAGTGCTGATGAAAAAAAAAATAACAACAACCTAGGCCCTTAAGAAGAAGATAATGTGTGGAAGAAGTTTATATAAAGAACTTCCAAATCCACTTGGGTATAAGAAGGAGAAGAGGTGCGGCACAATCAACCTTGCAAGATCCTGCTATTATAACCATTCTCAGTAAAAGTAGTTTCAGATGCTGACTCCTGGTCTGGTTTATTCAGTAGGGTTGACATGTATGCACAAAGTTACATGTACTATAACAGAAGTCCCCAACCTTTGGGGCACCAGGAACTGCTTCTGTGGAGAGAGGTTTTTCTGCGGACTGCAGGGGCGTGGTTTTGTGTGATGCCTGCATCTCGCAGATGGGGCTTTGCTTGTATGTGCGTAACGGTTGCTGGCATGCCGTGGCTTGGTACTAGTCCATGGACCAGGGCTTGGGGACCCCTGTGCTATAAGACAATTTATATAAGCATTTTTCATTTTTTTTACTATCCATATAGTTTGCAAAATAAAAAGGCAGATTAGAAAAAATGGTATATGAGAGATCACTTGGCTTTTTGTATTGCAAATATATCTTGTGCCTTTTGTTGTTTTTATATGGTGGGTAAAGGTATATTTTTATTTTATATTGGACCAAATCTCTATCTGCACTCATCTTCCTTGCCAAATCATAATATTATACAGGTGTTACAGTTTTATTCAGCCTGGAATTTAACTTATGACATTGATGGTGCTATTTTTACACAGTTGAAATATATTTTATGATGTTTATTTTGTATTTAGTTTATTTTTAATTTTGTACATTAATTTTGTAAATATATTGTGTATAATTGCCAGTGTTACATAATTTTATCTGTTTAATATGCGTGCATTGAATTTATATACAGAGAGATCTGTTAGAATGATAGTTGCAATAACCTTTGAAAAAAATGATTTTACTAGATTGTACCCCAAACCCAACTTCAACATCTGTTATCAGTGCCCCCCTTCTTCTAGAATTAATAATCCAAATCATTAAAGTTGGTTTCTAGGGTTATCAATAATGGATAATTAGGTAATCATGTATTTCAAAGTCTACTCAAGGCATCATGTACTATTAATATTTTGTAGGATCTACAATAGTGTAAGCCATACAACTCTCTCTCTCTCTCTCTCTCTCTCTCTCTCTCTCTCTCTCTCCAGAAAAACACACACATACACACAAATACATATGCACACACACACCTACAAACACACACACACACTAAACTGTGGACAGGACTACCAGGACTACCAGTGATTGAACATTGAAGACAATGGCAGTTTTGATCTAATGCACTTAAAGCCCCAGTTTGTGGGAGGCTACTGTAAGGGAATTGTCTAAAAAAATAATTTATGAGTTTTCTACATATTGCAGTTTCTTTTTGTTTCATTTCATACAGAAAAAAGCATATCTTTTTCCATTCTTCACTTAATCTCTGAATGCTATTTATACCCTTGGATGAAATTAGGAATAGCAATGTTTTGTGTCTTTATGGTCAAATAGTCCATTGAATTTGTACAAATGGTTTTCCAGTACAATTTTCTAAGGTATAACAATGTTGGTCAGTACTTGTTAATCTTAGTAGTCTTTATGGATACTATGTTGATGTGGATTTTTATTAGAAAAATATAAATAGAAAGAATAGAGAGATCATAATATTTAATATTTGAGAGGAATGTATCAGCCTTAGAGATAGATCCATTACATTCTTTTCTAGCAGGATGAAATGGAGGAATATTTTCCCTTCTTCCGCAACCTTTAAAAATCTGACAAATAAAATTAGGAAATAGGTTTATTATCTGAAGATATATTCAATTGGTGCTTTGGAGATTGGAGTAGATTTTTCCTGTAAAGAAAACTTTAAATATATTTGCACACATATAAAAATCAAACATTCACATTTTTTCTTAATTTCTGATTAAATGTTAAGCTATGTAGTGATATACTGAATGCTGAAACAATTTAATGTCAATCAATTGCAGGTGGTCTACAGTGGAAAAGAATTGAATCATCCGTTTGGACTATCACATCATAGAAATTATATTTATTGGACAGATTATATGAATGGCTCTATTTTCCAACTGGATTTGATGTCTAGAAATGTGACACTTCTGAAAAGTGAGAGATCCCCTCTCTTTGGGTTGCAAATTTATGATCTCCAGAAGCAACAAGGTATTGAAAATAACATTCTCTGCATTCACCCCATGCATCACTTAAATAATTGTAGTTATAGAAAGAGTAAATGTTCACTATTGCTTCAGACTTCCTCATCAATCTGCTGTGAACACACTAATCCATAAGATGTGAAATTAATTCTAAGTACTAAGTCAGTGCAGATGTGTAGGGTATATTTAGTGAACGATAATTACCACTTGTCATCACTGAAATAAACATGGGTTAATTTTGAAAAAGATTTGTGGATCCTTTGATGCAGTAATGCATACAAAAGATTTCTTAAAGTCATAAAATAGGTATATCTTACACATCTTTTGCTGCTGCTTCTATTGCTTTGAAAATTGCCTCTAGCTGCTCTGCATGGGTGAACTTTTGAGTTAATCCTCAACATCATGTATTACATTGTTTTCAATAGAAATTTCATAAAACTAATTTTATAGAATTTGACCATTAATTATGATTGTTATTTATTATTATTATAAAATGAGATACCAACTGTTTGCTGAAGATCATCATGCTAGTTGTTTTATTTCCCAGAGCAATAAATAAATCTCAATATTTTTCTCAATAAAGAGATGAAAATGTTTGAGTTTTCTAAAAATTTTCAGTAGCTAACAGAACATTTACAAAAGAAAAGTTACAAAAACAAATGATGGCAAGACTGAAGAAAATCCTAAAAATGGCATAATGTTATATCCATGAGGTATAGAATTGGGTCAGCAATCCTTGGTGCTGTCTGAGCTTGGCTGTTTTTTGTAGATGTTTCATTCTCTAAACTAGATAATATCATCAGTGTAGTAATGATGTTACCTAGTTTGGGTAATGAAACATTTGCAAGAAAACAACCAAGCTCAGAGAGCACCAAGGACCCCACAGTTCAACTCTGAACTACAAATATTATCCTTTATTAGAATTGAGTCAGTCTGGAATGGGAATTATAGATTGAATATTATCTGCTAGAATATTAATAGTGAGGCTTATTCAGCGGAATGTCCTTTCCAGAAAAATATGACACTTTCTTTAATCTCTTGCTGTCAGAATATTAGAGTGTTGTTAGTTTAGATAATTTTCACATACCGAAAAAAATAGTGCTTTGCTGCACTTAATCTTCAAACTTACCTGTTGCTTTTTAGATCTGATTGTTATTTGATTTTATATTTATTGGGCTGGATACACATATGATAATTACAGATGTCACTTTAGCTACAGCTCACCATTTAAAATGCATTTTATAAAAAAACAAAACAAAAAAACAGCATTGGCTTCGTTGGAATATTCATGAGCAGGAAGAGTCATGTGGTAACTCAGTCAGCCAATGTGAAGAAAGTGCTACTGAGTCTGTGCAAAAGGTATTGAGTTAGAAGCTGAATTTTCAGTCTCAGGTTTGTCTCTGTACCTCTCTGTAAGAAGTCTTCATTGAGCTATGTTGCTGTAAAGAAGAATGTATGGTATTGTAAATATTTTGATATAAATTTAAAGAAGTTATTTTGAATCAGCTAAATGCAGTCAACTGTGAGAGCTTCTGATTTATTTTTTTACCAATTGAGAAATTAAAATTCTCTAACAGGCTTTATGTTTTTGTATTTTCTCTGATTCATTAATACTTTATTCATCAATATATAAAATATTAATATAAAGTATATATTGAGAATGAGTCAAAGACTTAAAATACTGAGTTGTTTGTTCTGTATTATCTAAAGAGTTTTTAATACCCCACAATTCTGATTATTTTGTATAATGTCCACTCAATCTCAAAGCATCATTATGGGAATTAATGGGAGGTTATAGTTCTATGTTATTTTAAAAAACTGCTTGTAAAAATCTATTTATACTTTAATCAATGATCACTACATGTATATATCCTTCAAGACTTGTAGTAGTTATATGGTTGAAGAATCTGAGCATTGATTTGAATTTAAAATGTATATAACATGTTCTGCCCTAAACAGTCACAAGAAATGCAATCTGAACTAAGTAGCAGATGTTGTAATAAAGACCATAAATGCCCTTGTTTTGTCACCTGAGATTAACAAAGAAATTGATTAGCATGACTTCATCTTGAGCAGTAGGTTACATAACCTGCTACTTTAAGTACTCTCCTTATTAAAATACATGTTTTCTTTCCCATTTTAGATATTATTATTATTAGTCTTGAACATTTTTTTAAAATAAACTCTAAATAAGCAATAATAAACCTCTCATTTATCATTCTGCCCGGACATGAATTAAGGAATTGGAGGATGGAGCTTTTGTTGTCTATCTAGAATAATGAGGTGGTGGTGTTCCCCCTCTAAGATACTGTTGAGTATCTTTTAAGTATTGTGTTGACTTTTTAAAACTGTTTTTATACCTTAAGGCTCCCAAAGTCATTGGACTTTGGTAGCTTAGAAATGTGAAATATAGATAAATAAATGCAGATCTCAAATGCCATTATTCTTGTTAACATTCCTATGTTGAAGGGTCCACCATGAGAAGCAAAGAAACAATTTTAAATATGTTAGGCCATTACAAAAATATGCTTTTCAGTGTATAACTAAAATTGTGTCTTAGTAGGAAGTAATATGGCAGCAGTAATAAACATTGCATTTCTATGATCCCTAATATAATGATTTCAAGTTTTAGCAATCAAGATGCATTAAACCAACATATAAAATGTAATGCATAATGTTTGGTGTTAAGGAGTAGAAATTATGTACTACTATTCCTGTTGATATCATGTCATTTCCTACTGAAAAAAACCTAAAATTATGAGATAGTAAATTAACCTCTGTTTTCATAAAGGGTCGACTGCAATACATGTTTTTCCGATACTGAGAATTTTATATGAAACACTACTACTCTTCCTTACAAAAATTGTCTCAATTGCATACAATTATTAATACTATAAATATACAGTACATTCCCAGATCTATTGTATACAAAGCTTTTCTAAATAATAGAGCATCAGTAGTCTGAATGATATGAATAATTGAACAAAGGTCTGGGTAGACTGTAAGACCTGGAGAGTTCATTGACTATCTCCAATTCTTTTAAAAATAGACTGGAATTTAGTTGGTTGCACAATATCTTTGGTCCCCAATTAGCAGGATGATTGATTTCATTTATTTCCATCTTTTTCTGCAACCCCCAGGAAGCTTATTTTTTTGTATGTGAATGTGTTTGAGAGAGAAGGTCTACAGCCAAGCATAGTACTAAAAGATTGGAGGGCATCTTGTCTAAGAGTCAAAACAAACCAATCCAAACCCAACAGTATTGTTGGTTTTGTAAATAATGAATAAGATACAGGTCCCTCATACATTGAACATAGAATTTAAGTTTAGATAGAATATGGCAAATATTATTAGGGTTGCAGAAAGATAGATACAAAGGTAAGGCAAAATTAACAAGGGATGAATATAAGCAAGTATAGACATATACTTATGTCTCTGGAATGGGAATTAGTAGTGATACATAAATAAATATGAAAATGTAATCAGTGTTGCCTAAAAACTATTATGAAGCTTCTGATAGTCATATTGATTCTAAGGCTAAGTAATAAAATTGAATCAATATGGATATATCTAGCAGTTGTGCTTCACACTAACAGTCAATGGTGAATGGAACAATCTAAATTAAGCCTTATTGACACAGTGCTGAATAGCTAAATAGTTAAGCTAAATAGTATTATGGAGCTTGTAAATATCTCCCTAACATTTGGTTTGCAGAATTAATTGGGCAAGTTCCAAAACAATGAGAAAGAAAGTCAGGCTTAGCTATTCTGTCGAACAAATACTAGACATGCTTCTGAGCTTTCACTGGTGCTCTTGAAATGTTCTTCCTCAGGGGACAAAAAAGAAAAATATTATTGGATTTGGCCTGAATGTTGTGACTTAGATGTATGAAAGATTGTTCTTCACAGTTCCTTAGATGTTCTAAGAACAGAACAGAAATGTCAATCTTAATCTCCAAAATAGATTCAGGTAGAATTTAGTGAAAACACTACCAACATATAGTACATTTAAAAAAAAAAAGATGTTCATGGCATTTCTGTGCACAGTCTGTGTACTCTCAACAAAGGCAGGCAATAATAGATTGCATTTTCCATGTTTCACTACATATTTAAGAAGTCAATTCTTCCCCATTCATCTTTCAAATATTCTTTCATACTTAAAAGTGATAAAATGAACCACAAATGTAAATGAATCAGCAGTGTATTCCATTTTCCTTGACACATTTATTTATTTATTTACTTATGCATGCTATATGATGGTAACCTTGCATCAATTCATCTTTGGAAATGTCTCAGCAGGCAGAAGGGAGAGCCTAAGAATTTGCTTAATCATTCTTTTAGTGATTCCATTGAAATCTCCATGAAGTATAAACCAATCCTCTTGAGCTGTCCTGTTGGTCCTAATAACAAAATTTACTTAGATTTGTATGTCTGTTTTATATAAAATGCGATATTCTTTCTGATAATGGGGAAAGAAGAAGGTTGGGGTGCAAATAAAATAATTAGGTTTCATTCATAGAGTGTTTCCCTGTGGATTACAAGTGTAAAAGATAAGACTGTAGGAAAGTGCATTGATCCAAACAGTATGTCTCTGATGTTTTTGTATCCTCCTTTTCATCGTGTTGCTTGAGATATTTTTATTTAAGGTTGTTTTTTTCTTTTCTAATTCCAGGTGACAACGCATGCCGTGTTAATAATGGAGGCTGCAGTACCCTGTGTTTAGCGATACCTGGAGGCAGAATGTGCGCTTGTGCCGATAATCAGCATTTGGAGGAAAACAGTACAACCTGCATGTGTATGATCTTCATGAAAAATTTTTGTATTTCTCCTGTAGGGAAGATAGTCAGAGTAATAAATATAAAGTATAAAAAGGGCATGATTCACAAACATCAAGCAGATAAAAAGCCCAGCATTTTATATTAGGTGGCTTTCATTCTCTCAGGAATTTACAGGATTTAAGGGAAATCCTTCTGAGAAATTTAATAGAAATTCAGAATGACAATTGCTTAGTTACTTATTGATGAGAAGCTCACATGTGTATAAAACTTTTTTTTACAAAGAATCTTTTAAAAAAGAATAGTGGAAGGCTGAAAACGCTTTCTTACTCTTCTTATAACATTACCCACAATCCTTCTCACCTCCAGGAAAAATGAATTGAGGTAGAGACGCAACTGGGTCACCAGTTGTGCAAAGACATCCTGGACACTGCCTCTACCTTCCCATTAAGTAATAGCACTTAATCTGGGAAAATCCCCAAAGTCCTCATACTTCAGGGCAAATACAGAAAGACACAACAGAAGCAATAAAACTGTGATGGGTGAACCCTGCCTTCTAGATACATACTGTAATATGAAATGAAGATTAAATTGCCCCAATTTAAATTAGATTATTTGACCTAAAAAAGTGAAAAGCAGCATTGTTTTCATTTACTCTACTCTACTCTATTCTACTTTACTGGACTTACTTAAACAAGATTAATTGTGAAGGAATCAGGCTAGAAAGTGGAATATAGTGAATTCTTACTCCTACCTCAAACTCAAAGTCGTTTTGGGCAAGTTAATCTCCTTCAGCCCTAGGAAGGAAGCAATAGCAAGCCACTTCCAAACTGTAGGAACCTTTCCCTTTTCCCTTTCCTTATTTTTTACACAATAGTATGGCCTTATTAAGACAGTTTCTCTCTTGGCTTGTAAGTATGTTGTGAACAAAAGAATAAATGTCTCTAAATGTTGACACATTCCTCATTATTTCATTGATTCTTGTTAACTCTTTTTTTGTGTCAGAAGTTTTTCAGCCATCATTAGCTGGACTCAGTGAGATCCAAAAATAGCTTTTAGATATCATTTTTAAAAGTTTCTTAAGGATTTCCTTCCTATATATTTTTAAATAGATAGTTGAAGTGTTTTTTCCCCCTTCACTTTGGATGCCATCTTATGGGCCTATGGCTGGTAAACACTCAGCTCCATCCAGTCTCATTGATTCTGTCCCAATTTAAGGGATTATAGGGGTGTAAAAAGGGAGTTTATTTGTGATACAATTTTCCCAATATCCTAAACGTTCCATGAAATTTGTGCATATGTGAAATAAATAATAAACATACCTACAATTTTAGCCTTTTTGGTTTTATGTTCAACTGATCTATACAGTTAAACACAAATGGACCTAGTTGTCCCATCCAATACTAACAAATCATTATTTTATACATGACTATGTGAAGTCACAGCTGACAGTTCTTTAGCTGGTGTTGGCCTTCATATGCATCACATTCTTCCCAAGAATCTGGGATATCATAACATACTGCCATAAATATTTCCAAAAATCCCAGTAGAAAGTAATGATAAACCAAGGTTAGTTATTGCCTACAAAACTTCAGCGATGTTTCTGTGTACTTACCAGAAGAGCTCAACTTGAGAGCATCTTTACTTTTATCATATGTGTTAGTTATTGGATGAATCAGTATGTATCTTAAGACCACGAAATTTTGTAATATATTTAAAGTGACTCAGATGGTAACATATTTAAAGGAAAAAGTATTCCCTTTAATATTTTTTAGTAATGCAAATACAGATTTGTTTGCTAACATGACACAAATATAAAGATGTTTCTCCATAAGCTACTTTAAAATCAAACTAAATTGAAGATGAAACAATAGATACATGATTTAGTCAAAATATTTTATTTTTGATTTGAGGAATATATATATCATTCTTCAGTGCACAAATAATTATAATATTAATATTTCCCAAGTTCTTGAATAGTAGATTGATTGATCCAACCTGTATGGTTGCTAACTGTCTAAAAAAATCTCCTGGTGACCATATCATCGCCAACAATAATGTTTCTTATTTGTATCTTTGTCCCTTTAGTTAATTCTGAAGAAGTATTACCTAAGTTATGCAAAGTGGGTGAATTTCAGTGCAGGAACAAGCGCTGCATCCAAGATGGCTGGCAATGTGATGGTGATGATGATTGCCTGGATGGCTCTGATGAGCATTCAGAGATTTGTTGTATGTATCTGAATAATATGGTATATAGTTTCTATTTGTTTAAGCTGTTGTTATGAGAGTTTAGATATAATGTATTCAAAAAAATGTGAACATCTAAAGGGAATGAAAATAAAATAAACATGAAAATAAATCATAATTATTGGGCTACATAGACATGCATTAGCATTATATTCTACTGGAAGAGCATGGCTTCAGAACATGAATAATGCTAATGATTTAAAAATCTAATGTGTTTGCTTTGATCTAAGGCCCCCTGACCTTGTTTTGTTATTGGGCCAGATGCAAACTCTGCTTACCAATGAAGATAATCAATTTCAATATTTTGAAGACAGAATTACTTATGGAAAATTGCTTAATGTTTCAATGCTTCTTGGTAATATATTAAGGATTCTGAAAAACAGACATAGGTTTGGAAAAGGATATTTTTTACAGCTTTATAACATGTAAAAGTAAGCCAAAGGAAACCACAATACAAACAATAGTATAATGTTTTTCAGAGCTTTCAGAAATGGCAATTACTTATGTAACACATGATGGCAACAGTCTGCAGCATCTTTGTTTCCATGAAGTTTTAATTTTTTTTCCAACTTTTAAAAAATGTATAATGAGAAGAGATAGTGCAGTTCTATAGTGCAATGTATAAAACCTATATCAATCTTTTCCAGAAGATCGACACACATTTTCAAAGCAAACACTTTAACACTCAAGTATTCAATCTTCTTTCTCAACTCTTTCAACCTTGCATTTAAATGTTGGTTGTGATGCCTAATATTTTGTCAGAGTAGTTTTGGAATATTATGTGATTTTATTGATTACATTTATGAATAAGGGATTTTTTTACTCCTAGTTTCATAGTTTGATGGAAGATTAAGAAAAAAATGAAAATGCTAAACATTTGTTGTTTCTTTTTTCAGTGTATGCAATTTATTATAAGGCATATTTACAGTGGAATGTAATGGTTGTTACTGGATATAAAAGGTATTATTATGTCTTCCAGTTAATCATAGTTGTCCTGACAATCAATTTAAATGCCGTAATAACCGATGCATCCCTAAGAGATGGCTTTGTGATGGAGCAAATGATTGTGGTAACAATGAAGATGAATCAAATGAGACTTGTGCAGGTAAAAGGAAACAACAAACAAATCAAGTACATTTCCTTGTGATTATGTTTGATCTTAAACCTCTGCTGAGTATGTTTGGATCTAAAATTTTGGTCTGAAGGAAGCCAAGCCATTACTGGTTGCCATCAATTTTAAATAAAATGAACTTGTTTCTAATTAGGTGATGTTTTACTTAAACTTGTTAATTGGCTTACTTTACTAAGTAATTTCAACTGTCCATATGGACTAACTCATATGTTTCTCTCCCCACCCCACTCCCTTCTGGAGTTTGACATTTAGCAGGTATGTTGAGAGATACCGCTGTAAGTCAGGCCATAGATTAATTGCCATGTAAAATTTTGGTATTGAAAAGACCTAATCATTATTAGCCATATTCTCTCTGTATGACACATTTCAATCTTGGCAGCTATGCAGAATAACATGCACAGACTAGAGACGGTAGTTATGGAAACATTCAATAACTGGTTGGCTTCATGGGAAGGATGGGAAGAAAAAGCTATGGATTTAACAAAATGTAATTTTAAGAGAAAGCAAGTTTGGTTAAGGTGTCAGGCTAGAAACTGGAAGAATGTGAGTTCTAGCCCTTCCTTAGGAATCCAGCTAGCTGAGTGACTTTAGGCCAGTCACTTTCAGCCCTTGGTAGGAGGCATTGGCAAAACCATTTCTGAAAAACCTTGCCAAGAAAACTGCAGAGACTAATCCATGTAGTTTCCAGGAGTCAAAACTGATTCAAAGTCATATTATTATTATTATTATTATTATTATTATTATTATTATTATTATTATTATTATTATTATTATTATTATTATTATTATTATTATTATTATTATTATTATTATTATTATTATTATTATTATTATTATTATTATTATTATTATTACTGTTGTTGTTATTATTTTAAAAAAGAGGGAAAATGGAATGGATAACTGAATTGTTTCATTTGGCTTCATTCTTGTTGCAATAAAGATTTTTATCTAGCTGAACTGTGACTATGACACATCTGCCAAGTCCTTACTAAGAGCTAAATAAAACTGTGTAAAACCAAGAGATCTTGCTGAGCCCTACTCAGAGAAACCTGAGAGTGCTTCCTAATTAGTACCAATGTTATGGCACTGCTCATTGTGTCCTTCTGAGGGGACGCCATAGCACCGTGGCTTAGAACTGCTGCCCAGAAATGGTCTGCACTCCAGCGATTCAAGCCTGGCTCTGCGTGATGGGGTGAACTCCCGCCTCTTGCTTCCCAGCTCCTGCCTATCCAGCAGTTTGAAAGCATGCAATATTGCAAGTAAATAAAAGGGTACCACTTTGATGGGAAAAAATAGCTGTGAAGAGCCCTTAGTCAGCTGCTATAAACTATTTCCCCCCCTTGTGATGCACTGAGGACATGTGTGCAAGTGCTAAACTGAATGAGGTAACAGTTTAAGATTGCCTTGTGTCTAGCATTTATAGATTTTGCTAACATTGTATGAAATATGATAAATAAATAAATAAATTCTTTATGGAAATGAAGAACTCTATTCAAATTTTTATTATATTTGCTCTCAGTTACTCTCACTATGTCCTGAATTCCTTTCTTAACACCATTTAACATCTTCATTGCTGATGAGAAGATATTTTTTTGTTAAAAAAATAAGGATTCCCAAGCTTATTAGACTCAATAATTAGGATCTAATCTTAAACTTCCTCTTGCTTTTTATTTAAGAAATAAGAGAATCAGGCTTGTTAATTAAGTGTATTTAGTTCCTTCTAATTAGCATACAATCATAAATTGTAAAGTTGGATCTTGGAAAGTATCTAGTCCAACTCACTACTCCAGTGCTCCACCAGCTAGCCATATCCCTTTATTTAAATATTTTCAGTGAAGTAGATTCCTTTCTCTTCTGAGGCAGATTCTTCCATTGTTGAAGAATTCTAACTGTTATAAAAAGCTTCATGATTTACCATCAGAAATGAAATCCCTTGTTTGTTGTCTTGCATTCTGGAACAACTCTGAACAATTCTGTTCCGGCTATTCATATTCTTGAATGCAATCATCATATCTCTCTGCAGTCTTTTTTTCCTGTAGGCTACATACATCTGAAGCTGTTTATACACTTTCTCTTCTTTATCCTCTTGGTTGCTCTCCACTATACCAGTTCCAGTTTATCAATGTCCTTCCTAAATTATGATATCGAGAAGTGGATGCAATATACTAAACATTGCATGAGCAACAGCAACAGACAGGAACATTATGTGTCTTAGTCTTAACAATATATTTCTGTTGATTCAGTACAAAACTGCATTTGCTTTTTTTTTTTTTGCAGTTACGTGCATTGTTGCCTCATAATTCATCTCATGCTCCACCAAGACAACAAGATGTTTTTTTACATGTATTGTTGTCCAGTGTAGTTCCTTTCATCCTGTACTCATGCCTTTGAGTTTTCTTACCCAAGTGAAGGGCTTTGCATTTTTCCCTGTTAAAAATACATTTTCATGGTTTTTGCTCATTGTTCCAGTTTGGTATTCAGTGCTAACCTGTAAGGCAGCCATTCTCAACTGAGACCTGAAAATTATTTAAATGGTTCCTCAAGGATAAAAATGTTTAAAAAGCTGTTCTAATGTACTTGCTATCCTCCCCAATTTTTATCACCTGAAAGAATCTCTCCTTTTTTCTGTAGGAAAAATGTATAGCTGGTGTTTTTATATCCTTTGTTTCTAATTCACTTTTATTTATTTAGTATATTTATAATATTGTGTCTATGTGTATTTGTGTTTATGTGTATTTTTATTTTCTTCTGTTCAGTCATGTCTGATTGTCCAGGACTGCCTGGACAAAATACCCTGCACTTTTTCCTGGCAGTGTTTTTTTTTTATGTGGTTTGCCATTGCCTCCTTCCTAGGTTTGAGAGAAAGTGACCCCTACACCAAATTGGCTTTCCATATAGAGACGTAGAGAAAGAGGAAGAAAGGAAGAGGAAGAGATTAGATAGAAATAACATTTTAATAAATCTTCTAAAAAAATTACAATTGTTCTTATTCAGTATATTATATTATTATAATATCATATTATATCATATTATAATATCATAATATCATATTATATTATTATAATATCATATTATATGATATTTGTTTTCTGAGGTTTTCGCGGGTGTTTGTATGTAGGTCTTTGGTTCTTCGGGTTTTCACTTCAAAGAAAACCTGAAGAACCAAAGACATATATATACATATATATCTACATATATATATACATACATACATACACACACACACACACACACACACACACACACACACACACACACACACACACACACACACACACACACACACACACACACACACACACACACACACACACATATATATATATATATATATATATATATATATATATATATATATATATATATATATATATATATATATATATATACATACATATATAGTCATCTTCAGGCTGGTGCTTTCAGCTTTGTGCTTCTAGCAGCAATGTGTGATTGCAACTGTTTCTTCCTTTTAACTGCCAGTGGGGGTTTGAATTGATTGGCTGGGAGCTCGGCTGTGTTCTGATTGGGTGGAGACAGAAAAATATCCACCATCCTAAGATACAAAATTGAGTTAGAAAATCAAGGAGTATATGAAATCTCATGTACTGCTTGCCCCACTACATACATCGGACAAACCAACAGAAGAATAAGTGCACGCATTGAAGAACACAAAAACTCAGTCAAAAAAGAGGAACCAACTTCTTCCCGGGTCCAACACCTTAAAGCCTCAGGACATGAAATTGATTTCAAAAAGACCAGAACTATTGCCAAAACTGAACACTTTAATAACAGAATAATCAGAGAAGCCATCAAGATAGAAAAACGCCCTCACAGCATGAACAAACGAGATGATACCTCCCGCCTACCAGCCATTTGGAAACCCGCCCTTATTGACAAACGAATCCCTAACACAAAGAATGACACCAGAACCACACAGGATGCCACCACCACACATCCACACAAAAAGCAAACCCAAACCCACACCGATGATGAGGCACGACCACAAACCAGAAGCCAGACCACGGCTGCATCATTAGCCACTTTAAACCCCTCCAATCCATACAAGAAGCAAACTGACACCCACTATGAAGATGAGGCACGACCACGAACGCGAAGCCAAACAGCTATGCAGCTCACCATCTCTAATCCCCCTGTAACTCAGACTAACCCCTCATCCAATCAGAGCACAGCCAACCCCCTAACCAATCAGAACACACCTCCACCCAATCAGAACACAGCCGAGCTCCCAGCCAATCAATTCAAACCCCCACTGGCAGTTAAAAGGAAGAAACAGTTGCAATCACACATTGCTGCTAGAAGCACGAAGCCAAAAGCACCAGCCTGAAGATGACAAATGTGACTTCGTCAAAACGTTGCCAAGACACTTCAAATTCTACGTGGGAGAAAACCCAAAGAAAAAAAGACCTACATACAAACACCCGCGAAAACCTCAGAAAACATCGTCATCTTCAGGCTGGTGCTTTTGGCTTCTGCTTCTAGGAGCAATGTGTGACTGTAGCTGTTTCTTCCTTTTAACTGCCAGTGGGGGTTTGAACTGATTGGCTGGGAGCTCAGCTGTGTTCTGATTGGGTGAAGGTGTGTTCTGATTGGTGGGATATATATCATATACTGAATAAGAACAATATATATATTTGATGTGGCATTTAAAAAGCTTCTAGCATATAAAATTGCAAAAAAACATACAGTGCATGGCAAATATATATAGGAAATATGAATGACTCAAGATGATTTTATTTGATCTCCATTCTGTAATTTTAATATCAATTTATCATTCAAGCAAGACCATGTCAAATAGATCAGTTTTCCTGTGGGAATGGACGCTGCATTCCATGTTCATGGTTGTGTGATCAAGAGGATGATTGTGGTGATCATTCAGATGAAACAGCAACTTGTGGTAAGTTGAATCACAGACTTTATAAATAGAATATTTGTTTCATATAAGAAATTTATTTGTAATTTGATCGTACTCCTGACAAGCTATTTATTGCCTAGCTCTTCTGTTGCTTTACTTATTAAACTCCTCTAGGAATGAGTATCATGCTCCCACTATTTAGGCAACAGATTGTCAAGATAACTAGGTTATATAAATTCCTTCATAAAATAAATACTACCTGTCTTTTTTTCTGTAACTCAATATTATTCGTTTGTTTGTTTCTTGGGCATATCGAGTACTTGACAAAATATATAAATCAAACACTTGAGATATAAAAGGGTTTTATTCCAAATAGATTAAAATGCAATCTTGATATTATTGAGAAGAAACAGTTCAGAAAACTTTTTATTTCTCTCTTCCTGGAACTAAACTTTTTTTTTAAAGAGCAATCAAAATGATAATGTCTGTCTTCCATGTATACTTATACTTTCCTTTCATTGGTTAGCTTAGCAAAATAATAAATAAAATAAAATATACAATAAGGCAGTGGGGAACAGGAATTATTAGAAATAATTCACTTTTAGTGGTGTTTGGGAATTAATGAAGAAGAAATAAAGTGTCATAAAATGAACGCAGAAGCATAGGAACATTTCAGAAACACAATGAAAATGTGTTTCCTATTGTTAAAAAAGAATATTTGACAAGAATATAAAGTCACAGCTGTAATCAGGAAGAAAAGAATGCAAGAAAAGAAAAAGATTAGACATACACTGAGATAATTGCCAATAAATGGCATAAATAGTTTGTAAAATAAAGGTAAATAAAATAATAATACTAAATAAACTGGATAGGGATGTATAGAAGAAACCAAATCTGGAAACTTCTATTGCTACCAAATCCTAGAAAGAGTTTGTGCTTGTAAAACTAAGGAATTATGATATTATGTTCTGATGTTTATACTGAATATCTGTATAAACTTGTACTGCATGTAGATCTTGCTGGAAAAGCAATATGCTTCTATAAATTTTTGTGACTATAATTGCCCTTGGCATGAAAACTGGACTACTCTGGCTTTTGCAATCTGACCATTTTTATAGTCATTAGCCAGAGATGGGGTCTGTTAATCTTCCCTCCTTAGCAAGATCAGTTGCACTGACTTCACTAGGAGAGAAAATATATGCAGAATGTAACCCATCTTCCTTAACTCTATGACCTCAAAATTAAGCTGTTTGATAAATAATATGTGTGGCCACTGTGCTGCAGTGAAACCACATATTTATTCAGCTGTAATTATTACTCTTTTGACATGCAAGTCTACACCTTTTTAGTTCTTCCTTTGTCCCACCTCATCTGGTTTCTTACACACACAGTGCTGACAGAGGAGGCATGACTATTGGTTTAGCTCTTATGGTAAAAAAAAGCTAATGTGGTTCATTTCTTGGGATTTATAAGATCAGCAGAAATTCTGAACTCAGGTTCCTAACTTTGTTATGGGAAAATGACTGTCTTTTATTAATGAGAATCTAAATTAAGTCTCCTTCAGTTCACATTTATCTTCTATCCTCAAAAAACAAAAACATCTCAGCTTAATAAGGTAGTATAAAGTCACTAAGTTGAATATATCTTAACATATAGTGTTCACATGCCATAAAAATAAAAAAGAATGCTACTGTGGCCATAAAAATATCTACACCTCTGATCGAGGGAGAAAAACAGCAGGATTAAAAAGATTAAAACCACTGTTAAATGGTCTTTTATCCTTTTTAAGTTGATATTCTGGGTTTTATCAGCTACATTGCATCAAAACGTGTGAAACGTGGCAATTAAATTACATGCTCTTTATGTATTTTGAAAATCATGTAATTATTCTGATGCATCATGCTTTTTGAGGCTCATTCTCTTAAAGGCTAAACAGTCTTTCTTTATATATGAACATATACATACACTCTCTCTCACACACACACACACGTTTCCCCAAAAATATGACCTACCCTGCAAAATATTAGGGGTAGCCCTAATATAAGCCCTATCCAAAAGTAAGCCCTACTTAAGAGCCTGTGTAGCCGGCCAGCTGCCGATTCCATCTGGTTGCTACAGTAGACATGAGGTGAGAGGAAGGGGGAAGCTGCCAGTGCTGCTGCCATAAGGTAAAGCCGGTGGGGGAGGGGGGATCTGACCCACAGGTCCCACTTATTGTACTTTGCCTCAGGCAGGGCCACCACGTCGCCCCACTTGGCAAGTGGCCAGTTTCAACTGCTCGCAGCAGGATGCCACATCATATGTCGCACCTGCTAATGCTGCTGCCATAAAGCTTGGCAGATACCCCTTCTGACCCATGTGTCCCAGTTACTGTACCATACCTTGCCTTAAGCTCCCTTAGTAGCCAGGGCTCCCACCCCACCCCACTTGGTGAGCGACTGCTTGTGGCAGATGCTGCATCGTGCATTGTGTCCACCAACGCCACTGCCATGAAGCTTGGCAGATCCCCCCATCTGACTTATGTGAGGCCATAGCAGGCCTCCCCTGCCTAATCCTAACCCAATCCACAATGCCTGACCCCAACCCTAACCCCCACTCTCCCCAGGGCAACCACAATGCCTAACCCTCAATGAAATCAAATTTTTTAAAAATATATTTTATTGATTTTTAACATAATACCTCAATATTTGGTAAACAGCTTGTTGTCTAGGTTTATATTTAAAAAAACAATCAACAACAATTAGTTTCTATAATTCTATAGTCCACATAGTAGCTTTGCTTGATTTTCTCTTCTTCCAATAATATTCTCTTTTGCCAACCTTGCATTAATACAATTCTTATTATTTTGATAAATAACAATTAAATATAGTCATTTTTCTAATATTTCTGCAAATAATAACCACATCAATATAAATTTTCTTTTCTAACTGATCATCCCTCGTCATAGATCCTGTTTACAAAATTCTTGTTTAAGCTTGTTTTCCCCGCAATGTTCAAAACATTCTTACCAGTTGAATTTTTCTCAAAGCTAATTACACTTAAATATTTAAGTCTTTTTCCTCATACAGGCCATCCCAACACTTTTACCTTTCTCATGTCTTAAAAAAAACCCAAAAAAAAGAGAGAAGAAAAGAAAAAGAAATAAGATTGTATACTATTTAAAATATGCCCCTCTTGACTTCTGGTTCTGGTTTGCGGCATCCCTAGTCGTATGAGGAGACTCATCTCCTCGTGGGCTAGCCTTCCCTCCGCCGGTAGACCCTTATGCGGGTCAAAAGTCACCCTGGAGGGTGCAACTTCTGTCGAGGAGGCTCTGCTTGGCTGCTGAGGAGTGGCGGCTCCTTCAGCTGTCCACGCTATCTCTGAAAGCCGACGGAGAAGAAGATCGGCCAGTAAAATGGCGGATCATCCTGCTGCTTCAAACCGCAAGTCAAAGAACATCTAAGCTGTAAGAACCCCCGTGATGAATCTGGGTGAGATTTTTCTTTGCTATTCTCTCTATTTTATTTTGTTTTTGGTACCTGTAAGAGCCTTGTTGGAATTATTTCCCTGGCTTGAAAAGGCAGCTTCTACATTCTTTGGGAAGAAAGGTGTTCTATAAAAATAGAGCAAAATTATAATACTATATTTTATTTTTATATTTTTTCTTTTCCTGTCTTTCTAAGAACTGTACTATCATCCTATGCTGGAAGATTATTTCTTTTTTCACATTATACTTTAAAAGATATAAAAAAGGAAATGGTGTCTGGAAAAGACCTTTTTTAATCTACCGAGGACATCTAGTGGCGAACATTTAATACTGCAACTTCTGGTTACTTTTGAAGATGGAACAGACCTGACGTTTAAAATACTTTTGAAGAGAAAAGATAAGCTGTGGGGGTGGATATTGCCTAATTTATATCAAATATAGCCTCCACAAAAAAGAAAAAAGAGACTCTTTTTAATCACTATCAAAATGGAGAAACCTCAGTCACAATTAAACTGTACACTTATATTGGAAAAGATTTATGAGGCTAGTGCAGAAATATGTGCTACAATGAAAGAGTTTACTACAGAACTAAGATCCAGAAATTTCACTTCTAACGTTCAAATGGATGTCCAGGCTACATCTGACTATGATATAAATCAAAACATACTAGAGGAGGAATCAACAGAGATAAAAGAGGAACTTATTCTATCTTACAAACCTTCCATCTGCAACTTAGCAGAACAGAAGAAGCAAAGACTGAGATTTCAAACTACAAAGCAACGATGCTTCAAGGAGAAGAGAAATAGATGTCTAATGCAGAGGAAGATATATATATATATGGTCTTTGGTTATTTGGGTTTTCTCCCGCGTTAAATTGGAAGTGTCTTGGTGATGTTTCGACGAAGTCCCATTCGTCAACTTCAGGCTGGTGTTTTTGGCTTCTTGCTTCTAAGAGCAATGTGTGATCGTAGCTGTTTCCTAGAAGCACAAAGCTGAAAACACCAGCCTGAAGATGACGAATGGGACTTCGTCAAAACATTGCCAAGACACTTCCAATTTTACACGGGAGAAAACCCGAATAACCAAAGACCGACATACAAACACCCGTGAAAACCTCAGAAAACAAATATATATCAGTTCAAACCCCCATTGGCACTTAAAAGGAAGAAACAGCTACAATCACACATTGCTCCTAGAAGCACGAAGCCGAAAGCACCAGCCTGAAGATGACGAATGGGACTTCGTAGAAACGTCACCAAGACATTTCAAATTCTACACGGGAGAAAACCCGAATAACCAAAGACCTACATATATATATATATGAGGGTGATTTTTAGAACAGATATTTTAAATAGATTAAGAATGTACTTTTTGGAATAATATATTTATTTTGATGAAAATTATGTATTGGAATTGAAAAAATGTTGATTTTTTAGATTGGGATGGTTTCAATAATTAATGGAGTGTTTTAAATTAGTAAGATGATCTTTTTGTACAATAGCATAGATGTGATAAGGCATAATAATCAATTGGATGAAATTTGAAGTTTCTGTAATGAATTGAAATGAATTAAGGTTTAACATTATTTTTTAACTAAGATAGCTATTTTGTAGTGGAAGAAGAAATAAATGAGATTGGTGATAAAAGGAGGGATGAGAGAGATTAAGAACTAGAATACATCTGGAAGGGATACCTGAATTGATAACTTGTTGATTTAAAGTTAAATTTGATTGCGGTAATTGTAAACTGATAAAGTTTTAAAACAGCTTTAGTAGTAATAGAAATTTAATTTAGAAATGGAATATTTTAAACATATTATGTTATTTGAGGGAAATAGAGAGGGGACAGTAAATGTATTAAGTTGAGTTGTTTATTTATATTTTTACTTTTGAATGTCTGATTACCCAAACACCATGGTGTGTCCTGAGTACTTTTCCTTAAGAATTAAAAAAAACAATAAAATATCTTTTAAAAAAATAAAAATATGCTAATGTACATTTATATCCAGAATTTTTCTCTTTTTAACTATATTCAAACATATGTTTAATCTTTAAATGCTCCACTAATATTCCAATTATCTAATCTTTTAGATCTATTCAAAACATTTTTATCCATTAAAGTTTTCTCAAAATCAATTACACTTAAGTATCTAAGACATTTCCTTTATATAAACTATCCCAACATTTTTAAATTTTTCATGTCAAAAAACAAAAGAAAAAAGAAAGAAAAAACACTATGTTATTTGAGGGGCTCATCCCTCTTTGACTAAAATTCAATTATTTCCAAAATCTTTCTATTTCTTTAACCATATTCAAACAGATGTTTAATTTTTAAATATTCCCTCTGATAAGTCCCATCATCTAATTTTTTAATTCTCACTTTAGCCTTTTTTTCTTTGCCAAACATCTTTCCTGATCAATATGCTTCGCTGAATCAAAGAGTCTTCCCATTGTCTTGTAGATGTTGTTGTAAGTACAAAAGGCAAATCAAGTAAGATATTTTTATGGGAAGATTTTGCCCCATTGAAAATCTTTTCCCTTTCTTTCTCTCTTAATTTCTCTTATCATTTTTTGTCTGTTAAGTTCTCGTAGTTCTCCTGACAGCTCTGTAATCCATTTTGTCATATCTTTTTTCTTGTCCTCAGACTAATTTTTGTGATCTTAGAATCTAAGTTATCTTTTCCATATCCAATATTTCCTGCAAGTTTTTTTCCACCTGGATTAAGTCATACTTCTTTCTATTGTTAGGTTCCATCTTTAAATCTCTTTCCTCTGGTTTATATTCAGTTGTCTGTTTTATCTGCTCACTCTCTATTTTTATTTTTTGATAGTTTTTTCATTGTAAATTGGAGATGTATTCATTTATATTTTCAAAGTTGTTTTTAATTTCCTCATGGCTTGAGATTAATGATGTTTGAATTAGTTGCAACATAGCATACATCTCCTCCTGGAAAGTATTTGTTTTTTCTTGATATATTCTTTCTGCATATCTCTGATTTTCCATGATAGCCAAAAATCGTGATTTTCCTTTCTCTGCAAACAGCTTTAGAGTCACAATTGAATAGTATTTATAATCCAGAAAGGTCAATTTCCCCCCCTAAAGTTTATAATTCTCACTTTGTAGATAGCCCAAAATGTTTTCATTTTTGTCACAGCTGTTCTGTTATTAAGACATTGAAGGTCACCAAACCAAGTTATCTTTTCCTGGGCCTTGCCAGTTCCTATATTGGAGCAACTACTATTGTATATTTTCATCCACCACTAGGTGTCAGCACCAGTTCATTTTTTCAGTTTTCAAAATAAACAATTGCTTTCTTCTATTTTCATGATTTAAACAGAAAATATTAACAAATTCCACCAATTTCAAACTTGTCCAGGTTTGGGTCTTATATTCATTTCATTTCAATATATTTCTGTCCCCCGTAAAAAGTTTAATTCCCCCTCCTTCTCACTTTCGGAAGCTTTTTGCTTCTTGTTTTTTTTCCTCCAGGAAATCAATTATCAAGTAGAAGAGAGAAAATAAATATTCTTACCCAGTTCCAATCATGTTGTTTACAGTCAGCTTAAAACAGTGCTTTTGGGCTTTGGCTGCTTATAGCTTGCGCGAGACTCTGGAGTTAAGCTAGCCTTTATCCTGCTGGTTTCTGGAGGGTTTTCCCCGAATCTCCGGATTGACCGCTGTCTCTCACAGTTGGTGGGGCCTCCCTTCTTCTTTGTCGCCTCTCCAGGGTGACTTCAGGCCCATTTAGGGTCTCCAAACAGAAAGAAATCAGCCGTAGGGTACAGAGTCCCACGATCCCTCGGCCACTTGCACTACTGTGCAAAACCGGAAGCCTCCCAATAAAATCAAGTTTGACACCCCTGATTTAATGGTACTGGTAGATTAAAAGGGAATAATATTTTGACCCCCAGACAAGATGAGTTCAAAAAGAAAGAGCTATTCTGTTGAGTTCAAGAAAGTAATTGTGGAGGACTCTCAGGGCAAGAATCATAGGGCTTTCTGCAAGAGAACAAGTTGGATCTGCGTATGGTCTGAAAATGGCAAGCCGAATATTATAACCTCAGTCAACAGGTGGATGAGGGAAATGCCAAAAAGCGAAAGTGTGGATCAGGTATTATTTCCTGAACTGGAACACAACATCTGTGACTGGATTGGTGACAGGAGAAAAAGGGCTTTGGTTGTGCTCAGGGCTTATATTCAAACATTTGCCCTTGCACTGGTACCACAGTTAGAAATATACCCAGAAGAATTCAAAGCAATACAACACTGACTGGATGGCTTCCTTCAGCAATATTAACTGTCTCTAAGAATATTGGCAACACTGCAGGATGCTGAACTTATTAAATGTGTACTTGCATTCAAGTTCTTTGTTGATGACATCGACTATTCAAAATACCAACTCTCCAACATGATTGCCATGGATGAAACTGCAGTGTTTATGGGCCAAGGATATCAAACAACAATTGATCAGACAGGTGCCTGGTAAATCTACATTTCCTCCACTGGTTACAAAAGTGCATGTATTACCTGCATTTTGGCAATTTGTCTGGATGGAAAGAAAGCCTCACCTCTAATCATCATTAAGGACAAGAAAGACAAGATTGAACATGTTTCAGGCATTTATGTTCTTGAAACCGAAAAAGCCTGGTGCACACAAGCTGTTATAAGGAATTGGGTCAATTTAATGCTGTTACATATTTTGAGAGGTGGAGAAAGGGGTCTGCTAGTCTGGGATTCAGCCAGCACTCACCATGCAAAAGACATGACAAAGTTTCTTGGAGAGAGAGAGAGGAATAGATCAAATAATGATTCCTGTAGGAATGATTGCCTATCTCCAGACTCTCAATATTGCAATATTGCATTACCACATACATTATTCATTATCAAATTAGCCCTGTTTTATTAACAGAAAACAAAAATTTAAATGCTATCAATTAACAAGTGATACCTCTTAAAATACCTTTTAAAATGAAAAATGTCAAAAGTGATTATATTGCTTTTTGTGGCCTACTATAATGAGGGGTCCTTATAACACTAGCACTGATGAGATCTAGTTTGGGTAATGAAACCGCTGCAAGAAAACAACCAAGCTCAGAGAGGATTAAGGATCCCTTACAAACAGTTTAATTAAATACAAAATAATAAATGACAAACCAGCATATTCCAAAGTAATTGAGATTCCAGAAATGTAGAAGTAAATATATAAAAGTAAAGAAATAAATAGACATAGAAGAGATATAGAAGACAAAGATATGAGAATATTCTAAAATTGAACTTTCAAGAATATAGTATAGATAAAGAGCTTACAGAAGCTAGTGAGCAAAATTGAGAGAGAAATAGGAGACAGTTGTATATTTGTAGACAATGAACTACTGTTTTTCAAAACTGGAATTTTGCCAAATGCATTTTAGTTCTAAAAGTATATTTTTGAAAATTTTTGGTAACTAAGCTCAACATTTGTGACATTTCAAAATATAGTAAATTTTGATTACATAAATAGTTCATGCATTAAATCAGTCTACCATAAATGCATTTGAAAATTAATAGTTTTTTCTGTAGAACATGACCTTTAAGCAGTTTTAATAACTGACACTGGATATTTACTGTTTTGTTTTTTCAATTATAGCTAAATTAATGCAGAAAATCCAAGCATATTCTGTTTTCTATTTTTTTTTTCCTGAAAAATACCATATTGGCCATAGTAATCTTATTTTGAGCCAAATATATGTTATAAAGTGCTCTTAGGCTGGGCTAAGCACCATTTTTAGTTTTGTGGATATATCTGGAATGTTGACAGCATGTCACCCTTGGGCATTTACCAAAAGGTCACTAGCGTGATGTAACCAGTCATAAAGGAGAGAGGTTATACCATACCTCACTCTAACCCTCACTTCCAAAAGGCTTTAGCTTCCCCATCTTATCTTTGTCTAGGGAATGTGCTGCTACTCACCTTTTATTTTCTAAGAATATTTGTAGCCCTTATATGAGGCTCAGAGATAGTCTTGAATATAAAAGATATGATGGAAGCTAGCAATTTCATACATACAGTTTTATTTTTATTAACTAAAAGAATTGGTAAAAATTCAGAATGGAAGGTAATCTTGGCATTTACCAAAGGAAATATCTGCTGGCCCTTGGGACCTCCGGACATTATGATGCATACCTATAGGTGACTGTTCCTAATTATAGTGATGCCAAAGTGATAAAATATGTGTTGTGATGTAATACACGCACATACAGTAAGAGGTGTGGTTTGTATAGTAGCATAAGGACACATATTTTTTCACACACACACATGCCACTCCAGGTGACTTTGTGCTTAGCTCGCTTCATTTCCATTTGATTTCACAGAGACTTCCTAACTTTCCATTATATTGCCATGAATTTTTAAATCAATACTTCTCAGTGTATAAACAGATATAGAGAAATGTTTGATTCTTACATAATTTAAAAACTGTTTGTAGCCAGTTAGTATGGGCAGAAATCCCAATCCCAAAGATGAGACTGGATTTGAACTGTGCATGCCTATTGCGTGCAGGTAGCAGTAATCAGGATTATTTTAAGTACCGGTATGTAATTTCCCAGGATTGTGAACTAGTTGAATCTACACAACTTCTTTCAACATTTCTATCAACTGTTACAAGGATGCTCTGCTAATTTCAAATCAGTTAAATCTGAACTCTGCACTACCATATTGCTACCACTGTTTCTCACGTTCACAAAATTATGTTTTCCTCACATGCTTGGTGCCAGTCAATATTCAGGGACTCTGAGCTCTTCCTGCCCCTTCATCACTAGAATATTTTCAGGATGGGCAGGGTTCTAGGTCATTGTTGATAATTTATTACCCATGAAATAATTGTCAGAATTCCCATGGCAAAAACAGCACCACAGTAAAGTCTCCCCACAGTGACTTTGTAAATCTTTCTTGCTTCTACTTTCATTCTGAACTTAACATAAAAGCATCATGATATGACAGTGGTGACAAGACTTCCTTATTATAATGCTATTTCTGTTCTTTCCTTCTTAATGCTATATTTAATTTGTTTTTAGTGCATAAGATCACAGATGTTTAGCATAAACATCAAACTATTATTGTGGTGATAGCTATAAAACATTCCTTGAGAATTACACCATTGTCCCATAGGGGCACCAAATCACTACAGGCTGTGAAGTAGTTACAATTCCTGTGATGTTTTCATGTTTTAGGCTTCTTATACCTTTAGTATGCTAAGAAAGGCTATTCCTATCAGAAATATGTGAAATTTCTGTAAAGTGACAGTTTAGGAATTTGTGTAATAAAAACATTTGTGCTTAATGATTTAGCAAAATATTGTACTTATTTTCTTTTAATATACAAGTAGTCCTTGACTTATAACTAGTCACTTAACGACTGTTTGCATTTACAATATGCATGGAATGGGTGCTTTACAACCCATAAAGACACCCCCATCCATTGTAAATAATCAGACCATCCCCCCATGGTTTCTGACTAGTTACTGCATTCTGTAGTCATGTGACTGTAATTTGCAGTGTTTTTGTCAGCTTCTAACAAAAAACGACCATGCAAATAAATGGATTTGCACTTACAACCACTTAATTTGCTTAACAACTGCCCCATTTATTTAACAACCATTGCAAAAAAGTTTTAAAATCACTTCAAGCATGTGGGTGCCTAGACTTATGATCCTAATGATCTTGACAGACTTGAACAATGGGTCCTATCCAACAATATGAAATTTAATGTGGAGAAAAGCAAAGTTTTATACATAGGTAGGAAAAACCAAAGGCACAAGTACAGAGTAGACGAAACCTGGCTCAAAAACAGTAACTGTGAGAGGGACCTTGGAGTCCTAGTGGATGATCACTTAAATATGAGCCAGCATTTGCAGCAGGAGCCAAAAAAGCTAGTACAATCCTTGATTGTATAAACAGTGGCATAGAATCAAAATCAGGACTAGGGGAAACATGATAGCAGTATTCCAGTATTTGAGAGGTTGCCACAGAAGGGAGAGGATCAACTTATTTTCCAAAACACCAGAGGGCAGGACAAGAAACAATGGAAGGAAACTAATCAAGGAGAGAAGCAACCTGGAATTAAGGAAAAACTTCCTAACAATGAGGACAATTAACCAGTGGAACAGCTTTGCTATCAGAAGTTGTGGGTGCTTCGTCACTGGAGGTTTTTAAAGAGAGACTGGACAGTCACTTGTCTGAAATAGTATAGGGTCTCCTGCTTGAGCAGGAGGTTAGACTAGAAGACCTCAAAGGTCCCTCCCAGCTCTATTCTGATTCTGACTTATGACCAGGTTTTCAATTCCAGTTATAGTCATAAACTGAGGACTATCTTATGTTATATTCATATACACATTATGTAATATTCATACAAACACCTTTTTTCTGTTTCAGATAACATAATAAATAGTTGATAACAGCTAGCAATGTAATAATAGTTTTTGAAAATTTATGAAATAATAGATGCCTTTATATTGTAGTAAATATACTCTTCTCTTCTCTTCTCTTCTCTTCTCTTCTCTTCTCTTCTCTTCTCTTCTCTTCTCTTCTCTTCTCTTCTCTTCTCTTCTCTTCTCTTCTCTTCTCTTCTCTTCTCTTCTCTTCTCTTCTCTTCTCTTCTCTTCTCTTCTCTTCTCTTCTCTTCTCTTCTCTTCTCTTCTCTTCTCTTCTCTAGAATTCCCAACCTGTGACCCACTGATTCATTTTATATGTAATAATGGAAGATGTATTAGTAACAAGTGGCATTGTGATACAGGTAAGAATCAACTCAACTCTAGTTACAAATAATGTTTCTGTCTTTCAGGAATCTTACTTAGCTTCCCTGTATCATAGCCAATCCTGAAGTGGCTAAGGCTGAAAGTTTTATGTAATGGTGGTAGGAATTAGCTTTCATGTTACATGTTACCTGTTAAGTTTCATGTAATAGGTTCCATGTTAGCATCCAATCCACTATTTATACACTAGGAGTGACAACAATTGATTCATTAAATCTTATAAAAGTGACCTAATGTTTTAAAGATAAATATGTACTAAAGAATTTACCAATTAATCATGGAAGTATAATGCATAGGATTATCTTATTGATTTCTGACCTTTCACTTCTGCTTAAAGATGGAAAGTGACAGAATACTATTTAAACCATTATGTCTCCTGTTAATTAAATATTTGTGATATTGTATATGCTATTTGCATATCTATCTATATATAAACCTATTTTACTTATTTTAATATCACTTATATCACTTATTTCTATATTCTTCTATACTTACTCCAAAAAGAAATTGATGGTGGAACTTGATTGATCTTTTCTAGTTACACCCCCCTATTACTATCCCACAGCTTAAAATATATATTAAACGAATGCCCTAAACCACAAAGTAAAATAAAACAATATTTATTTTACTTCACACTTAGGACTGTTGCAGCATCCCCATAGTCACATAATCAAAATTCAGATGCTTGGCAACTGTCATGCATTTATGACAGTTGCAGTGTCCTAGGATTATGTGATCCCCTTTTGTGACCTACTGACAAGCAAAGTCAATGAGGAAGCCAGATTCACTTAACCGCCATGTTACTAACTTAACAAGTGCAGTGATTCACTTAACAAGAACAAAAATGGCAAGAAAGGTCATAAAGAGTTGCAAAGTTTCATGAAAACAGTCTTGCTTAGCAATGGAAATTTTGGGCTCAATTCAAGGTCCTGATTTTAATCTTTAAAGTGCTTTCTCAGCTTACTAGAGAGACTGCCTCTTCCCAACTACATCAGCCTGTCCCATTCAATCTGGCAGACAAAGCAAGTTACAGAAACCATCTGCCAGGCAGTTACGTTTAGTGGTCCCAGGAGGTGGGACTTCTTACCACAGGACCTGCTCTATGGAACATTCTCCCTTCCTATCCCAAGGTCAGCTCTACTCTGGCTATTATTTTAAGAGCTGGTTATGTTATCAGACCTGGAGGTCCCAGGGAAGTGGAAATATTCTGCGATGATTACATTGTGGTTGATGTTTTGATCTTTCTGTGGGGTTTGTATATTTTAATATTTTATAATATTTCCCTTCTAAACAATGATTTTTATAATGATTGGGTTTTTAATGCACCTGTACTTTTATTTGATTCTTGTATACCACCCAGAGTCACTTTTAGTGAGATAGCTGGCTTTATAAATATGCTAAATAAATAAATATTAATTACCCTGTCTCTAAGTCATTGTAGTCTGCCATTTGGCGAAGCATAGCTTCTGTTTTTAATGTTATTCTAGTTGCTTTGGAGCAGAAACTAATTTGGCTTATACTCTGAGTAATATACAGAGGTCAGCAAAGTATCTTTCTCATTTATTTCCTTTTCACAATTAAAAAACCTTTAAAAATTGTTCATTTCGGTAAATCAGAGCTTATTGTTACAATTCCATTTAAAATCTATATACTCTCTGTACCTTCACCATCATACAAATCTTATTTTGCTGAAATAACTCTATTTTAACTCTATGCATTAACTCTATTCTGGGATTTACGAAACTGAAGGAAATAAAAAGGTGATTCTACTGTTTCTGCTTAGTTATAGAATACAGTAATAAATTGGGCATGAATAAAATACTCATGCATTTTTACAGATAATGACTGTGGTGATGGGAGTGATGAACTGGGCTGTCTTCATTCATGTTTTGACAACCAGTTCAGGTGCTCTACTGGCCGGTGCATTCCAGGTCACTGGGCTTGTGATGGAGACAATGACTGTGGAGACTTCAGTGATGAAACTAAACCAAATTGCACCAAAGGTCAGTGTTTTATATTCCCCTCCCAACTTCTGGTAAAATGCCTATCACCTTCCAGTACAATGCTTAGCTTCGTCAAATGAAATAATAGTCAGGATCATGATTTTAGCTGAGTAAGATGATTAATATAAGATTTAATTCCTACTGAATTATGGCAATTGTATTATATTGAGATATATATATATATATATATATATATATATATATATATATATATATATATATATATATATATATATATATATATATATATATATATATATATATATATATATATCAATAAATGGTGGCTTCCGGTGGCTCCACCGGCGTCGAAGGAGTCTCTAACGTGAGGCTCCGATCTCTGTGTCAGTTAGCTGTCAACAACAGCGCTCACCAGCTGTTTGTTGCAGCGGAAAAACTCCTCTTCGGGCAAAGAAGGGGAGTAGAGCTTCAAGAGCCGGGTTGAGCCCTTCCAAGACCCCTGGAACAAGTTTTCAGGGGCAGAGAAGGTGTGCTCCCCAGGCACTTGAAATGCTCCTGCTCAGAGACGCTTCTGTCGGCTGACAGAATTAGACGCCGTGACCGCCTCTGCTCTTAAGATTGACTTACAAGGACTTTAAACAGACGGACTGAATACAGGAGTCTTTTGATTATCGCAAGTATACTGCTATTTTGTTTCTGCCTTTGTATTTATAAGCTTTCTTGAATCAACAAAAACTTTTTCAAAATGGCGATTGCTTTCTCTACCTAGTGAAAGTGAAAAATGTAAAGTGTGGACTGCGCAGGAAAATGAAAGTGAAATCTCTTTCCTCTTTCTAAAGAGAAGTTTGAGTGACTATTTGGATTGGATTTATTTGGACTTTAAAAGAAATTGATCTAATTGGATTTTAAAAGAAATTTAAAAGGGAGGAAGTGGCAATTTTTTTTTATTAGCTATTTTTTTTTCTTTTTTCTTCCTCTCTTTTTTTTAATCATGACAACGAGACATAAGGCAGCAGTTGCTAAGGCGGCTATGCCCTCTCCAGGGCAGCTTGTAAAATCACAGTCTGCTCCTTTAGAGTCACAAGAGCCTGTACAGCCTGCTTCAGAAATGATTACAATTAAAGATTTACAGACTGCTTTAACAGTAGCATTATCCCCAGTAAGTGCTGCATTATCCTCACTTAAAGACAGAATGGATAAAATGGATTATAAATTAGAGGAGAAGATGGCAGAACAGAAAAAAGATTTTAAAGCTATGACGGAAGTATCTAACCAGGAGATGAGACAAGACATTGTGGAGGCTATTAAGGGTGTCTGGGATTACACCATCGGTGTTGAAGAGAAATTAGAGAATATTGAACAGCAATTTGAAGAAAAATTAGAAGTAATTAAAAGTGATGTACAAGATCAGGCTACTTTGACACAATTTCATCAGATGCAGTTTGCAGTTAGAATTAGGGGACTTAGAGAAGCCCCAAATGGGAACCAAGAGGATTTAAGAAAAATTGTTATTGAAGCTCTATCAAAATTCTTGGATGATTCAATTGAGAATGTGGACTGGCAGATTGAACGGTTGTTTAGAATGAACTCACGCATCGCAGCACAAAGAAATTTGCCTAGAGATATTGTGATATATTTTAATACAAGAAAATACAGAAATTGGGTTCTTTCAACAGCCTACAATAAACAACTGAGTGTTGCTGGTCAAGAAGTACTGGTTTTGAAAGAGATACCTCCCAAAATGCTGAGGTTAAGGAAAGATTATGCTTTTTTGACAGAGGAGCTTAAAAGAAGAGAGATACAATATAGATGGGAGGTTCCAACTGGACTTTCTTTGTTTTTTAAAAATAATAGATATCGTCTGACTACTGTTGCCAAAGCAAAGGATTTCTTTGACAATATATTGATGGCTGATAGATCTACTTCCCCAAAATCTAAGAGGGCAATTTTGGTTAAAGATCTAGAATCATTGCAAATTTCGGAATCTCAACAACCTCGTACAATTCTTTTGACGGATATGGATAAAGCAGTTGAACAACCAGTGCAGTTAATTGATATTTTTCAACCTCTGGTAGCTGATAAGCCTAAAGATCCAAGGGGTCCACGTGAATTAATTCAAACCAAGCAAGCTGATCTGACATCTTTGGAAGCCATGGGAGCAAGGCCTAAGAGGAAGGAAGAGGTAGTTTCGGCCCTGCAGAAGCTTTCACGAAAAGATCATGTCAAATAAGTATTTGACATGGAATGTCAACGGTTTAAATTCTCCACAAAAAAGGAAGAAGATATTTCATTATTTGAAGCAATGTAAAAATGACGTAATTTGTTTACAAGAAACTCATATTAGAACTTTGGACCAGAAATATTTGATTAATAACAAATTGGGTACACACTTTGTGGCATCATCTTTAGACAAAAAAAATGGAATTGTTATTTATGTTAAAAATCATATAAAAGCTAAATTAATAGAAGCAGATATACATGGAAGATTTTTAGCTATAGAAATTTTATTGGATGGGAAGAAAGTTTTGTTGGTGGGTATATATGCTCCAAACCAAAAACAAGGTATATTTTATAAATCATTGCATAGAAAGCTAATACAGTTGGATTATAGATCTTGTATTTTAATGGGAGACTGGAATGGAGTTCTTGATGCTAGTTTGGATAAGAAAAAGATCTTATCTGTTCCTCAAACGCGTTCAATATTGCCTAAATCTTTTTTTGATATTAAAGATGATTTTAATTTGTTAGATATATGGAGAGAAAGACATGGGAGGGACCAAGAATTTACTTTTTTCTCTGATAGACATCAATCATTTTCTAGAATTGATTTTATTTTAACTACGAGTGATTTTATGTTAAGTTTAAAGAAAGCTAAAATTTTACCTAATGTATTGTCTGATCATAACCCAGTTATGATGGAACTAAGGACTGGTCAATATATATGCAGATCCTGGAGACTTAATGAAAATTTGTTTAATTATGAAATGTATGTGGAAGAATGTAAAAAGACTATCAAGGAATTTTTCAGGTTAAATCTGAATATAGGCTTACCAATAGAAACGGTGTGGGACTCTAGCAAGGCCCATATGCGTGGTATTTTAATTGAATTGAATGCAAGACATAGACGTAAACAAGAGGAAAAGAGAAGAGTTTTAGAAGCGGAGATAAAAAAGAAAGAGTTATTATTAATAGATAAACCGGATGACAGTAATATTAAAGAAGGGATAAAGGTTTTACGGAAACAATTTGATATTTTGATGACCGATCAGGTTGCCAGGAACATACAATATGCTAAACATAACACTTTTTTTAATGCTAATAAACCTGGCAGATGGTTGGCTTATACATTAAGGAAGAAACAAAAATCCCGTTTAATTGAGAAGGTAGAATATAAGGGGCAAGAAGTATTTCATCAGGATGCTATTAAGAAGGCTTTTCTAGAGTTCTATACCAAATTGTATGCTGAAGAAAAAGTTCAAGAGCAAGAGGTAGATGCCTTTTTACAAAATCAAAATGTTATGGAAATTACTTTGGAACAAAGAGATAGATTAAATGCTGTGATTAGATCAGAAGAAATTATTGACGCAATTAAGCAATTGAAATTGGGAAAATCTCCAGGAACTGATGGTTTTACTACGATTTATTATAAGTGTTTACAGGAGGAAGTGGTCGAACATTTGAGGGAGTTATTTGTGAACATACAAGAAGGTGGTCCGGTTCCACCCTCCTGGAAAACGGCTAATGTTTGTTTGATTCCTAAAGAGGGCAAAGATAATGTACAAGTAGAGAATTTTAGACCTATCTCATTGTTAAATACGGATTACAAGATTTTTGCAAAAATTTTGGCTAATAGATTAATGACAGTTTTGACACAGAGGATACACCCGGATCAGACTGGTTTTTTACAAGGGAGACAGATGAAAACTAATGTTAGACAACTTGTTAACATACTGGAATACTTGGATAAACATATTCAAGTGCCGGCTGTTTTAATGTTTTTAGATGCAGAAAAAGCTTTTGATAGATTGAATTGGACATTTCTGCAAAGGCTTGTGGTAAGGATGGGAATGGGGGACCAGTTTATTAATTCCATAACAGCTATATATCAGAAACAAACAGGACAGATTATAGTAAATGGTCAATTAACAGACTTGTTTAACATTGAAAAGGGTACTAGACAGGGTTGTCCCTTATCCCCTTTATTGTTTGTCTTAACTTTAGAGGTTTTATTGAATAGGATTAGAGCATCAGAGGAATTAAAGGGGGTACAAATTAGAAAACATGATTATAGATTATGTGCTTTTGCAGATGATTTACTTGTGACATTGACTCAGCCAATGCAATCGGTTCAGAGTTTGATGGAAATTATTCGAAATTATGGAAAAGTATCTGGTTTTAAATTAAATTTATCCAAGACAAAGATGTTGGTCAAAAATTTTGATAATAAATTAAAACAAGATTTGGAAAGAATATCGGGATGTGAGATAGTTAAAAAAGTTAAATATTTAGGAATTTATATAGAAGCCTCAAATGGTAAATTATATAAGAATAATTATGAGTTCTTATGGAGTAAAGTTCAAAAAGAAATGGAGAATTGGAAAAAACTACAATTATCTATCCTGGGTAGGATAGCCGCTATTAAAATGAATGTATTACCGAAATTTTTATTTTTATTTCAAATGTTGCCAATACTTAAAAAGGATGGGAATCTTGATGAATGGCAGAAAGGTATAAACAATTTTATTTGGGATGGCAAGAAACCAAGGGTTAAACTTAAAATTATTCAAGATACAAGAGAGAGAGGTGGAATGAAAGTGCCTAATTTTAAATTATATTATTATGCAGCAGTTCTAGTGGCAATAAGTGATTGGATTAATTTAACAAATGAAAGAATACTGAATATAGAAGGTTATGGGTTAGTGTATGGGTTCCACGCCTATTTAGTTTATGATAAAAAATTGGACAGGGGTTTTAAAGAGCATATATTAAGAAACTCTGTGATGCGTGTCTGGAAAAAGTATTATTATAAGTTAAATGGTAAAATTCCTTTATGGACTGTTCCCAGACATGCAATACAGAGTGTGGGTATACAACAAATTCAAGACGTGGAGCCCTATGATAAACTTTTGAATAAAGATGGGAATAGCTTAGAACTGAAATCACTAGACAGATTAAGGGAGGAAGGTATAGCTCATAATTGGTATCATCATGCACAACTTCAAGCCAGATGGCAAAAAGATGTTAAGATGGGTTTTTCTCTAAAGGATGAAAAACTGATTACACAAATTAGAGACCAAAGAGCGATGCATATTAAAAGAATATATGACGCTTTAATTGAAATTGATTCTGGAAAGGAACTAGTTAAAGACTGTATGATTAAGTGGGAAGGGAATTTTGGATATTCAATCAGGATGGAAACTTGGAAAAGAATATGGGTGAAAAATGTTAAGTTTACACAAGCTCAGCATTTAAGAGAGAATTTTTATAAAATGTTTTATAGATGGCATTTAGACCCAAAAAAATTGTCGCTTATGTATCCAAATTTGAAACCCAAATGTTGGAGATGCGAATCTTTGGATGCAACTTATTTTCACATTTGGTGGACATGTAAAAAAATTAAGGCTTTTTGGATAAAAATATGGTGGATTCTTCAAAATATTTTGAAAAAGCGTATTGAGTTTGTACCACAGTTATTTTTGTTGGGTATAACAAAGGATTGTTCCACCACAGAGACTAAGTTGATCTTGAACTTGACTACGGCTGCAAGACTGTTGGTGGGTCAATATTGGAAGTCATCTGAAATACCATCTATTGAAGAATGGACATTAAAAGTTACCCATCTGGTGGAGATGGCTAAGATATCAGCGTACCTGAAGAACCACTCAAATGAAACATTTTTGATGGATTGGAAAAAATGGATTGATTATATGCAAAAGAAATATCAATTGAAAGAACTAGATATGATATATAGATAAATAGTTACTAAATAGTAGATTAGCGGGGTTTCTTGCATTTTTTACTCTGTATTCACTCCGGGAAGCCTGGGGGGGAGGGGGGAGGGAGATAATAAGTAATAGATTATGTTTCTCAACTGTAGTTGGGGATATTAAGGGAATAGATTTTTTCTTTTTTTTTCTTAGGGTGCTCGGGAAAACTTTACACCGCATTGGATGGCGAGGAAGGTGGTTTGGAGGTTAGGGGTTAGGATGTGGGAGGATGTGGTGGGGGGGGGGTTCCGAGCAGCTATTTGTATTGCTTGTTAAATTTGTTATTTCTCTGTTATCAGTTGAGTTATTATATTTTTGTGTTAAAATTTGTTAAAACTTTATAAAATTTAATAAAAATAATTAATAAAAAAAATAAATAAATGGTGAAGGTAGGAATATGTATCTTTGTATGTGTGGATGTCTGGGTGTCTGGGTCTGGGGCTCTGTGTGTGTATGTGTCATACATATATAAAACACATCAGGGAATATCTTTTAAGTTATAACTTGGTCATAATAAAAATAATTTCTAATATAAAGTGAGTGAACAATTCACTAAAGGCAGCTGTTTTTAGTAGTGATAAAAGGGAAGCATGATATATTTTTTTTATTAAAATTAGATATTGTATTTTACTGTCTGGGAGAGGGAAAATATTTTTGTACTATGCATGATGATGGGCGGGGGGTGCAGATAAATCATTTCCTAATTTTTAATATGACTTTGCTTTAGTTCACTAAAACAATATAACAGTGCAGTTTCAAACATATCATTTGTAATTTGAACTATTATTAAATAAGAAGCAGTGGAAAAGAATATTATGTTAAAAATTCTGCTACAATATGTTAAATATTGTGCTGCAGTCTAAGGCAAGGTGAAGAATTGAGTTCATATCAGTACACTAAACTATAGTTTCTTTCAATCTGCTTGGATGGAATGTGCATATTCAAGGATAGTCTAGATCAGTGATGGCGAACCTTTTAGAAACCAAGTGCCAAAACTGCAACCCAAAACCCACTTATGTATCGTCGTGTGCCGGATGGGCGTGGCCAATTGGGTATTGCTGTGGTGGTAAGGGCAGACTGGGTAGCAATAAAAAGTTCAATCAATCAATTCCAAGTTTGCAAAATCTTTTTTTTCCCTGAGAAGTTGAAATTGATTGATTGATTGAATCTTTTTTTTTTTTGCACATGGCAGTGGAGGCCTAAAGTGAAAAGGTTTTATAAAACCCAGCTGAAGACCTAGGACTGGGGTGATGGTGCGAGTGCCCACAGAGAGGGCTTTGCGTGCCACAGGTTCGCCACCACGGGTCTAGGTAGTAGAATGAGTTATCAATCTATAAAAACAATATAATGCATATTTTATATAGCAGTCTCTGTACTGATGATGATCCCAAGTAGTATTTGCTACAGATTCCTTATTTGGTATAATTTGTTCAAGGAGAATTTGAATTATGAAAAAATAGTGAAACTTTGGATTTTTTTGATCATACTTTTTTTTTGCTAGACAAGTTATTAGATATATTTCAACAATGGTCTCAGGACTCTGAAATCTGATAAATGAACATTTTGTCCTGCTTAAAACTTTTCAACACTTTCATTGAAAAAGAATATACCTGTGACTCATAGGAATAAGTACAACCTCTGAAAAGAATACAGGAATCTCTTCCTCTTTTTCTTATAGTCAGTAGTATTTAATACTTAGCCACTTTTATTAATTTTTTGAATTGCTTACATTGAAAGGAACTGCAAAATGTTTTAAGTAACTTGTAATACTTACATATGTACAAAATATTAATAAGAGAGAGAGAAAGCATGTGTTACAGTTTCCAAAATTCATCACCATCAGTGGCCATAGGAGGTATCTGTATTATTTTCTGTGTTACAGATCAACATGTTCTCCCTGTGGACTAATTCTGTTTCTCTTTCTCCCTCTTTCATTCCCTCTCCCTCTCTCTCTCCCTCTCCCTTTCTCTTGGACGGAGAGAGAAAGAGAGGGAAAAAGAGAGAGACAGAAGAAAGAGAGAGAACGAGGGAGGGAGGGAGAGAGAGAGGGTCTAATCAGGCACATTGTTTTTTTCAGCATGAGCTGGTATGCATTGCTGTTCTCCCCTTAAGCATTTTTGGGGATATGCCTGCTCTGAGAGTTGTGGGATAGGCTGCATATGGTTATTCAGGGTCGCATTCCAAGAAGGAAAATGGGACAGGATTAATGCAAAAGTTGGCCCTATTCCAAACTGTTTACTAACTGCCCTCCACCCACTTGGGATGAATTGGGGGATTTTTACTGGATTCTTTGTTCTAACTGGATTCAGTTCTTTTTTTAAACCAGCAGGTTCTTCTAAAGTACTGCACCAAGTTGTTTTTGTTTTGATTGTTTTCTGACAGCTATTCTTTCCTATGCTCACACAAACAGAAAGATAGATTTCCAAACCCATTGTGCAATTTCCAATAATCCATTGCTTTAGAAAAAAAATAAAACTGCAATTTTGTGCATTCTGCTTGGAAGTACTGTAAGTCCTATTATTTTCAGTTGAATTTACACTCTAATAACCATAAACAGATTTCAGTAATTATTTTGCTGCTTAATGTAAACAGTCACTACACAATGCAATGCAATCCTAATTCAGTAGTTTCAGTTTCATTGAGGATAATATGTATCTGTAGAAATTTTCAATAGCTGAAAGTTTTCAGAAATGAAAATCCTTTAATTTGAATGAAACCACTTTTTCTATTCTTGTAGTGTAGAGCCAGAGATATTTTTCCTACTGTGTTTTCTGTAGGAGAAAATTCCAGATAGGTTTAAAATATAACACATTTTTCCCTTGTAGCTTTCTCTCATAGTAATACTTTTAATATCAATTGAATGTCTGTTTAAATATTATTAAAACAACATAAATTGTCCATCAATAGGTATTTATCCACATATTATATATTTTACATGATGTTAAACGGCCATACATATCTTTTTTGGAATTCAGTTTTACAACTCTAAAATTATGTTTCAATAAATACTTTCATACAATTCAACATGCACTGTAACATTAGATATATAGGAGAGCAATATTTACATCCTGTCTTTCATTATAAATGGAAAAGTACCATATGCATAAAAGAGATAAATGAGTAATATTTGGAGCTTTGGATTATATCAGGATTGGATGTATGGTCCTCCAAATTCCTCAAAAGATATTAATTAAGTTCTACATTTATTAGTGACAGATGATATGTTGATCTCCTATGTTCTTGTCTAGAAAGATTCCAAAGAACTGGTCTAATCACTGGTTCTTTGTCACAATGGTTGGTTCTGCTTTCGTGGACACAATTTCTTTTACAATGAAAATGTATCTTTACAACCAATTTTCACATTTATGACTGTCAAATTCTAACTCCACTTCAGAATTTTTAAAATCTTTTTTACAAGCTGTGAGAATGGAAATTGAATTAGAACACATTTACAATTTGGTGTTAGATCAAGATATATCAATATATCTTTGGTCTTGTCTTACTACTCTTATCATGAAAGTTATTTTATTCTTTTTGTCCTTTCTTTTCCATAGGCTGAAATTCTGTCATTCATTATCTGTGATTTTGTCACTGGGGAAAAAAAATCCATTCTTCTACACTTATCGCATAGAATTGTTCTCATTCTGTGAATGTCTCTTTGACCAAAGAACAATTTATAAAATGATAGTTCAAATGGTTGAAATGGATATCACCACTGTAGTTCCAATTATATTTCTGCAATGAAATTCACACTGGTGCAAAACTATGAACAGTATATAAAATAAACTTATCCATTATAATGGAGAAGTATATATTGGCTCTGCTCACATGATTGAATTGAATAGACATATATGTAATTAATGGGAAAAAGTCAATTATTGGAAAGTTGCTTAAGATGAAAGTGACAATTTTCATGATCTATTTTGTAGAAAGATAATAGCCACACTTACATCCTCGTATATTAATGTGTAATTGAGTCCATATGGTAAAAATAAAGTTCTGCATTAGAACAGTATAATTTTTCTTTTCTATATAATCAAAATGTGGTTCTTTGCAAAAAGAATACAATACTGAATATTGCTTCCTTGACTGTGTCCAAGTAGCAGTTGAAGCATATTGGAAATGATACAAATTATAAAAAAAAAATTCTTAACTGATTTTGTATTATCATTTTTTTTAATGTTAGAGATAGCTTCTCTTGGGAGATGCAGCAGGAAAGAATTTCAGTGCTACCCAGATGGAAACTGCATTCCTGAGCTTTGGCACTGTGATGGAGAAAAGGACTGTGAAGATGGCAGTGATGAAAAGAGTTGTAATGGAACTATACGACCATGTGACGACAAAACAAAGTTTTCCTGCAAGGCTACAGGTAGTAAAGGGTAACAGTTTATGCAAAGTTAAAACTACCATTTTATTGTTAGCATTGTAGAACTATTTTCCTCATTTGGCTTTGACTCAGCCTTCTTATAGTTGAAATAGAGTGAGGGTTTGTTTTTTTACATGCTTCTTATGAAAAGAATTAAGCTATAGCTCGAAGTTTATAATTTAGGATTGTTTAGAAAACATTGTTTAGAATCTTCCCATCTTACCAACATTCTTTGCCCAACCACAGGAGAACTCTTGCCTTAGCTTGGTCATATGTGTTATTTTCATCAGCTTTTTCACTCTCTGGCCCATCTGCTGAAAGAAGTTGTATCTATGTCCTTCTTCACTGTGTCTTTTATTTGGCCCATGCCTTAATTATGCTTATATTAACTAATTGCCATGGAAATTGTTTTTTTAAAAAGACTTTATCCTACTCGTTTTACCTGTTTACTCAATGGGTAATTTCTAGAGAGTTGCAAAATTCTGCTTAATTGCCATTGCAAAGTAATATAAATGTCATAAGAGTTTTAATTTTATATATTTAAGCTTAACATTTTACAACAATGTATGTTATGTGATTACTGATCATAAAGAAACCCATTAATTAAAACTAATCTCTAGAAGCAGATTATGTAATATTGAGACCACATTTGTATTGTGTTGGGAAATGTCAATAGTAAAATAAACTTCTCCACCGATTATTCACTATAAAGTGACAATAATATTTATATAATTGGGTTTAATTTCATTATGTTTGGGACATTCTGAACCCCAACAGCTTGGTAACCAGTAACTATAGTGCTATCATGATTCATCTTGGATATGTCCTATAAGAAAAATGAATTAATAAGTGCATATCATTTAATGAATGGAAAACTGATTATATCAGCACATATACATGCATATTTATTGTTCAATTTATATAGCTATAAATAAAAGTTAATATAATATTCCTTAATGAATATATTTCCATAGTGTCAGCCAAACCTGTAAAAAAATGATGTGGATGTTGACCATGATGATTCTCCACATGTAGCTACCAAATACAATAAAATATAGAATGGTATAGCTAGCACACTAACCATCAATTGACATTTGGCATGAAAACGTAATCAAAGCTTTGTCTGAGGATTTACTTGGTGGAAAACAGACTTTTTGTTTGTGGATTTCAAAGTCCTATCAACAATCATTGATCCCATTTCTGGCATATTATAGAGAAAAAAAGAAATAAGTTTTAACAACAGTCATGTTCCTTTCTTTCAGCCTCAGTACATGATTAGAAACAAATTGCATAATCCACTTTTACCAATATTGCACAATGCAACATTGGTAAAATATTTTACAAAATTGATAGTCATTAATAAATTCATAGAAATATGCATCCCAGCTTTTACCTATATTGCTCTTAATTTATTACTTAGAATGATGAAAAAAGAAAAAAATTCTCAGTTACCTAGTCCTAGAGCAGGGTTTTTCAACCAGTGGTACGGGTACCACCTGTGGTACATTGGCACCTCGCAGGTGGTACGTGACCATCCTAGAAAAATGGTAGCGGGGGAGGGGAATGAGTGCTGCTGGGCAAGCAGGCAGGTGTCTTGCTCGGCTGTGCCTTGGGGGACACTTTTTTCAGTGCCATTTTAACTTTGAACAGTCACTAAGCGAACTGTTGTAAGTCGAGGACTACCTGTACTTTATCACTTTTTTTCTTTTTTTTTTCTTTTGGTCAAGTTTTTGACACCTTGCTAGGCGACTGGTAGTACTCAGATATTGCCATATCCTAAAAGTGGTACAATGGGTGAAAAGGTTGAAAAGCCCTGTCCTTAGAGAACAATTTGGACATATCTTTTAGAACTTGAATAAGAACATTCTGAAACAAGACTCTGAGAAAGTTAGAGTTTATAATAGATCAGTAATCGGCCATTTGGCAACTGCTTTCTTTTCTTTCACTAGCTCCTTCTAGAAACAAAAATCAGTAATAAACATCCTTAAACGTGAATCTCATAATTAGATCAAATGCAATATATGTCAATTAACTGGGTTCCCTGTTAATTGAACCCAATTCAATGGGGTTGAAAATTGTTATGCTTCTAGCATTTGTTAATTCAGATGAGAAATATTTTTCTTCTTTTTTTTTTAATATTTACCAAAGTCCATAAATTTCCCCATAAAATGGCTTGAAAGATATTGATTTTAAAAAGAAGAAATCAAAATCCTTAAGTTTAGCTATCTAGTCATATAATACAGCAGTCACACATACACAATGAAAGAAATAATTTTATTTTATTTATTTTATATATTATTTTAAAGTATTTAATTTTAAATTTAACTTGAACTTTAATTAAATTTAACTTTAATTTTTTTATTACTTTTTTATTTTCCCCAAAGAAAAAGCAGTTTTCCATCATACACAGAATAAAAATCTCACAAAAGTTTCAGAAGATTCCCACTTGAAATGGCTTTTATTTATAGTTCCATATAGCTATTTCCAATATATGCTTCTTCTCTCTGAAATAAAAGATTGGGAAATGGCTAACGTTGCTTCATTTGAAGTTCTATAAAATAGTGGAATTAAAAATAAATTATGAAAGAATAATTAGCCTTGTTAAGAAAAGGAATCAATATGTTTATTTTCTCTTTTCTTTAAGGGAGATGTATTAGCAAAGCTTGGCTGTGTGATGGAGACATTGATTGTGAGGATCAGTCTGATGAAGATAATTGTGAAGGATATATGTGTGGGCCACCAAAATATCCATGTGCTAATGACACTTCCATCTGTCTGCAGCCTGAAAAGCTTTGCAATGGAATAAGAGATTGCCCTGATGGATCTGATGAAGATGATCTTTGTGGTAATTATACTTGAAGAAATGCAGATGTATGAAAAATAAATAATGGTCCCTAGATAATGTATCCAGACTCTTCCACCCCAGCCACATCCCTTATGTAAATTTTAATATGTTTGATAATTGAAATATTCTCATCATGTCCTTATATAGTTAAAATTAATGCCATGCTGAAAAATTGCTCTGCTTTCATTTTGTCCATTTTTGAAAAAAAAAACAAATTCAAAGGAGAAAAATTCTAAATGTTTATATACCAAAGTTCTGAATAGAATTCAAATAATGGATGAAGTCACTTTATGTTTCAGGTGGCCAGCAGATTCCTCTTCTCTTCTCTTCTCTTCTCTTCTCTTCTCTTCTCTTCTCTTCTCTTCTCTTCTCTTCTCTTCTCTTCTCTTCTCTTCTCTTCTCTTCTCTTCTCTTCTCTTCTCTTCTCTTCTCTCTTCTCTTCTCTTCTCTTCTCTTCTCTCTTCTCTTCTCCTCCCCTCCCCTCCCCTCCCCTCCTCTCCCCTCCCCTCCCCTCCCCTCCCCTTCCCTCACTTCCACTTTTCCCTCCCTCCCCCCAACAATGCAGCTCTAATTTATCTGGCATTAATTGAAAATTAATAAAATTAATTGTATCGAACTACATAATTTTCCTCTTTCCGACAATATGTTGGATGTTGAAACAAATTCATGCTCTGATTATGATGCATTCCCAGATTTTTTTTTCCATACAAATGAAAAGCATAAAGTGAACATAAAATAAACAGCATAGCGGGGCAGCAGGTATTAGTTCTCTTCTCTGACACATACAGAAGATTGTTATATAGCACTTGTATGCAAAGGCAGACATGGTCTACATTTTATGCAATATATTAGTTATTTATCCCTAATAAATTTAATATTTATTATTCCAGTTTATGAAACCATCCAGCTTGCCTTTTATTACTCTATTTTTAAACCTGCAGACTTTATTATTTATATATGCGAACTGATTGCCAAAGAATTCTATGGTTCTGAAATATACCTTTTATTCTGCAGTCTACTAGATCTAATCTTATAAAATATATCTGCGATAATAGATTAAATTTTAATTTATGTCTGAGAAACACATTTTCACCTGTTTTTATTTAAAAAATAATAATGATTACTATTCTTATTTCAGAAGAATGTTCACTTAACAATGGTGGATGCAGCCACCAGTGTTCAGTAGTTCCTGGAGGCAGAATTGTCTGTTCATGCCCCCCAGGACTGTACTTAAATTCAGACAATAAGACCTGTGAGTATGTAGATTATTGCACCAAACATCAGAAATGCAGCCAAGTATGTGAACAGCATAAAAATGCTGTTAAGTGCTCCTGTTATGAAGGTTGGGAACTTAGTAAAGATGGCGAAAGCTGTGCTAATATCGGTAAGTTGATATTTACTTATCTATTCACTATTACAAAGTGTCTCTTACGAACATTTTACTACGTCAAAATGACCCATTTGCTTTAGAGAAGCAGAAGGAGTCCTGGATTGTTTAAGCTTTACCTTTTTTGATACAGATGCTTCACAATTTGTTTCTATTTAGAAGACATAAAATTGTATAAGATATTATGCAATGCAGAACTTGATGGTATTGAATTATATTTTTATGCAAATATTTATGTCCTTTTTTGTTTCCTTTAATAAAAAAAATAACCTATACCATCAGATGTTATTTCTTATGTAAGATAAATGCCACTGAATGACAAATTTAAAAAATATTTTTCTGAAACTTGAATTAAAAATATAGCGGTCTAGATACGAAAGTGTTTGTAGAAGCCAAATATAGAAAACGGGCAGCAACAAATTAATGCCTTTCTCTGAAAGTTCATTTGTTATATCAACTTTTTTGATAACCATTTTTAAATGCTCTTGATTCAATCTCACTGATCAGAGGAAGCATTTGACTATTTGGCTTTCTATGTATTGGTAGATATATGTGAAATGTAATTTCATTTTTCCATTTCCACCAATAATGAAGAAATTTGTGATTCAAAAGTTGTATATATATTTTATAGAGGATGGCTACACATGAAGTATCTTCTTTAACTGTCTTTATTCTTGCAATGGTAGGGGATCACTGTTTTTGAGTCTAACTGTGTATATTTGAATTGTGCATTAAAAAGGAGGGAGGGAGGAAAGGAGCGGGGAGGAAGGAAGATGCTAACAGCCATACATACCTACCTGGCCACACACTTTTTACATCATACAACATTTTACATGTAGTTCATATGCTAAATGGCATGTTATTTGATGGCCAAGAATTTAAAAAACATTTTGAAGACTTTTTCTTTTATTTTTCCATGTTTATTAGATATATTATCAAATTTATATCTTTAGGCTTCTATAACAAACCCATAAGCCCTTTTCATTTTCTTTGAATGAGTTATCATATTTATGGAGCATTTGTCATAAAAAAATAAGGTAAAACAATAACAGGTTAAAAAAAGGGTTGAGGTTGGTCAGTGCCTCCAAGATCTATAAAATATTAAAGACATTTGTTAAGAAAAATAATGGAATATTGGGAAGTAAAAGCTTCCCATTTTCTTATACGTGATTAGGAAGGGAATACCTGTATACTATAAAGTTAAATTTAAAAAAACCTTTTGCACATGTCATACAGGTATATTTTGGAATAAAAATGGTTATTATCTTCCAGTTATCAATAATTCTTCCCAATTCCTATGAACAACTCTCCAGCATATAGAGAAATCAAGCAAGAAATATATCAATAAAATTCTCTGGCTTGGTCGTGGCAGACAGTTCTGATACGTGTAGTGTAATAGTTAAAGTACTAACCTAGAATTGGGAGATTATTACTGGAATTCTTTCATAAGGGTTTTTTAGCTTTCCTATAATAAAAATCCATATTGAAAGTTCCTGGATTTTTATGTACCTGTTTAATAGATTCCCATCTAATCTGCTAGGGATAAGTCTGACATTTGCTTTATTATAATAACCTATTACTGATTAGGTTTAACCACAACATATACTGTTGTGTTCCCAGATCCTTTTGAACCATTCATCATTTTCTCTATTCGGCATGAGATCAGAAGGATTGATCTGCAGAAACGGGACTACAGCTTATTAGTTCCTGGTTTAAGAAATACAATAGCACTTGATTTTCACTTCAATCAGAGCTTACTATACTGGACAGATGTAGTAGAAGATAAAATTTACAGAGGCAAGCTTTCTGAAACTGGAGGTATGAAATGGAGCTTAGATTTTTTTTAACTTAAGTGTACAGGACTCAGGAAACATGATGAACAAGTTATAATTGGAAGTTTTTTATTATATAAATTAGAAATATGTGCAAATATATTTTATTAGTTAATGGTAAATATGTACATCAATATATACTCTAAATGAATTATATATGGGAAGTTGAATAAAATGGGGCCAAGAAAAAGGGCCTTCTCAGTGGTTGCTCCTTCCCTAAGGAATATCATTGCCACAGAAATAAGATTGGCCCCATCTTGATATTTTCTCAGAAGGATCTGAAGACATAATTTTGTCAGTAGGCTTGAGGACTTCAGGTTGATATGAAGTCAATGAAATGATTGATTTATCTGTGCTTGTTACTGCTTGCAGCAGTGGTTTGGGGTTTTATATTGTGGATTTTTAATGTTGCAAGCTGCCTGGAATCAGCATTGTAAAATGGACAACTAAATAATTTTGCTAAATAAATAAATAGTTTTGAGGGTTTGGGGTTTGGTGATTGAATATTTTCTTCATGGCTTTTTTGTCTTTCTGTTCAATATCTAAAAATAACTGGGGCTTTTCAAATACGTGTCACTTACGTGGTACATGCTTTTACAGATACTGCATTTAGCAGTGTGTGTATGTGTGTATCTAATAAAAGTAAATGTGACCGAGTTCATAAGGAGAATGCAATCCAAGCAACTGATTTTAAACCTTCTTTCCATAGTAGATCAACAGCCATTATATAAAATGTAGGATGAATAATGCAATAGCTATGTTTTCAGATACTAACAAATGCTTCAGCATTTGAGATACTTTTCTTTGATGAAATTTATGACAAGATCAAAACTTATAGCATTATAGCATATCTCTATCAAAGGTTGAAGAAGTGGAAATTTCTGGGATATCTCTAACACAGGCTACAGAACTGTAGTTTTGTGAAAACATCTTCAGCTTTCACTCGAGATTTTATTAGCTCAGTGGCTTCAAGGATTTTTTGAAGTATAAGTTTATAATTAAGTTGTGGGTAGATTCCCTCAGTTTCCATGAGGGATTAGCGATAATCTTCCATGATTAGCGATAATCTTTTAGTGCAGGCTATGTTTACTAAAGATCAGCCAATGTCCAACTCCATGCTTTCTAAAGCTATTTTCACCACCCAGCTGTTCCCAAATCTTATCTTTTTTGATGGTATGAAGGGCAAATCAAGAGAGTCAGCAGGCCTCACAATTGAGCGGAAAAAAAGAAAGAGAAGAAAAAAAATTCAATTGCTGTGCCAGTTTTCACCACAAGACATCCCCCTTCGATCACAAAATCTTTTCCCAGACGCCAGTTAGTGTTTTATTTGATTAAAAAAAACTAAAAAAGAGGATGTTTTCCAAAGTTAATAGTTAGAGAAATAATAAGTCTCAATAGTTACAGCTTTTAAAATCCCAAAAGTATCCAAAGATCAAAAATCCAGTTATTTAGTTATTAAAATTACTTATTCTTTTCTTCAACGTTTAAATCCCCAAGTATAGAAATGCCACTGCATTGAAAGCGGGGAAGAGGTTTGAAAAGGATTTCACAGGGTTACAAAGAGGAAAGGAAGGGTCTCACCCGAATCCTCCATGATGCTTTGTTGTGCTTAGATGTGAACTTGGCTTTCGGCTGGTGCAACTTAATGAGCGGCCATGTTGATGGCCGCTCTTTTCTTCTTCAGTCCTGAGGAGCTGCCTCAGATCAAATGGAGAGGCTGCCGCCCCTCCACATTCTAGTGAGGTCCTCCCCAACGGTGGTCGCCCCTCCAGGGTGACTTTCAACCCTTTCCAGGGTCTCCCAAAGAAGGGAAACTGGATAGCGGGGAGAGCAGTCTCTCCGCATGTCCGCTGGCCCATGATCCGGAACCGGAAGCCAACCAGCACACATTTATGACAATTGCAACATCCCATTTGTGACCTTCACAACCAACTTCTGACAAGCAAAATCAATGGCAAGAAGTGGCAGCCACATGATCTCATGCTTAACAACTGCAGCTGGAATTGACGTAAGTCAGGTTGAATCGTGTGATATTTCACTTTTCATCCATGCCACTTAGCAATGAATTTGCCAGTCCATTAATGTCAGTAAGTGAAGATTACCTGTAGTGTTTAAAGTATCAGTGAATTATGCATAAACTCAGCCAACAGAAGAGGAAAAATGATAGTGGAACAATTGTTATACCATGTTCTGCTTGCATAGTTTGCAGAATTGTGACTAATTATCTCAGCCCTGAGGGATTAAAAACAACTCTTTTAGCATAGTGATATCCTTTTATGAAGCATTCCAAAAATATATGTTATGTAAAAATATAAAATAGCAAATTCTACTGAATCTAGTTGCCTTTAGAGACTTCTGATTTAAAAGTGAGATAGAAATACTTTTAATGAATAATATAGTATTAACAATTTAAATATTAATGATGATGATCATGTTTCACAATAGACATCTTAGAATTCAAATTCATTTCAAAATTTATATGAGAGCTACCTTACAGTTTTAAATTATTATGATCATAGTTTTGAAATCATTATGTTTATCACCTTCGTTATAATTATTAAAGTGTTTAGTATTATAATTGAAACAAAACTTTTGTTTATATTTATATTAAAATATTTATGTTATTCAGAAAGGTTATATCTTCACCTCTTGACCATAGATAATGAAATTGTATATAAAGAAACCCTAAAAAAAACAAACCTACTATATACGTGTCCAAAAGCCTGTATGCCATTTTGTGCACGTGTAAAATAGCAAACAAAAATAAAGAACTATCTGAAAGTCCTCAACTTCTGATGATGTTACCTAGTTTGGTAATGAAAAGTCTGCAAGAAAACAATCAATCTCAGAGAGCACCATGGATTCCATAGTTCAACCCTGAGCTCCAAACATTGTCTTCTGTCAGTATACCAAGATCTGCTATATTTTTCGCAATTGCAAATATGTAAATCTATGGAAAATGGAACCACAAATGACCAGAGAGTGCTTGCTTTTTTTTTTTTAAGAAGTACATCATTTTTGTTTTTTGTATACATTTCTAAAATTCAAGATTTATTCTAATATTTTCACAGGTGTAAGCTCCGTGGAAATTGTGGTCCAACATGGTTTAGCTACTCCAGAAGGTCTTACTGTGGACTGGATTGCTGAAAATATATATTGGATAGACAGCAATCTGGATCAAATTGAAGTAGCTAAATTAGATGGTACATTGAGGACAACCCTAATCGCAGGTGCTATGGAACATCCTAGAGCTATTGCTTTGGATCCCAGATATGGGTAATTATTCTTTATGGTATCTTACAATTTTTTTAAAAAAAAAGCATGCAGAATTATTTCTTAATATTGCATTGCTTTAATTAAAAGAAAGAAAAAAAGAAAAAAAGAACGAAAAAGCAGCAAAAAGGGGGAAACAACCAAAACTTATTTTAAAGAAAATCATGCAATTTTTAAACATATATTTAAACCTTGACCATACAAAATATCTGTGGTCAGTCTTTTTATTACTTATTTATTACTTATTGTTATTATTTATTAATAGTAATCAAACATACATTTTAATGACTTTAAATCTGGGGCTGTACATTTTCCAAACTGTAGTTTTTTTCTTTTTTGTAGTTCCCAACCTTAATAAATTCATAATACTTTATGTTATGATAAATTGCATTTTTATTATATAATTCAAAGGTACATTTACATTTGAAAACTAAAAACTAAAATACTGAGTAAAACTAAAAAAACTAAAAAAAACTGAGTAAAACTAAAGGTTAAAACACTGATTACTTGGATGGGCATGGTATCAATCTGATCTCTGGAAAAATGATATTCATAAGTGCCTCAACAAAAAAAAGCCTCTCTACCTGGGACTAGCAAGCCAACATATATATTTTCATCATTTAATCTTGTGAAACTCTTTTGCCTATTGAACATTTTTGCATTTTCCTTTGAAATACCTACCTTTTCTGGATTAAGCCTGTTCTAATCTACACTGAGGTTTTTTTTACTATAGGGCAGGGGTCTCAAACCCCCAGTCCGTGGACCAGTATGAGGTGGCAGCATGCCAGCAACCGGTCTGCACAAACAAGCGAGATGCAGACAGCACACAAAACAATACACCCTCTGGTCCGTGGAGAAACCTCTCTCCATGGAACCGGTCCCTGGTCCCCAAAAGATTGGGGACCTCTGCTATAGGGAACAGTTAAAATATTACACTGATTCTGGCATCAGCTGAAAAAGATACATGTAGCTGAGTATTATTGAGGTATAATGAGAACCAGCAGCTAAATGGAATAATACCTCATAGCAGCTTTGCCTAAATCAGGAGTGTCAAACTGCCAGTCTGTGGGCCGGATGCATCATAACAAAACCGCGCACACCCCATTGCCGTCGATGGCAAAAAAGTCATGATACATTGCAACACATCATGTGACATTGCAAGTTTGACATCCCTGGCCTAAATGGTAAATAGCATATGTACAGTAGATGTTCAGAGCCTAATGAATGGCAAAGACTAGAATGCTGAATAGTGATCCCTGAAGACATACCTCAAAATGTTCAGAGTACTTGGGACTATTTCTATTCTCCAGGCCCTCTAAACCATATTGAACAATTCACGCAATCACCTTCACTCCTGCAGAATTCACAATATACAACAGGGTGAAAATACTGCAAGCCAATCAGTGCTATCCTTCAAAGAATGCAAGAAAAATAATTTAATCATTGTTTTGTGCCAAGTTGCTAGAAGAATAAATAATTTTTCATACATACCCACTGTCCATGCAAAAAAGAAATAAACTGTTAGCAGCCCATCCACATTTTCATTGCATATCAAATGCTTTTGTCTAGGCATCTTTTAAATATTTATCTGTCATCACTAAAGCTATTGACCTGCCAAGTTGTCAGTCCATCTGTATTGAAAATTTTATGGAGAGTTATGAAGATTATGTAACTGGAGACTTGTGTGAAAACTGTAATTATGGTTGTAGGTTACAGTAGCATCAGAAATAAAAGAGGGAGTAGGGGTGATACTTTTGAAATAAATGTACCAGAAGCAGGATGATGATGGTTACCAATGTCAGAGATGTGTTGAGATGATTCTGGCACAATCAATATTTCATCACATACATAAACACATAGAGAAATTGTTAACATTTTTATTCATTTCATCACTAGATGTAAAGCAGTTTTAACTTTTACATACTACTGCTGAAGAAAAGCAAAAAGCTTCTCATTTTCACCTTGTTCCCTTCTCCTGGGCCCTTGTGTATAATCAGACCTATTGAAAGAATGTTCAAGAGTCAAAATTAAATTCAAACTGAATTTTAAATTGCCATCAGCAGGGAGCTATGCTGAATTGAATTAGCTGTATGCTAAAACATCTGAAGTTGTGTGCTGAAACATCTTTGAAGTAGTACCTGTGAAGTCAACAAGTAGTATTTCCCCTTTCAAAACAGATAAACAGAATGCAATAAGAGCTAATCCTAAGTATTTGGGTATGTAGTAAACAAGATGGAGACTAAAACATATAAAGAACGGTTGCTGGAATTGGGTATGTCTAGTTTAATGAAAAGAAGGACTAGGGGTGACATAATAGCAATGTTCCAATATCTCAGGGGTTGCCACAAAGAAGAGGGGGTCAAGCTATTCTCCAAAGCACCTGAGGGCAGGGTAAGAAGCAATAGATGGAAACTAATCAAGGAGAGAAGCAACCTAGAACTAAGAAGAAATTTCCTGACAATTAAAACAATTAACCAGTGGAACAACCTGACTCCAGAAGTTGTGAATGTCCAACACTGGAAGTTTGTAAGAAGAGACTGGACAGCCATTTGTCTGAAATGGTATAGGGTTTCCTGCCCGAGCAGGGGGTTGGACTAGATGACTTCCAAGGTCCCTTCCAACTTTATTATTCTATTCTATTCTATTGTATTCTAATAGCTCCCTCCAATAGGGATCAGGCGCTTCAGCATTGTATTTTTTTTTCCTGAATTCATTTAACTGGACACATATGAGAGCATAGCAATACAAAGCTTTGGAACAAATTTTAAAGAAGTACAAACTACTGGAATATTTGGGAGCCTCTCTAAATTTTGCACTGGACTAGTTATTGTGTATAGTAGAAATACCATTATAAAATACATTCTACATGGCAGAAATAAACAACAATGACTATTTCACTCACAAAAATTAAATAAATGAGATGGAAAAGTGTGTAGACAATCCTTGTATTTCTGTTGGGGGGGCAATTAAAATCCTGGAATAGCTAACTATTACCAAAGATAGTATTTTTAAATACCAATTAAAATCTTAACAGAACATCCTTTGGAAACGATAGATCAGGGGCAATTTTCTTGGAGGAATTTATATTTTTCAGCAGCCAATCCATCAGCATTTCTCTAACAGCTTTTCTGAGCCAGGAGTGATTGAGTATAAAATGCAAGTGACTAGCCTCACTTCTACAAGGCAAAACAAACTGAAAGTCATCGATTGGCACTAGGGACATGGCTTAAGTAAGCATTCGCTAAAATTACTTTTTAACCTAGACTTCAAGCAGAAGTACATGCAACTGATGTTATCAACAATCTTCCGATAGTCCCTTTTAACTATACTACAGAAGAAGATGTAATACCCAGTAAGTCACCTGAAATAACTCTACTGGATGACTTTAATGTAATAGAAGCAGAGAAAAAGGATTTCTTCCTTTCTACAGAGCAGATCTAACAGGAAAGTTAACGTGTATTTAGATTCAGATTGAGGATTTTTTTTCTCCTATATTATTTAGTTTATGGTGCTTAACTAAATTTCCTCACTAAGAGGGTATTGTGTTTCAGCAGAGGAATAATTTTCAAAATTGCTCTGATAATTTCATAAATCAATTATAATAAATTCTAATTGTAGAAAATCCCTCAAAATATTTAAGAATTGTTGGAATAGACCAAATTATACCATACATAGAAAATAAGGAAACCTCTAAATCTAAAATCAATTAGTCTCTTCATAATAGTGCTGTTTTTCTTCAAATTGTATTACATTCATATTAACTTCATTCTTGCAACTTAAAAATATTTTTTAACTTTAAAAAAATTTTTTTAAACTAAATTAGTGTTGTAAAGTTATATTTGCAATCTGTATAGTTTCACTGTACCAGAAAATATGGAAATAAATTTGTTAGCAAAATTGCCATTTTTCCAATGGTAGAAAACATATATGTGAGATATAGATCCTATCATTCACTCACTTATTCACTCATTTCAAAATATTTATATAGTATGACTATCTTGAGAAAAAAAATCTGGGCTAGTAGTAATTGGTGGCTAATAATGATTATTTTTTCTAAAATATTGATTATTTTATTTGCTCCCATTAATAAGTTTTGTTTTTTGTATCATTCAGAATTCTGTTTTGGACAGACTGGGATGCTAATTTTCCTCGCATTGAATCTGCTTCCATGAGTGGAGCAGGAAGAAAAATCATATATAAAGACATGGATAGTGGGGCATGGCCTAATGGTCTTACAGTTGATCATTTTGAAAAACGGATAGTTTGGACAGATGCTAGGTAAAATATATGAATATGTCTCTTATAATGTATTTTTGGAATATATTACAAAGAGTAGAAAATATTATTTGATTCCTATTTTAATGTCTAAAATTGTAATTGCTACAACATGTAAATTAGGAACGTATATAAGCTTCTTAAACAATTGTATCGCAGATCTTTGAAAACCAAAATGCTTATATTTAGGAAAGTATACATGAATATGCATGCATAGTTTACATAGAATTTAAATAAATCTGAAAAATGATATAGGAAAGTATTAGAAAAATATAATCATATAAAATGACCAGAACAATCATATTTGATATTCTGTAAAAGATTGATCCAAAATTTTATTTCCATAAAAAATGAGAAGGACAATATTGATTTTTAAAAAGGAACAAGAGTTGTTGGTTGCTACTTCTGGTTCTGGATTGTGGCGTCCCTAGTCGCACGAGGAGACTTGTCTCCTCGTTGGCTAGTTTTCCCTCCGCCAGTAGACCCTTATGCGGGTTGAAAGTCGCCCTGGAGGGTGTGACTTCTGTTGACGAGGCTTCACTCGGCTGCGGAGGAGCGGCAGCTCCTCCAGCTGTCCGAGCCATCTCTGAGGGCCAACGGAGAAGGAAGATCGGCCAGTAAAATGGCTGATCATCCAGCTGCTCCAAACCGCAAGTCAAAGAACATCTAAGCATTGAGAACCACCATGGTGAATCTGGGTGAGACTTTTTTTGGCTCCTCTCTTTACTCTCTTTTGCTTCTTTTTTGCCTATAAGAGTTTTGTTGGAACTATTTCCCTGTCTTGAAAAAGCAGCTTCTATATGTTTGGGAAGAAAGGCGTTGAACAAAATAATAGAATAAAATTTTAGAGACTATATTTTATTCTCATCTGTTTTTGGGGTACAGAAAAAAATCTTTCTTAAGAGCTGTACTATTATTTTATGCATGAAGATTATCTATTATTTTATGCATGAAGATTATTTCTTTTTTCACATATTTTAAAAGAAAAAAAGGGGGAAAAAGAGCTGTTGGTTGCCACGGAAGGTGGTGAAAAATGTTGGATATTAAGGAACAATTGAAATGCACAAACAATGGTTCTAGATTTGGTTATATTTTTTGTTTTTATTTATTTAAAATATCAAAATATGCAATTATTCTATTGGAGAATATTGCATTATTGTGCCATAATTTAGTGTGCCAATTCAGGCCAAGGAAAAAGAATCTCCTAAGCGGAATATGGAAGATTTATAAAGGTGGCTAGAAAATGTCCATGAAGAGTCTGCAATTGTAGCATAATCAAATCAGGATGAATGATTTTAGCCCTCTCATTTTGTAGGTCTAAATCCCAAATCCTATGTTTGATTAAAGTTTTATCTGGGCAACTGACAATATTGCCAGAAATGAGACAACATAATATGCCAGATCAGAATCAATTTGCCTCCTCAGGGAAGAAGGAAACCTATCCAGTAGGATAAGGTGAACTAGAGGCTTACCTTAAAAGGTTTGTTTCAGCCAAAATCTGACAGGTGGTCCCCAAGGCAAATGCAACCAAGTTCCAACTGAACAAGGACATTTGAAACGAAGCAAGGGACATGAAGTATGGCTTTCAGAAAGTTAGACTGAATAGCTTCTAAAATAGAGGCATCCTTATAAACACAAAGTTGTGCACTAAATACCAATAACCCAAAACCTTTGCTTTATATAATTTTATTGCTGCAGGAATGTAATTATTGCCTTGATGACTAGGATAATTTAAGACTGTGAGAAACAGTTGATTATTCCAGTGGATGGGGGATTGGGAGTGGATGCCTAGGCATTTGACATTCTTAATCTAATCAGTTAGTCTTTTGTTCAATTTCCACTTTATAGGAGGTTTATAGAAGGATTATAGGACAATTAAAGAGCTTAGAGTTTTGAGTAATTTTCAAGAATTTCCCCAGAACAGTGGATACTAATGGAGATAGGCATCTTTGAAGGCCCACTTAAAACAGCATGTTGGGCAAGTACTGGAGGGTGAAATTATAATTTAGAAAGAGCTACAACATCACTTATATAGAAGTTGAACACTAAAAGAGCAATAATATCACCTTATTTGATTCCTCTGAGGACAGGGAGATGGTTACATCACTATTACAATTGCCTGTAATCTGCACTGTAATATTTTGATGAATATAATTGCCAATCTGAGAAAGTGATGATCAATGGATATTGTAATATCCATTATAGTTTCCTCTGTATAAATGGAGTCTAAGGCTGCCCTTAAATCAAGAAAGGCACCATAAAGGCTACCTTTTGGAATTTAGAGGGTTTTCAACCAAATATAGTTAATAGCACGTTGATTCATGGTAAAATATCCTGATCTGCTACCTGATTATTAAAAGCTGGGATATTCACTGAGTACATACAGTCTAAAAGTTTATGGTGTAAAAATTGGCTATAGAGTTTTGTTAACTGTTAAAAATAAATTAATTGAGTGGTAATAAACATTTGCTTATCACTTTTCTAGTATATTGTGAGAATGATACAGTTAAGCAACCCTTTGGGGAACAATGTAAAGTTACTTTTTTCATTTATTTGTTTAACTTTCCAAGAAATAGATCATAGTTGTATTAAGCACAATTTCAATAGAGAGTGATTCAACTGTTTTTCAGGTCAGATGCTATTTATTCAGCACTGTATGATGGGACTGGCATGATTGAAATTATACGAGGTCATGAATATCTTTCTCACCCTTTTGCTGTCTCCCTGTTTGGGAGTGAAGTGTATTGGACAGACTGGAGGACAAATACATTATCTAAAGCAAATAAATGGACAGGCCAAAATGTTAGTGTGATACAAAAAACCAGTGCACAACCTTTTGATCTTCAAATTTATCATCCAAGTCGTCAACCCCAAGGTAAAGTAATAATTTTAATAAAAATGTTAATTGCAGTCTTTGTATTCATATTCAACCTCATTGTTAAGTAGCAAATATAAATGGGAAATTTGTATATGTTTACGTGAAAGACTTTTCTGTGTGTGTTTGTGTGTGTGTTCACGCAACTGAGAAATCTGACAATTTGTATTTATCAATAAATATTTCTCTGAATGCAGTTTATATTTTCTATAGTGCTTATGCAGATAAAATGACAATTTTTGAACATTGATTCCTTAAGTTACATATTAAGATACCTAAAGAAAGCATAAAACTAATTGCCTTTTGTATATGCTTCTGGGAAGAAGTTACTAGCCATTAGTTGTTAAGGGGATACTTTAATTTTGGGTCAAGATAATAATAAATATTGTGTTTATGTATCACACACACTGCACCAATTTTGGAACCATTCTGTGACGTTATTATTTTTAATAAGTATTGTAGTCAGATTGACTATTAACAGCTGCTCCCTCACCAGCACTGTTTCATGGGAAGATTGATCTAGGGTTGTTGAAAAATATTATTTGATTTTCAAGGGTTCTAATAGGGGAAATTACAAAGACATTTCTCCTTTTTTCACCCCGCTGCAGCACTCCAAAGTTATACCTTAACATTTTCACTGAAATACTGTAGCATTATCTGCAATGGAGTATTTAGGGCTTTATGGGACATTAGTAGAAATCACACTTTTCTTCATTATAACTTAAGATTATTCATCTTTATATGCTCTATACAGTGATATTATGCATCCATTCAATACTGTGAAAGTAGACACAATGTTGAATAATAACAGTATGCTTCAGAAATCCTCTTTATGAAACTTCACGTTTTGTGTTTTTTCAGCTATTAAAAAAAAGAAAAATAGAATGGCAATATGGGTTTAAAATTAAAGAAGAAAGCTTTAAACTTTGAACTGCAAAAGAAAAGAAAAAACTATTGACCTCAATATTTTGTTTTCAGGAATTTAAGACTGCACTTGTTAGTAATGACCAGTATATGTCTCTGGTCAAATATAGTGTATCTACTGGACTAAAATTCAGTTAGTCTTGATGTCAAATAGATTAGATTTATGTTAATATAATAAATAGTTAATTCCATCTAAGCTTTGTAATACTTAGAAAACAATAAGAAAAATCAACATTTATTTTTAGAGAAATCCTTTCACAAGGAACCAAATTTATGATATATTTCTATTATAACTGCATTTGTTTTCATCTTTTTGTGAAAATATATTTGCAATCATTAGACTAGAAATCCTACAAATAACCCAATATAAACATATAACACATTATAGATACGTACACTTAAGTATCCTCCATTATGCTATAAGTCAGCAGTAAAGTACAGAACAACTTAAATGTCTCTCTATCATATTACATTTATTTTAATCTTAGTAATTGCAGTGGGCTTTCATTGCTAGACATTTAAAAAGTTATGTAAAAAGTCCTTAAACTTGCATTTAAAGCTTCTTTTGCTAAAAATTTAAGGAAACTCACCTGATACTATAAAATATGTCAGTTCAAATATTCCTAATAGCTGAATAACAGTCAAAAGGCAATCCTTGAAAATGATTAAGAAATGAGAAAAAGAAGAAAAAAGAAGTTTGTTCATATAGCTTATATTATGGTTGTGAGCTTGAACAAAATCCCTCAATTCCCTGACATTTAATTCATAGCTGACCATAAAAACCTCAGTTCCTTCAGTCTACTCATGAGAAGCAGCTGTTCAGAATACAAATGGGCAATCCCTGATTTCTTCTTTTCTGGAGAGACTTCATCAGCCAGAATTCTCCTGACTGCCAATCTCGACTGCATTGCTATCCTGTCTCCTTCAGAAACATCTTGTTTGACATGAATCCTCATCAGAAGTCCACTTATAAGAACTTTGTTGAATACGTCAAGAAACAGAAAACATATAGTGGTATCAATAGCCACTGGGAACATCTCTGCCATTACCAGATCCACACATTTAAGCACAATCCTGGTTAGAGAAAAAAAGTATGATTTCCTTGCCAATGGAATTCAGTTAAAAAATCCAGCTGACCAGATCTCCTAATACCAGACTTCAGGGCTAGATGATCATCTGTATGGATTGAACACAATAGAAAAGATTCCATTCAAACCCTTCCAATGGCATTTCTTCCCTTCTGAGAATGTACTAATAGCCAAAAGAACCCAGAAATGCATCAAGAACAAAGAGTACTTAAGTCATCTGAAGAAGAAAATGAAGAAAGCCTTCAGGCTGCCATGAATAAACAAAAGTAAAATAGAAAATATACTTACTTCTGAGCCTTTTTTATGGTAAAGCAAATGTTGTTCTCTGCATTCCTCCTCTAGAAATTATTTTCCAGCCTGCAAAAGAAGCAGAAATATCTATCACTTTATGTTAAAGAGTAATGAATTATATGTTGACATGGGCAAGATCCAACTCAGGTTCTTTTCCTTTGGGATGATCATTGGATAATAATAACTGAATGCTAATAAATGTCACTTCTCTGCAGCTTATATATCTTTGTTCCCTTTTTCTCCCTCTCCGATTACATTCTTATGATCAGTTAATTAATATGAAATCCTGCAGAATAGGAAACCACACAATATATGAATATAAACAAATTTATATTATAAACAAACCTCAGCATTACATTTTTAATTCTAGCTCCTAATCCTTGTGCTGCTAACAGTGGCAGAGGTCCTTGCTCTCATATGTGCCTGATAAATCATAACAGGAGTGCTGCTTGTGCATGTCCTCATCTAATGAAACTGGCTGAAGACAAAAAGGCATGTTATGGTAAGTTTCATACAGTTTATTTTCCTAACAATTGCTTAAAAACAAGAACAGAGCCTCTGTCGTGCCATTTACTGACAATCCTGATGGTAAAATCTTGCTTCATGTTAATGAATGGATTGCTTGAATATATTTAGCTTGTGAAGATTTATTATCTTGGGTTCCCCCCCTTTTTTTACTATGAATATAAATAGTGCGGTTCATAGAAGTTATCTTCTCAAAACAGGGAAATTTTTAAATGGGAAAATATCAAATGATGATGCAAGTAAACTATATAATGAAAAGCTTCTTATTAATTTAATCTCTACCTTTCTTCTTTTGAACTCAGTATCATTCTAGGAGTCTTATAATGCAGAAGATACTGAAACAATTCTTCAAAACTATCATAAAGGCAGAAATGTGAAAACTCTCATTTATTTGGTGTTTGGGGAGAAAAATAAAATAAAACTGCTATAATGCTTCATTATCAAGATATACCAGAACAACATGATATATTAACAAATATATTATTTTCTTTGATATATAGACAATTGGATAAAAGCAGTATTGATCCTTTTATATAAAATTTCCAACTTCAGAATAGACAACTTTCCACAAAACGTTTCCACTCATCTTGGAAACAGGAGCTCATTATACACATCCTCTTGTATTTGTTTTTGTAGCAGAACACTATCCTTACCTTCACAGTTGTTGATTATTTTCACCAGAAAATTATAATTACATTTTTCCATGTTCCATATAGTTTCTTTCTTATACTTAAGCTTCTGTTTCTTTTTTTCTTCTTTAAAAAACCCCATATATTTAATTACTATAAAGACTGATAAAGTAAAGCAATAGTCCACACAATTCAGAGTACATTAAATTGTACATAACTAATTATTGTACAAAACATGAAACCCGCAAACTAAGTCAGCTGAGTGACCTTGCAGCAGTCACTTCTCTTATTCCTTATTCAGTCATTTCTGAAAAATGCTGCCAAGAAAAGTTCAGGAACTTTTGCCAAGAGTCCAAAATAACCTGAAGGCAGAACTTTCAAGCATATATATGACATATAATTCTATTTTTAAGTTTCTATACTTTAGTTAAGAAATATGTAAATATTTTAACATGTCACTATTATATCCATTTTCAATTTTCTTACATTCTTGTATTTGGTGCACAAATTTATACTTCGTTTGAGAAAAATTATACAAAACATTTTTTTCCATACATGAGACCAGAAATTAAAGGGAATATTGTAGGGAAGTGATAAGTGGGAGAAGGGGGTAAGGAGGTAGTTTTCATGATAATTTGGTAGTAGCTCAGAAGAAAACATAATATGACTCATTACTTATTAATTATGTCTGGTTCCTATCTGATTTTAATTTGTTGATTAAGAAATGTATAAACACATTTGGTTTTCTAAGTCAACAGGCAGTCTGCAGGAATCCAGTTCAGTGGCCCTCATTTTTATTTGGATTTGATGTCATTGGTGTAAACAATAAAGGCCAAATGTAAAAAAAAACAAAAACCACCAAAACCTTCTTCTTCCAAAATGCACCACATCAAAGCGACTCCTCAAGGCAGCTTTTCTCCATCCTTTTAGAGCAAGGCCATTGATTTTGTAGGGCTGGGGAACTATATTTGGAAGATTCCATTGCATCCAGTAGAAGGAGCAGCTAACAGAAGCAATAGGAACATTTCATATACTACTTTCATATGAGAAATGTATGTATGTATGCATGTATGTATATTAGGGTAGAAATGGTCTAGTTGTTTTTTTACACCCTTTCAATATAAAGGTGAGGAGATTGGTCTCTTTTTTGAAGGAGGAAGAAAATTCTCTCCATCACATATACACAAGAAGATCATAGGGTGAGGGCCAGGTAAAGAGCTCCCACAAAGATAGATGATTAGCAACAAAACTACAAGTGAAGAGCCAAAGGGCAGTTTGGGAACTGACACTTGTGATCTACTACAAATCTCAGCATTTCACTACATTGTTGAATAACTCTGTTTCGATTTGTTAATTTTGCTAAAAAAAAACTTTTTGGGGGGAGGGGAATGCAGGGTTCATTGGAGAGATTAAAAAAACTCAGTTGAATCAATCAAGATCAGCTTTCACACCTCTGAATCACATTTTGTTTCAGTCAGTATATTTTTAATTTATTTATTTAATACCAGCAAAATAGCTGAATTTTGTTTATAGTAGGATAATATCCTATTATTTTGCTCTATTCTGCAACACATTTTGTTCATACATAATTGTACCAAATAAGTTACACACTTGCATATTGTATTTTTTAATACAGATAGTCTTCGACTTAGGATCACAGTTGAGTCCAAAATTTCTGTTGTTAAGCAAGATAATTGTTGTGAGTTTTGTCCCATTTTATGACTTTTCTTGCCATAGTTGTTAAATGCAGTTGCTGTTAAGTGAATCTGGTTTTCCCATTGACTTTGGTTGTTAAAAGGTCGCAAAAGGTGATCACATGACTCCAGGACACTGCAACCATTATAAACATAAACCAGTTGCCAAGTGTCTGAATTCTGATCATGTGACCATGGGGATGCTGCAACAGTTGTAATGTGAAAAAAGATAACTTTTTTCAATGCCGTTGAAAATGCCACAAATAGTTACTAATCGCCATAAATCGAGGACTACCTGTATGCAAACTTAAATATTATATATATTGTTACACATAAAATTGCATTTCATTGCTCTGTATCTAAGAAAATCACATCTTTCTTTTTTTTTATAGAAATGAAAAAGTTCCTTCTTTATGCAAGGCATTCAGAAATAAGAGGTGTTGACATAGAGAATCCATACTTCAATTATATAACAGCATTTACAGTTCCTGATATTGATGATGTAACAGTTGTAGATTTTGATACAGTGGAAGAACGTTTATACTGGACTGATGTGAAAACACAAACTATAAAACGGGCCTTTATTAATGGGACTGGCTTAGAAACTGTCATATTACGAGGTAAATTATGTACTTTAGAAAGCACTATTATGTATATTTAAGAAATAAAACATAAATTAGCTTTCCTCCCTAATTAACATATTAACTGGCCATGTGTTGAGCTAAGCTGGCTATTGTTAATTGCACAAAAAGATTCTCTTAGTTATGCATTACATATTTAAGCTTCCTCAGCAATAAACAACAATACATCCTGGATTAAAATTCTTTGGCTTGAAAACTGCATTTTTGCCACTTTCCCCCCCTTGTACCTACAAATAGATTTCATTTTGGTTTGATATTTGTTTTTCTCTCAGAAATCCCAAGATATGGGATGGCTAAGAAATAAAGCTGTTTGTTACATACAGTTTTTCAAAATCATATTTCAGTTAAATTTGATAACCTCATTTTCTAAATCTAAGGGGCCTTTCAAAAGTCTTTAATTTTTAAGCAATTTGTTTCATATTTGATCATTTTGTATTAGAATTTCATCATAAAGTATCCCAAAGAAAATAGTAATTATATATGATTGTATCCAAATCTGTCCATCTGATGTTATAATATGTGACAATGACCTTGGGGGGGGGGTTGCTGCCTAAGGAATGATCACATGGAGGGACCCCAGCTGCCTAACAGGAAGGAAAAAAAACTCAGAAAGGATCCTCTATAATTTATTAGGCCGTAAAAAGAGATGGTGGGAGATTTGTACTTTTAGATTTACATAAAATAGAATTAGCTCATCTGATCGTGTTTCCTGTTTGGTCTATCAGGGAAATCTGATGCTTGCATAGAGAAGAGAAACTGCTGATTAAATACACCCCAATGCCCCTTCATCTACTGAGACTTTGAGCCGTAAAAACTTAATCTGGTTTAGCATATGTAATCTGTACCACAGAATCTTGCAGGAAGACCAGAAAAGTACCAGTATTCAATATAACACTTTTTAAAATCTTTGTTCTCCAGAAACTGATGTACAAAATGATGTAGTCTGCATGTAGAGTACAGTCATCAAAATTAGTAAGCATTGATTTTTTAAAAAACAAAACACAAAAAATATTAATGCTATTTAAGGTGACAGCTATCTCCGTCTTCTTAGTTCTGCTGAATGCAATTGAAGTATTCCCTCCTTTCATCAGACATGAATGTTTTCCGACAAGCTTTGTTGAATGTCCTCTGGGATGTCCTGTTTTAGAAGCACTCTAAAACTGTTGTCTTTCAATTTTCTCTACACCAGGATTATAACCTCTTCGTTTGAAGTGAACTTTTCTCATTCAGTTCTTAAATTATTTTTTTCTTATTTAACCTTAAAATGACAGATTTTAGTTTAATGTTTCCTCCTCTTCCCATCCACATTTTGAATGAGTGTGAATAAAGCACTGAATAAACAAGTAGTTGTGTAACTTCAATCCATTAAAATTAAAGCTTGCATTTGTTCCATGCAGTATGAAATCTAGTCATATATTTCCTTGAAAATGCATGTTCCATAGATTACAGATACTACTCAGTACAGTTGTTAGGAGGGCTGGGGGAGAGGTGCATTAGCTATGAAATATATGTCTGTTTCAAGGGCTTTTCCAGGTTATATCTGCATGTTGTACATTTCTTCTCCAGGAGACGTGAAACTATGTGGTCAGTGCATGCATATAGATAAAGATGGAACCTAGGAAAGGTCTTAAAGTGGCCATGCTAAACCTCAGTGCTCTTTGGATGCTTTGGACAACCCAATATTCACAATCTTCATTTTGCTCTTCGTGCTTATTATGTATACTTTTGTTCAGTCCTATAGATTGTAGCATAAAAGCTACAATATGAATTTGAATTAAATAAAATTTGTATTGCAGGCATCAAATTACTTGGGGTTCAGACAGCATATAAAATATTTTCAGCAGTAAAGACTAATTAGTAGGACAGTTTGTGCAAATAGATTTTATATATATATATTGCAGATATTCAAAGCATTCGTGGACTGGCTCTGGATTGGTTATCTCGTAATTTATACTGGATTAGCTCAGAATTTGATGAAACACAAATTAATGTGGCTCATTTAGACGGCTCTTTAAAAACTTCAATTATACATGGAATTGATAAACCACAATCTCTTACTGTTTATCCAGCTAAAGGGTAAAGTATTATTCCTATCAGTACAGCTTTGGGATAGTAAACAATGTGCATTCTTTAAGATATAAATTTATGTTTGCTTGTCAAGTTGAATACTATTTGCACTTTGTTATATAATCTTGTGTTAGCCACCCAGAATCATGTGGCAACTGGGCAGCTATATAAATAAAAGAAATATAAATACATAAAAAGAGAATTTAGTGAATTCTATCTTCCTATAAGATGAAATCTCCATGGAGTACTAGTATGGAGACGCTATTTTCTAGAAAAAAAAAGGTACATATATATGTCAGAAGAAAAAAGATATAATAAATTAGACCTCTGTGTATCCAATGTTTGTATGTATAGCTATTTTATTTTTAGGGAATTTTGCCTCTGCATGTGTGGGACAAGTTGTAATTTTTTTCATGATCAATATTAGAACTACATTTTACTGCATGATTTAAAATATGTTTGATATGCTAATATTAATCACAATCTGGAAGAGGCAGTGACACTATTTGTAATCCTCTAAAGAAAAACACCGATTAAAATATGATATTATAATATGACCAATACTGGACTCTAAGAAATTGCATTCCTATCACTGCATTTTATTTTTGATACAGCATAACATTAAAAACTAAACAACATATATTGTCATTCTTAAAAATTTAATTAAAAATCTTCTGTTCCAATTTCCAGTTAGAAAACTCAAAGTTGTTAAATATATTTTAAAGCTAAAACTTCACATCTGTAAATTTTAATGCATTGTTTTGTATATTAATGCATCTTATTATTTAGTTTATGTAGTGCAGATATGGTGATTAAATCCCAATGCATGCCAATTCATGATTGTCCTTTTTACTAGATTTAAAAATTATATTCAGTAATAATTCCATACAATTTCTGATTGAGAAATGGTTTCAGGATGGTAGAAGATAACCCATGTAAAGCTATATTACATTATGTTCACCTAATAATTTGGGGAAATAGGAGATAAAAATTCATCAGCTCTAAAGCCCTATATTTCCCCCATATATCACCTATCCACAAACTTCCAGCCTGGTGCTAGAATCATAAATTTCTTTCCATAATAATAAATGGGAAAAAGAAATGGATGCCTCCTGCCACAAGTTATAAAATGTGGCTGTGGTTCCAGAATGGAGTGTCTTTCTTTTCATAATAAGATATGATTGTTAATATGTTTAATACAACAGTATTTTATATCTCTTTTCATTAAGGAAGCTTTATTGGATTGATGGGAACACAATTAACATGGCAAATATGGATGGCAGCAACAGTAAAATACTACTACAGAATCAAAAAGAACCAGTTGGTAAATATTGCTATAACCTCTCTCATGTCAAATTGTTTTGCTATAACTCAAGATATTGTATCTGTATAGGTATTTGACATAATGTGCACAAAGTAAAGAGGCATAGACAATAGCAAATACTTTGGCTTTCATTTTTCACAGAGTACTAGAGTGCTGAAATTTTCATGACTCAATTCACTAAGTCGCAATCTGATTTATTTGTCTTAGTATGTTGTAACCATTTAACTATATAATTTATAGCCCACTCTTTACCAGTGCAGTATGGGTCAGATTTAATAAACCAGGGTTTTAAAGCCATAACTTAATGAAACTTGTGAACCAATCAATTCAAATTTGTGTTTCTTTAGAAATGTATAAATTAAGCAGACATTTGTAAAGGAAGGGTCAATGTATGGATGGTTTGGTTTGGCTTAGTTTATTATTATTATAGATCAGAAATAACTTTAAAAAGAAGATAATAAAATAGTTATCTAAAGAAAGTTTGTTGTATTGAAAATGTACACCAAAACACATATAAAATAATATATGCTTTGGCATACTATTTTTGTCAGAATACTACCAAAGCAAACAAATCATATAATATGATACATTAAGCCTGGTTTGTTTTTCTTTCAAAAATGAGACAATATAGTATCCTGTGTGTTTTGTCTTTATTGACTTGGATTTTTCTTTAACTTGTGCTGTTTATGTGGGTTTTATTGTGACCTATGTTTTATCTTCTCTTTATCTTTTTAATAGAACATGTGTGTGTGTGTGTGTGTGTGTGTGTGTGTGTTTATGTATGTTTGAAGTTATGAGGCTTTTTGTGGTATGTTTGTAAGAGGTTCTATTTATGAGACAAATGATTGTGAGGTGGATTTAGGGAAATAGTTATGGACTTTCATGCAGGTGTATATTTTCCTATATTTGTTCTCTTTATTAACGTAAGTATTTTGGTGGTAGTTTTGGCTTACCTTACAATTTGCATTTGGAGACTTCAAAATTTGTGAATTTTGTATATGGAAGAATTAACCATGGCAAGAAGGCTATTAGTTTACTTCAAGCAGCAAGTATTTTAAGATGGCTTTGCATAGTATTTTTGTAGATTAGTATAAACCTTGGGTCAAATACAAAAACAAACTCAAAATATTAAAGAGTGTTAGCTGATAACACTGAAAAACCATGTTAAAAAAGGCCAGGAGTAATAACTTCTTCAAACCATAATTTCAACTTGTAAAATATTGTCAAAAATATAGGATGGGTTCATATATAAAAAAACAAACTATAATCAGACAAAAGAACTCTTCCTTTGTATTACATGGATATCCCATACAATTAAGTGTTCTTTGTTGGTGGACCTGAGGGGAAAATTGGCAAAAACCCTATAGCATTTCATACTCTGAGTACCCCTGCTGTATTTTCAACAGATTCTAAGAAATAACAAATATGTTTAGGACATATATTATTACATAATTGAGATTTATTATTTCAGTCTTCTTCTTCTTTACATTTCTCCCTTGCATTTCTTATTTCCCTTATTTCTGTTCACAATTTCTGGCTATTGATGATTTTTACTTTTGTCTTTTTTCTATTAAAAGATTTTAGCAATTTATCTTATCTTCATTTCTAACTTCATTTTAGTTGTTCCTTTGCAAAAATAATTTGGCTATGTAAAATTATGGAATTTTGGGTTATGAACAGCAAGCATTCTAATTTGTAGACCAGTGCTGTAAAATACAGCAGCATGTGCTGAGGCAGAAACACTTCTAGAATTGGTCTCAAAAGTGTTATTCCAAATTAAAGGTAGGTTTGTAACAAGTCTATAGGCCAGGCATGAATAATGTTATAAGAGTCATAGACCACAGTTCATCTTAAAATTCCAAAGGATTGAGGGAGATCATCTTGTTCTGTAGCAATATCTTTAGTAAGAGTAGAAGTGTATTTGGGAATACTTTTTCATATTTGGAAAAGTTAAATGTAAGATTTTGCTATTTTTATGACAGATTTCAGTTATGGGGACTGAAGTAAGTTTGGAAGTGGTGTTTTTATTTTTACTAACTCTTCCTCCATTCAAATGCAAACATACAGTGAAAATCAGCCTCAGAAATAAAAATCTGGGGCCATTTTTTAAAGCATTTAAAGTTGGGAATAGGAAAAGCAGGCGTGGCTTCCAATTCTCATCTCCATTTGTAGGATAAAGGAAAAGAAAAAAAATATCCCATCAAAACTGTGTACACTGGTTACAGATATTAGTTGTAGTTTCAAGGTGTTGAAGAACTGCAGCTGGAGAAGATGGTTTGAGAATTGCCCACTTCTGCTATACGGAAACTATTCCCATTATGCACAAGATTACATAATGTGCCCTTAATAAGTGTTAAGTCATGATTTGTTGACTAAATGATAGTTGACTGGGTCCACAGATTTCAGTAATGAATAATTATGGTTTCTAAGTCACAGTGACTGGATTCACATATTATGGAATAAGTCACATTAAACCTTAGCATAATTCATTCAATCAGCCATAAAGCTTTGCCTTAAATTGTGAGAACATTTGTTAAAATAACTTGACTTGGCTGATAATAATGGAGGAAAGAAAGGTGACATTTTAAAATAATTTGCATATTCAAAAAAAGTACTGCAAAATAAAATTCATTTCAGTAACATGAAGTCTTCCCTAAATAGTTTTACCACTATTCACTGTATTGCTTTTTGTATTAATAAAGAAAATATTCAGCAGCTGACTAATCTATGTTTGCCTTTTGCCTATTGCCTTTTAAAATCCATTTACTTAAAATATAATTGTATTACAATCTTGTCAGAGTAACTGCTTGGCATTTATTAGTATGTACTGCTACTCAGTGAAGAATGGTAATCTTCAAGCAATTTGGCTCAACAAATTTTGCTTCTCTAAAATAAAAAAAGAGACAAGAACAGCATTTTAAGCTTATATATTGTTAAACATTGCTCATTTAGATGTATTCTTTGTTACCAGAGGAATTAAGAACCTCAAACAAAATATGTGATTGAATTAATTAGTAAGCAATGGATTTAGAATTCAATCTCCTAATGAAAATGTCCCCTTCCCCAATATTTTTTGTTGCTTATATATTTTCATTTGTGCACATTGGTTTATTAAAGTGTACAAATGGCAAAACCTATGGGAAAGAAATTACAAAATAATGAGGCCAGCTACTTACAAAGAGAATGTATATAAAATATTCTATAGTTGGCATTTACCATCTGCAAGATTAGCAAAAATGTTTAAAAATGTGTCTAGCAATTGTTGGAAATGCAGATAAAATCCAGGCATCTTTGGTGGACATGCCCTAAAGCAAAGAACTATTGGTCAAAAATACATAGGTGGTTAGAAAAGATGATAGGAATACATGTAGACTATGAACTGGAATTATAATATCAGAAAATTATGATAAGAAATGTGTATACTTAATACCACATGTATTAACAGCAGCGAGAATTATATTTGCTCAAAATTGGAAAAATGAAGAAATACCATCTGAAGAAGACATAATTAAGAAAATGTTGGACTGTGCAGAAATGGATAGGCTTAAATTGAAAATGAAGGGGAAGCAAGACTCAATACTTTCAAACATGGGAAATTTTTTATAAATGGTTAGAAAAACGGAATAAAGGGTAGGAATGGAAATTGTATTACTATTAATGCTAAACACATAAACCCAGACAACATGTTGCTTATTAAATACCAAGATTGTTACTGTAACAATTAATAAAATATACATAAAAAATAAAGTACACAGTGAGGAAAATCATACCAATATAACAAACCTTTGTTAAAAAAAATAAAAATAGATAGATAGATAGATAGATAGATAGATAGATAGATAGATAGATAGAGATAGATAGATAGATAGATAGATAGATAGATAGATAGATAGATAGATAGATAGATAGATAGATAGATAGATAGATAGATAGATAATTTTATATCTATAGTTGCCTATGAGAAAAATGATACTTGTGGGATAATCACCCTGGAGGAAGAGAGACTGCTTTCATATTTCTCTTTCCCTAGAACTTGTGAAATACTGATGTAGTTGATTGAAAATAGTTAGAATCAAACAGATTGTGACATAAAGGATGAGAAGGATGAATCAATTGCATTCATCTTGCCTTAATACTTTTTCTGGATTCCACTTTCTTCTGTGAAAATAAAGTGTCTTTGAATTCTCAGAACAAATATTCTAAATCTAACTCACTGTCTCATGATAACAACATGAGGCAACAAGCATATATCATGGTTTTATAGAAAGGGTTGCTCTATAGAACAAAATCTGTAGAAGAAAATCTGTCTCAAAAAAATCTAAAATGATTTCTAAATTGTGGATATAAAATATATGTTCGGTTTCTTTACTGGCTAGAAACATGCAAGAAAGTAGGCAATTCTACTGGATGCACCCAGTATCAAAATCTGTGCTTGCATAAAATTGTAAAATTAAGATTAAAAAAGGAGTAGATAATATTGTGAAGTTTTGGTGCTCTTTGTCATAGTATTAGATGAATGCTGACAAATTATGGTTTTATATACTGTAGAATTATGCCCTGCTCAGTAAGTTTCTAATCCTGCAGTACTCCTATAAACTACTAAATTGTAGTGCCAGCAATTAATATTACACTGTTATGTAAGTTTTCTGCAAAACAGAATTCAATTACCATAACGCCAAATGTCATCTTAGAATTTTATTGTTATTATAACTCTACATTAACTTTGAACCTTTTTAAGGCAAATATATAGCTTCAGAATATATAACAAGAACTGTACAAGTTTCCCTAGTTGTTAATTTAAAAAATAAAATAAAATGTGTAATTCTGATTTTTATTTTCATAATTTCCCTAATTACTATAGAACATCCATGGAGACTTGGGCTATCAGTGGCTAATAGGACTGTGCAATCATTCAAAACAGGTGATCAGAAACAAATGGGAGCTTGTACATGGCAATTTTTGAAGAAGCCTGCAAGGCTTGAAAAAGACAGGAATGTTTTAACGTAAAAATTGTAGTACATATTTACTGGGTAACAGGGGGACAAAAATGTTGTTACTTATTTTTATGCAATAACCAGGAAACTTGTAGTAAATCTAACAATTGGATAGAAGATAAACAATCAACACTGAAAAAAAAAGGAAATTTAGGAAAGTATTAAAAAGTGAAACCCCAAGAACAAAGGGCAAAAATTATCAGTAATATTGCTTGCAATGGATAATAAAGAGGGCTTATCTGTCCCGAAGTCCCTATATAGTTATATAGGAAAAATAATAACAAGTGAATAATACAAGTTACTTTATTTTGATACTGTTCAGATTTTTATTTGCTTTCTTTTTTAAAAAAAATCTTAACAACTGGGCTATTTTTTAAAATGATTTAGAATCCATTAATGTATTTTGCTGTTGTATAAGCAAATATGAAAATGTAAAAAAACAGAGTTCATATATTGACAATTTCTGTAAATATGATTCCTATATCTGAAAATGTGTTTCAGGTTTGTGCATAGATTATTCAGAGAATAAACTTTACTGGATCAGTTCAGGCAATGGAACTATAAACCGATGCAACTTGGATGGTGACAATTTTGAAGTAATAGATTCAATGAAAGAAGAGCTAACCAAAGCTACAGCCTTAACTATAATGGGTAAGTGAACATATAAGTTAACATGGTTCACATCCAATATTTAATCCTCTTGATGCACTTTAATTATCAAAAACCTATCAGACTCTTCCATTAAAGTATGTTGTACCATATTTTTTTAATATGGATTTTGAAGCCAGCGTTTATTTTTGGACATTTTATGTTTAAAAATACTTTTATTTGTTTATTCATAAGGTTCCACAACGTTCTACTCAATCAGGTAGGACAAGAAAGTTTGAAGATTGTACGATTTGGGGATTGCATAATTCAGTTAGGGATGCTCTTTTTCTACTGTACAGTGGAAATATATCAACACATATGCATATATACAGTACTTCTAAGTATCTATTGCTGTCTTTATCAATGCTCTAGCTTTTAAAAAAATCTTTAACTATGTAAACAAGATTGCTAATATTCATTTTTAGATAATTCACAGATCTAGAGCTAGGGCTCATCTATTATTCATAGTTAAATATTAATAGTATAATTGCTTGTTAATTTATGTAAAAATGATATGAAAAACCAAAAGGAACAGGTAAAAAAGAAAATATAATTAAAATAGAAGAATATAATTGTATAACATAATTCTTAAAATTATTTCAAAGTAGTATCTTTGTAGTAAGTATGGTTGATGGTACTGGAAGGAGAGGAGATATTCTTGCTGAAGATGGAAAAAGACTACGAAATCCTTTAGCAATGATTAAATAGTAGATTATCTTATATCTAACTATATGCATTTACTTTTGTCATTAGAAATAATCTTAAAAGAATATCTTTTAAATGAATAACTTTAATGTAGGTAGTCCTTGACTTATGACAACAATTGAGACCAGAATTTCTGTTATTAAGCAAGACAGTTAAGTGAGTCACACCCAATTTTTTTTTATTTTTTTGTCATGGTTGTTAAGTGAATCACTGCAGTTGTTACGTGAATCATGTGATCATTAATTGATTCAACTTCCTCCATTGAATTTGCTTCTCAGAAGCTGGCTAGGAAGCTCATAAACAATGATCCTGGGTTGCTGCAACCATCATAAACATGCTGGCTGTCAAGTGCTCAAATGTTGATCACATGACCATTGAAATGTGATAGTCATAGACACAAGGACCAGTTGTAAGTCAGCTTTATTTCAGTGCCATTGTAACTTCAAACAGTTGGTAAATGAATGGTTGTAAGTCAAGGACTACCTCTACCAATTTTGCTTGTTATTATACTCTGCTTTCATATTTATTGGATTAATGTGAAATAAAATCCACTTTTATGGTCAAGTAACTGGCTAAAAACAGAAAGTAGAGAATATGGTTACTTAAATAGATCTAATCCTGAGGACACAAGAAATTAGTTGCTCAAGTTTATGTAGTGATTCTAATACATTTATAAGAGATCTTGATTCAGGATAATCAGTGAACTGGCCAGGTTTTACAGCTGATACAAATTATTTAGAATGATGTAAACCAAACCAGTCACTAGACTCTACCAGCATTCTTTTTAGCCAAACATATTTTTAAAATTGTTAACAAAGAAATAAGGGATTTCTGAGATAGCTATTTCAAGTTATTTAACTCTCTTCAGTCAGAACTCACCCTTTCCGGGATTCGAACTTGGGCAGTCTGCATGCTAGGCAGAAGCTTTAGTCTCAAGCCACAGGCTCTCTCCCACTTTGTTAATATTCAGGGAGTGAATATGTGTGTCAAGTGGTTACACACACACACACACACACCACACACACACACACACACACACACACACACACACACACACATATATAAGGAAGGGTGAGTTCTGACTGAAGAGAGTTAAATAACTCGAAATAGCTATATCAGAAATCCCTTATTTCTTTGTCAACAATTTTAAAAACATATATATATATATGTTTTTAAAATATATATTGTTTTTAAAATTGTTGACAAAGAAATAAGGGATTTCTGATATAGCTATTTCGAGTTTCTTAACTCTCTTCAGTCAGAACTCACCCTTCCGGGATTCAAACCTGGGCAGTCTGCATGCTAAGCAGATGCTTTAACCTATTGAGCCACAAGAGAGGTTCGAATCCCGGAAGGGTGAGTTCTGACTGAAGAGAGTTAAGAAACTCGAAATAGCTATATCAGAAATCCCTTATTTCTTTGTCAACAATTTTAAAAACAACATATATATATTTGTGCTTGCAAGATGGCTCTGGGTTGAGCTGAAACAAGCAAAAGGAAAGAATGATTCCTTCCTCCCATATTTGGGTTTACAGGGTGCAATCTAAAAAATAAACATACATAAATATATGTATATATACACATACACACACACACACACACAAACAAATTCCATGAACTGGAATTGACTCTAGCTAAACAAGAGAGATATTTTGAATTCATAGGGAATACCTCACTGAAAAATGCCCAGTATACAGTAGTTTTGGGAAAAAGCATATTAAGTGATAAAGATTGTTATGGAATGGATCACAATAAAGTATTATAGTATAATGTAACAATTTTTAAAATCTTAAAATGGATACTTCAAAACATGAAACAATGCATAACATCTTGCCCACATTCATTATGGTATTGAAATAGTTTTCTTGGGAAGAAAAGTGCAATATTCAAGACTTTCTGATTTACAAGTAAAAGATGCAATACATAGCATTATATTTGATATGGAAAAAATAGATTTGGTGATAGTTAGGAAAGGTGGAATTTCAAGATCTATTATTTCCTAAGGTTTATGTGAATGTAAGTGAGGTTTACAGAGAAGCTGGTTAAGTTTGCTGATAACCGAATTATTTCAGGGGGAGGCTGATAAATAAAAGTGAAATATATTCATAGCCTTGAATTATTTATAAAAATAATAAAGGTAGGATAAAAGTCTAATAAATAAATAAAGAACAATAAACAAATCAAAAACAATTTATCTCAAGCAAATGAGTATAAGCATTAGAAGTAGTTCAGTGTAAGTGTAATTGATGCAGATTGCAGGGAAAATTCTAACTTTATACGCATGCTGAATTGACTTGGTAATGATGATCATTGAAAAGTATCTGGTGGTCATAGTGGATAGCTTGAATTAAAGTGTTAGCCACTGTGAAGCTACTTTAGGTGCTGGTGATCATTAGAATAAGTTTAAAAACAAAGTTATCAGTATCTGATACATTTATAACAAATATTTGATGTGAGCATACTGGAACACAATCATTGCTTACCAAAAATAATACTGAGGAACTGCAAAATATATAGAAAAGAGAAATTCATGATGGACCTAGAACAATTCCTTTATGGATAGAAAATATGTGATTTTAAAAAATAATAAGAAACAGATGTTTAATTAGATATTTAAATGTGCTGCACCTAATGTAGAACAAATAGGTTGCATTTTTATACAAATATATGAATTTGGGAGCTCTTTATATACAGTATTTAGGTTCAGAAGCTCCATAATACTAAAAACCAACTGATAGGAAACAACAGTGATACTGTCTTTGGTGTCCTTGTGACATCTGTTGGCTGGGTGTGAATTAAAATGTTAGAACAAAAGGACTTTTGGTCTGACACAGTATTAATCTTACAGTGTATTCTTTGCTTATGTCAAAATAAGCCATAGTTCATTTAAGTACAGTCTCATGATTTGTATTAATCTTCATTCTATGTAATCATATACTTATACAATCTTTATTGTTAACATAAATCCAAACAACTATAGTATTTTATTTTATCTCTTACTTTATCCCACACCAACTTGATCAGTAATTAAGGATTGTAATTAAGTATGGTCACAAACCTCGGAATAATTGTATCAATTATAACTCTCAAATTTTCCAAGGATTTTGATAGAGTGGAAACAGCAGTCCTGCATGTAGCATTGGTATACCATTGCATGTCATGGGAGATTATGCTATTGGTGATTCATTTTACCATTTTTGCCCTGATGTTTATATATAGTAAGGTGTTAGGAACAGTGTAGCCTGTCCTCTAATGCAGAGGTCCCCACCCTTTTGGGCACCAGAGACTGGTTCCAGTGAGAGAGGTTTTTCCATGGACTGGAGGGTGCATGGTTTTTTGTGCTGCTTGCATCTTGTGGATGGGGCTTTGCTTGTTTGTGTGGCCCAATTACTGGCATGCTGCAGCCCAGTACTGGTCCACGGATTGGGGGTTGGGGACCCCTGCTCTAATGCTCCTTTGAATTTGCTATTATCCCCTTCACAATATTGGACCAAGATAATAGACAATAAATTCAATAAATTTATATTTAAAAAAACATCACTGGAACAATATTAGGATCTCTGGTTGAAGATCTATCTGCTAATGCCTTACCTTTTATGATCTCAGAGCTGCTATTGAAATAATGTTATGTCATACACATTGGTTGCTATTCTCTTTTGCAAAATTTTCTTTAACTGGCATTTACTTTAGGTCCTTGTTATCTGTTCCTCCTCTGGACAACAACAGTTATATTTTGAAAGACATATTATTGTAATACATTGTGTTACTATATTTGTGTGAAGTTATATGGTATGTTACATGTGGACTAGTCTTATAGACAGTCCAGAAAATTTAATAACAAAGCAAAACTCTTACTAAAGCATTAACTGTCACTTGGTATTAAGGTCTTATTCCACCAACTTTATGAAGTCTCTGCTAGTTGTCAGTTTCCAGACCCAATTTAAAGTGCCGGTATTACATTATAAACGAGTAGTTTGAAATAGTAGTTAAAGGGACCAGGCTAGAAATCGGGAGAACATGAGTTCTAATCCCACCTTTCATATGAAACTGTCTGGGTGACTTTGGGCCAATTTCTTTCTGAGCCATAAGAAGAAGAAAATGGAAAAGCACTTTTGAAAAACTTGCCAATAAAACTGTAGGGGTTATTTTAGGCAGTCAGCCATTATCTCAACACTAACTTGAATGTAAAAACAAATTGAAAACAAACAAAACAACAAAATATTACCCTATAAGGCATTTAATGGCTTGGATTACTGTTCCAGAACATATTATTCTGTACCTTCTATTTTAGAATAGAATAGAATAGAATAGAATAGAATAGAATAGAATAGAATAGAATAGAATAGAATAGAATAGAATAGAATAGAATAGAATAGAATAGAATAGAATAGAATAGAATAGAATCTGGAAGGGACCTTGGAGGTCTTCTAGTCCAGCCCCCTGCTCAAGTAGGAGAACCTATACCATCTCAGACAAGTGACTCCCCAGCCTCTTCTTAAAAACCTCCAGTGATGGAGCGCCCACGATTTCTGAAGGAAAACTTCAGAATGAGCCACTGGCATCCCACCCGGCACCCCAATCCTTTTTGGGGGGGTGGGGGGTGGGGGTGGAGTGGTAGGGGTGATTGTCTAGTCTCTTCTTAAAAATTTCCAGTGATGGAGCACCCATGATTTCTGGAGGCAAGCTGTTCCACTGGTTGATTGTCCTCACTGTTAGGAAGTTTCTCCTTAATTCCAGGTTACTTCTATCTTTGATCAATTTCCAACCATTATTTCTCGTCCTTCCCTCTGGGGAACAATGTGACCCCCTCTTCCTTTTGACAGTCCCTGAGATACTGGAATACTGCTATCATGTCTCCCCTATTTCTTTTTTTCTTTAGACTAGCCAAACCCATGTTCCACAACCGTTCTTCATATGGTTTAGTCTCCTTTGATCATCTTAGTTGCTTTTCTCTGAATTTTTTTCCAAACTCTCAACATCTTTTTTATAATATGGTGACCAAAATTGGCTGCAGTATTTCAGGTGTGGTCTTACTAGGGTTTTATAAAGCGGTACTAATATTTCGTGTGATCTTGATTCTGTGCATCTGTTTATACAACCCAGGATTGTATTAGCTTTTTTGGTTGCTGCTGCACACTGCTGGCTCATAGTCAAGTGATCGTCCACTAGGACTCCAAGATCCCTCTCACAGTTACTGTTTTTGAGCCAGGTCTCGCCTAGTCTGTACTTGTACCTTTGATTTTCTTATCTAAATGTAAAACTTTGCTTTTCTCCACACTAAAACTCATTTTGTTGGATAGGGCCCATTGTTCAAATTTGCCTACCTTTTTTTGGATCCTGAGTTTGTCTCCTGGAGTGTTTGCTACTCCTATTAGTTTGGTGTCATCTGCAAATCTGATTAATTCCCCTTCAATTCGCTCATCTAAGTCATTTATGAAGAAGTTGAAGAGTACTGGGCCTAAGACGGAACCTTGTGGTACCCCACTGCTTACTTCTCTATGTGGATGTAGTGCCATTGAGGACTACTCATTGAGTACGGTTTGTCAGCCAGCTACAGATCCATCTAGTGGTGATGTTGTCTATTCCACTTTTTTCTAGCTTACTAAGGAGTAGGTTGTGGTCTACTTTATCAAATGCCTTACTGAAATCTAAGAATACTACATCCACAGCATTTTTCTGGTCTACTAGTTTAGTCACTTTATCAAAGAATGAAATAAGATTGGTTTGGCATATCTGTTTTTAACAAACCCGTGCTGGCTACTGGTTATGACTTTGTTTGCTTCTAGTTGTTCGCAGATCTGTTTTTTGATTATCTTTTCAATGATCTTCCCAGGTATTGATGTTAAACTAGCTGGTCTGTAGTTTCCTGGGCCTGTTTTTCCCCTTTCTTGAAGATGGGAGCCAAATCAGCCTTTTGCAATCCTCAGGCACTTCCCCGGTGCCCCAGGATTAATGAAAGATGTGGTGCAATGGTTCTGAGATAACATCTGCCACCTCTTTCAGAACTCTGCATGCAATCTGTCTCGTCCCGGTGATTTATATTCATCAAGGTTGGATAGGTGTTCTCTTACCATTTTCTTGCTTATTTTAATTGTTGTTTCTAGTGTATCTTTTGCAGTGGTTTTTTTGGTATGTTGGGCTATAGTTTCTTTTTGTGTGAAGACTGATGCAAAGTATGAGTTAAGCAGCTCTGCTTTCTCCCTGTTGCCTATTATTTCCTTGCCATCTTCTCTCTTTAGTGGATCTACAGTTTCCTTGACTTTTTTCTTGTTATTAATATATTGGAAGAAACTTTTTTTATTGTCCTTGATTTCTGCTGAAAGTCTTTATTCGTTCTGAGCCTTTGCTTTCCTGACTTCATCTTTGCATGTTCTGGCAGTCTGTTGATAATCAGTCTTAGTTATGTGCCCCTCTTTCCATTTTTTGTATTTCTCTTTTTTGTTTTTCAGTTTGTCAGAGAGATCTTTGTGTAGTCATGCTTGTTTCTTCTTGAATTTCTTGTTTTTCTTTTTCAATGGTATTGTGCTGGTCTGGGCTTTTATGATCACATTTTATTATCACATTTTCCCATGCTTCTTGGGTTTTTTTCCCCTTTAGGATTTTCATCCATGGGATCTTTCTGAGGTTCTCTCTGAGTTTGTTAAAGTCAGCTCTTTTGAAGTTTAAGACATTGGTTGGATTGTTTTCTATTGCTAATGTTTGCATTATATTAAATTCTATATCACTTCTATCTATAACTCTATCACTTCTCTCTATTTGTAAGGATTAAGTCCAGTATAGCTTTACGTCTAGTTCCGTCCTCCATCTTTTGAGTGACAAAGATGTCGGGTAGGTTGGTTAGGAATCTATTTGATCTCCCACTCATTGCAGAGTTTGTCTCACAGTTGATATCTGGATAATTGAAGTCTTCTATTACTACTTTGGAATGCTCCCTACATATGTTTGTTAACTGGTTGGCAAAGAGTTTATCTATTTCTTCTGATTGGTTGGGTGGCCTGTAATATACACCTATGGCAATGTCACTTTTTTTCTCTTTTATACTGACCCATATACATTCTTGAGAGATTTTATCTTTGATTACGTGCATTTCTGTAGATATGTAGTGTTCTCTTACAAATAGTACAACTCCTCTCCTCTTTTTGTAGATCTGTTTGTTTTGAACAATTTGTATCCATCCATTAGTCCATTCCATTCATGGGTTTCGTCCCACGAGATTTCTGTTATGCCAACTGTGTCATACCCTTCCTCGTGTACTATTGCTTCTAGTTCGCCCTATTTGTTTCCCAAGTTTTGAGTATTTGTATATAAGCATTTAAAACTTTTATGCCTGTCCATGGAAGTTTCTTGCATCTCCTGAATGTTGTTTGAAGTTTTCTTTTTTCTCATCACAGCCTACCTCATTGTTTGATTTGTTTTCTTGGGATTTGTGATTGGTTTTGACTTCTAGAGATTCTAGAGATTGGTCACCCTTCCCCTTAGTTTTAGTTTCAAGCCCTCCTGATTAGTTGGGCCAGTCTTTTTCCAAGTACATTTTTGCCTGTTTTCGTGAGATGCAGGCCATTCCTTGCCAAGAGTCCTTCGTGTAGGAAATGCAGTCCATGATCCAGGAAACCAAAGTTTTCTTGGTGACACCAACCCTTTAGCCAATGGTTTATTTCTAGAATTCTTTTTTCTCTCAAAGGGTGTTGGCCTTTTGTTGGGAGTACTGATGAGAACACTATTCGTGCTCCTAGCTTCTTAACTTTATTGCCTAGTTGTTTGTAATCTCTCACTATTGTACTCAGGTTGTTTGTTGTGTCATTCATCCCAATATGGTGGAGGAGGAAAGGGTAGTAATCTGTAGGCCTAATTATTTTGATTAGGTTCTCAGTCACATCTTTGATTTTGGCCTAATTATTTTGATTAGGTTCTCAGTCACATCTTTGATTTTGCTCCAGAGAGACAACATACCTCCCTTAGTTGTATATCCGATCTGCAGATGGATGATTCTGTTTTTTTGAGGATAGAATCTCCTATTACCAACACTCACCTTCCTTTTTTGGGAGCTGCAGTCTGGGATGTTTTTCTGTTTATCTCAGGTGTGTTTGTTGATGTGACTTTTAAAGGGATATTTGAAGTTGTTTCTTTGCTAGGTGTCTGCATGTTTTCTTTGAGGGGGAGGTTGTGGGTCTGCGTGTTTCCATCTAAGGGGAGAAATCAATTGCTCAGTTTTAATGGGGCTGCTTCTGGTTGAGTGGGATTGGGCAAAAGAGGTTTGTTTTTTGTATTCTGTTTTTTTCTTTGAGTATTGTGTTTCCTTCTTTGTGTGACATATCTCCATTTGACTTCCTCCAAGGGTTTATCAGTAGGGTCAAATCCTCTGGGAGTTATTTGTTCGTTATTTGGTTCAGTTTGGGTGGAGCGTTCTTTCGTACATTAGGGTTTGGCTAGAGTTGCCTCTAAGTTCCTAACTTTTTCCTGTAGTAGTTCACATAATTTGCATCAAATGCATGTATAGTTTGAGTGTTCTTTGGGCATGAGCGCATATATGGAACATGTATTGCATACCATACTTGTTCCACATATGGGACCCAATGACTCAGTGGTTAAAGACATTGAGCTTGTCAGCTGGAAAGCTGACAGCCCAAGTTTGAGACCCAAGCACTGTGTGACAGAGTGAGCTCCCACTACTTGCCCCAGCTCCTGCTCACCTAGCAGTTCAAAAATATACAAATGCAAGTAGATAAATAGATACCACTTCAGAGGGAAGGTAACAGCGTTCCATGCACCTTGTCTTCAGACAATGCTGGCTCCCTCAGCTAAGAAACAGAGATGAGCACTACATCCTAGAGTTGGACACAACTGGACATGGGAAATCTTTACCTTTATCTTGTCTTTCACATGCCTTCCCTTGCAGATGTAGAGTAACCAGCTATCAGAGAGTAGCTCCCTGGTTCCATCCACAAAGTGTCATGCCTTAGCATAGGTTACACTGTTTTAAAGCAAAATGCTTTATTCTCTTTTTAATCAAAGTGTATGTATTAACTTTATTTATGGTCAAGCAGCAGATGCCATATAAACATTATAGGTAATTAAGAGGATAATTAACTGGAAGAAGCAGGAAAATATATTTCACAAACTAAGCTAAAAAAATTTAGGATCCCCCCCCCAAAAAATTAATGTGACAATTATTTTTTTTACTTTAATCTCTATTTTACTGTTTATTTTAGTAATATATATTTCAATTATGCCTTTTATTGTACAGTTTAGTTGTTAGAGTTTTATTGGACGATTTTAATTTCTTGTTATCTTGTAAAACTGGATCTGATAAGCAGAATTCAAAGTTTAAAAGTTGGAATAAATAAATGAAGGAATAGGAATTTCACGTAGGATCTACTAGCTTAAATTAACAAAGCAGGAGATTGTTTTAACACTAGAGTAACCTTTTAACCGTAAAATGAAATTGACAATCCATGTCCTAACTTTGACAGCAGTTTCTGGCATAGATTTGAATAATAGTATACATTTTTTTTATCTGCTACTCAGAATATTACTGTGTTTCTTTAATAAGCCTAAATAATGTATCTCAATATTGTTCACCAAAATTTTACAGAATCCTAGGATTTGCCTACTCCAAAATTTGAATAACATTGGTATAGTTGTAAATATAATCACCTTCTAACTTGTACTTGAAACATTTTCATTCAGTAAATTAAAAAATTGTACACATTATTGAAGTATGTTATTTCACTGTTAACTCTGCAAATACCATTTCTGTATTCAGTAGAAATTTGAGGGTATAAAGGCAGAAACATATGTTTGTGTGAGACTTAAAAACAGAACCATATCCTAATGTATGTGTTTGTATTGTGGATGTAAGAAGAGTCAGATGTGCTATTTTGAGTGGTTGTGCTATAATAGAACATCACAAGGATTGGCTTTTTCTTCTAAAACAGTACCAGACATTTCAATGGAATAAGGAATTATTTGGAGAGAGCAGAATAATTATGAAAACTAGATGCTGGAACTTAAGAGAAATAATTTATTGACTTTGAATAATATTTATGAATTAATTTCCATATTTGGAATTTAAGGTTATAATCATATTTGAGAGCCAGTTTGGCCCAATGGTTAACATTCTGGATTGGGAGTTGTTAAATCTGAGCACTAGACCTGCCAGCTGGGTGATTTTGAGCCAATCAGTCTTTCTCAGTCCTAGAAAGAGCGTAATAAAAAAATGACTTCTAAAAATGTTGCCTAGAAATTTGCATGGTCTTATTCATTCCCGGAGTCCAGACTGACATAAAAACTCCCCCTCCCCCCCCAAAAAAGGAACAGAAAAGAAGCCCTCAATTAGCAGCAAGGTAAATTAACATAACCAACTCACAGCTTCATGCTACCTGTGATGGCCCTACATTAGAGACTGCAATTGTGTGTGTGTGGGGGGGTCACTAATGTGAGTACAGGTAGTCCTCAACTTGCAACCATACTTGGGACCAGCATTTCCATTGCCAACTAATGGAAATGTCCAATTTTAGAACCTTTTTTGCCACAGTTGTTAAACAAATCATTGCAGTTATTAACTGAATCACATTGTTAAGTGAACCTGGCTTTACGCATTGATTTTGTTTGTCAGCTGGAAAATGGAAAATGGTGATCACATAACCCCAGGACACTGCAATCATTGTAAATATATGCCAGTTGCCAAACACACAAATTTTGATATATGACCGTGGAAATGCTATGATGGTTAGATACACAAGGATGGATCATAAGTAACTTTTTTCAGTGCCATTGTAATTTTGAACATTCACTAAACAAATGAATGTAAGTTGAAGACTATCTGTATATTTGTACTCAGACAAAATACTTTTTAGCACGGAACAATATAAAACTCCATCCCTGCAGCCATTAAAATATATAAAAATCATTAAATTTATAATGCAAAACTAGACAGATAAAATTATTAAATAAATCAGCCAATAAAAATAATTCCCAATAGATCAAGATTCAAAAAGTCGGTGGTAGAGGATTGTTTTACATTCCTCCTATGTGTCAACAGGGAATGGCCTGTCCTTGGGAACTAACTCTTCCATTGGGTTGAAGCAGCAGTCTTGAGAACATACAACCTACCTTGCTGCCTCAGATGTATAAAGGGGCAGATTCCATCTGGAGTGGATAGTTTTTCAAGTAAGATTTTGAGCCATGAAGGAATTTGCAAGTAATAACCCACATTTTAAAGTGTGCCCAAAATCCTAGAGATAGCCAATGTATTAACCAGAACTATGTCCTACTATTTTTTTCAAAGAGAGCTCCAATTAAGTGTTTTTGCAGTATTCCAAGTACAAGATGATTACAGCATAAATGACAACCAGTGGTTATGATTCCAGGAACAACTGCATTTGGTGCATCAGGTGAAGCTGGGCAAAGGTTATCCTATTTATGGCTTTTGTCTGCTTCCAGACCCTAGGTTAGGATACATACAGTATCTCATGTTTGGCCCAAGATTGTGATCTAGAAGTATTGCCAGCATTCTGCTGGTATCCTACCCAGAACCAATGGATCACTTCTTCAAGTGGCTTCATATAGACTTTAAAATTGAGGAAAGCACTGAATCCTAAGGCAAGAGTCCCCAACCCCTGGTCCATGGACCAGTACCTGGCCATGGCATGCCAGCAACCGGGCTGCACAAACAAGGAAAGCCCCATCCATGGAAAAAACCCTCTCTCCACATAACCGGTCCCTGGTGCCCAAAAGGTTGGGGACCCCTGTCCTAAGGCATTCTATATATGTGGCCAGGGTTACAACCCCACTTCTGCCCATGCATAAATCCAGACTTTTAATGGTCGAGCAACCTGCTTTAGCCAAGGTTGTCTGCAACTAAACCATAACTGCTTTCTTAAAACCTTTTCCCAAAACAGGAAATTGTCCAGTTATAGGAAAGTTCCCTTTAATGAAGAGATATTCTATTATGTCCTTCAAGGGAGATAGCCCCATTCTCTCCCTTAAATAAGTATTCATAGTCTCCCTCATCAGCTCTCAGTCCCCTGCTTGGCAAATAATTAGAAATAAACTATAAAGGCAAGAGTGCAGCTCACATATAGAAAAACTCTATCTTCTAGCCTATTTTAGTGATTTTTTTGCTACTATAGAACAAAGAGAAAATAGTATATCATTTAGAGCAGGGGTGTCAAACTGCCAGCCCAAGGGCTGGATGCATCACGCAGAAGTCACACCCACCCCAGCTCTGTCAATGGGAAAAAAGTCATGACACGTCATCGGATGCAGCAAGTTTAACACCCCTGATTAGTAGCATTTGCTATAAGGCTTCTGTTGCTCAGCTGCTTACAGCATCATCATTCTAAATACTTTAGATCAACATGCATGTGATTGATAGGTAGCTGATTGTGATTTTAAAATAGAAATAGATCATTGCTAAACAATTGCATTTTCAGAACTGATGAAATAAAATATTGACCTGAATGTTAGATTTATTAATGTATTTGTAATAATGAAACATTTTAATATTTACTGGTGGCAAATAAGCACTTTCAGACACACTTAAATAATGTAATCCTGTTCAAAATAATTGAACACCATGTCTGATTCGCTGACGATTTAAGCCATCATTGTCTGATACCAGCTTCTTTTCAGTCTTGATTTTTATATAGCTCCAGTTATTTTGGTTTAAAATAATAATGAACTATTTTTTGATTTATGTGGCCCAGGGAAATTCATTTAATAAAATATTCATAAGAAGATTTATAGTTTTATAAATAATATTCTGTGGCTGAGACTACTAAATTAATTTATTGTTAATTGTCATCTAAAATATCAAGATATCTAAGGTAAACAAATAATAAATACTTTGGATGCCTGAGCACCTATTTTCCTCTTTATATAATGCATGAATGGAGAAAAGAGAAAATGTTACATTTGAAAGATATGTTATGCAAATTAATATTACAGTACATATAAAATTATTTTTCAGTAGCAAACTTTTTAAAAATTGACAAGTCTAACTCACTTATGAATATATTAAAAGGAAATATTCACCTAAATAATTATTAAATGTATTTATTAAACTTTTCTATCACAGATTTTCTAATTGACATACTATTTTAATTATATTTATTATAATATTTATACATTTAGTCACATTCACTCAATTCTAAATTTAAGATATGTTTTCATATGTGAATCAACAATAATGAAAAATAATAGCCAATCAAAAATAGTATTCAGATCCCTGCTTGAACATTTTCCATCTCTATTTAACAATATTGTATTTTTTGTTGTTAAATAATATACATAAAAAGCATTTATCTGTTTGTTTACTTATTATAACTAAAATTATAGTTAGTTATTACAAAATTCTGACTTACCACAATATAGTGATTAGCTATTTTAAAATAATAAATACTACTTAAATACTAAAATAATGTTAGGTACTTTGACATCAGAGAAAGCTATTTTTAATTCCTTTTATGCTATGGTTATTTAACAACATAGTTTAATATTTTGTAGCTAATAAACTGTTTAAATGAAAATCCATAGTACAATAAAAGAAAAAAGTAAACTCCTAGGCATAAATGAAGGAAACCTAATACTTCCAAATGTAACTTAGTTACTTACTTATTTTGGAAAAGTTGACTTGGTGATTAAATCATGTTCTGATGTTTTTCCTAATTCAACAAAAAGTGCTGATCTTGATCTTAAGGCTACATGAAATGATAATAAAAAGGTCATTTCGAATAACTAGGCTAGTCTTTACTTAAATGCAAACACTGAAATGTCAGGTTTCCCAGTTTGTTAATTGTAGCTAATTATCTAGCTCTTATTATTATAAATTTTGTTCATAAGGCTAGATTAATTTTTATATTGATTTCATCCATCCATCCATCCATCATCCATCCATTCATTCCTACAAGGAAAATGTCTTTGGGTACAATTCTGCACACAACTGGATTTTAGTGGATTATAAGAAGTCTAAGTCTGAGAGTTTGGTCATTGTCAATGCAGAACTGAAACAAGATAACAGAATGTGGCTATTTTTGAGAATTCTGTTTTGATTTTTTGAATTTTTTCAATTGTATAGGTGCAGGAGACAGCAAAGAAGGCCAATACTCTAAGGGCTAGTGATGAGATTATCCTGGGCTGAATTGTCTTCTAATTCTAATATCTATTGTGAAAAATGATTCTGTGATCTGAGAACAAAGATAACAGGATTGTCTATTTACATGATTGGAATTAGCAGGAGAGGTAGGTGGTCTAGAGACTATTTACTATTTATACAAACAGCAACTATCTTAACTAGTAGCACAGTAGGCAGATTACTCTTACCATTATATGTTCCATTGGGGTGTGATCAATTGCAGAAGCCATGTATTCAGATCCATATGGAATTTTCCTTTCCATTTGAAAGTTCATTAGTATGTCTCTTAGCAGCATTAGGTTAATAGTGTTTGGTAAATTCCATTTCCTGATTATATTATTTTAATACTTCTAGATTTGGAGATTTATTTATTTGAGAAATTTGTAAGTGCACATGCCTGAAGAGACAGGGCCATTGCTGGTCATTAGTTTCTGGCTCTATATTTTGGCTCCTGCTTTCATTAGTTTTCATTCTAATTTTCATTGCTTTCGTTTTCATTTTTGCTAGAAAAATAAATGTACGAGTAATATATAGAACAATATATAGCATTCCTCAGATTGACAGACAGACAAACCATTTCTGGTTGCATGGATTATCACTCTCTTTTTCAAGTGTCAAGTGATGTCAAAAGGTATATATATATAGGTAGTCTGTGGGATTTACAAAATTAATTAATCATCTTTAATATTTCAAATGTAGACAAAACCAAAACAGAAAGTTTTTCATAGTTATTTTGATTTAATGAAATTATTCTGAATTAGTTTTACAAAGCAAAAAAATAACAGCATTGTATACCTGCAGTGTTTTACATTTTTGATTTTCTGAATCCATTTAATATAGATGATTTGAAAACTTAATTCATAACTAAGGCAAGCATCCCCTAAAATACTTATTTACAATTTTAGAAGAATCCTGTAAAGATGATTTGCTTTCTTCCAAATTGCTATTATTACCTTATTTTATAAATATGTCAATATAAAATATAGATTATATCTTATCTCTTCAAAAGCATTTCCATATATCTGGAAAAAATATTTTCACAGAATCACTGGATTACATGATACTGTTATTAATTTTTAGAATGGAGAGCATTACTTTTGCACTCAGTGTGCTAATTAGGTTCCCCATAAAATTTCTTAACATGAGAGAAAATATATTGGTAATAATAAAAATTAGTAATTTTCTCCTCCCAAAATGCTCAGATTATGCTGATATTATTTAGAAGTATACTAAATATCCAATACTTAGGTATTCTTATTTTATTTTCAAGGGTTTTTAAAATCATGATTACATTAGGAAAATATGGATTGTTTAAGTTTAAAATATGAATTAATATAAGAGTTATTTAAAGACAAACATTTGGGAGGGTTACCTCTCTTTCAGAACACTCAAGACCACTGATACATTTGAGGTTTTTTCCCATGGTGTAAAGATAGTCTAGGAAGAAATGGTGACTACCCTCGGGCCTGTAGGAATTAGTGTGTCTGTATGTGTGTGTGTGTGTGTGTGTGTGTGTGTGTGTGTGTGTGTGTGTGTGTGTCTGTCAGTGAAACCTTTAGTGTTAGAAACAAACAAATCTATTGTGAATTACTGCATGTCCAGTATAGAGCAATCTAGGAAGATCTAGTGATTGAGGCTGGAAGTTGGCTGTCCATAAGTGCTGCAGCCAGCTTCAGTGTATATTGCAGCCATTATGTGGCAATAAATATATACCGTATTTTGCCAATAGTGATGCAATCCACCTCTATACCAAGATGTTGGAAACAGCAACACTGTGGGGAAAAAGTCATTTACTAAATTTGGAGTGATTTTACCTTTTTCTTAGTCTGGGAATTTTGACTTTCTTGTCATATATACTCGATTCACCAAGTTAATTAGTAAGACAAACAAAGAATTAAGTGGTAGTTGGAAGGGCAGGGTGCAGTAGTCAACCAAAGGTTCAATCAACTTTATTTTAGAATAAAAATGATATTTCTTAAAAATGCTGATCATGGTCAAACTAGGTTTCAGGTTTTATCTGAAAAATAAAATTGAAACTATCATTAAGATTTGTCATTCAAGTGGAAATTAGTTTTTAGGCATTGTGAATACTTTTGTTTCTTTTTTGCTTATCTGCTTCTTTTGTGCATTTTTAAAAAAATACTTTTCACTGAGTACAATTGAGAGCTTTGTTTTGTTATGTTAGTTTTAGATAAACGGTTTGTAAACTGCAAGAGTTGTAAATAGCTTATGATGAGTCCAAATAGAGATATATTCCAAAAATCTAACAAGCATGGTTTAGCATTTCCTTAGGGAAGGAGGAGGGAGGAAGATAATCGAGAGCCAATCTATAATCAGAAGCAATAAAGGTTAATTTTACATGGTCACCTATGTCAAATAAATGACTCTAGGTGGTGAACAGCAGCAATAATTAAACCAGCAAAATCATAATCAAAAATACAAAATAAATGGACAATCTTCACTCTTAAGTTATTTTTAACCAATGTAGATGCAATATATTCCAACAAAACTAATTCACAGGCTCTGAAGACTCTCCAAAGCCCAGGAAAACAACTATATTTTTAATGCAGAAAAAATTATGGTGCAAGGAATAGCATTTCTTGTCTGTTTGTTAGTAAGACCTATAGGTGAAACTATATGTTGCCTGGAATGGAGATATACCACGAGAGGAGTGCACACATTGCTGTAAGCAAACTCAGCTAATGGTATGAAATAAGTACAGTTGTCTTGCTGGTAAGAAATATAGCATCTTAAATATTGATGTAGTAGTTGGTTAACCTCAGCTTCTCTATTGGAAGTCATATGATGGACAAATGACATATGTATTTTAATATTTAATAATTGCAAGGGTGCCCTCCAAACATTGGAAGTAAATTGACTTCTCTGTCTTTTATGACATTATTAACCAACCCTCTATATCTAAAGACATGGAATAAAACATTTCGAGCCATTTCTTGCGCTGTTGGAAGACCCCTGAAAGGAATGAAATAGGTCAATTTGGTAAATAAATCCACCACTACCAATATGGTAGCATATCCCCACATTGAAGGAAGATCAGTGATGAAATCTAGCAAAATAGTGTCTCAGGATTGGGGGATAGGGGTGTTTAGCGGTTGCAACAAGACAAATGGCTTATCAGGGATTGGTTCTGTTCTCCAACAGATATGGCTAGAGGAAACTATAACCCTTTAGCTCAGCGGTTCTCAACCTGTAGGTCGCAACCCTTTTGGGGATCGAACGACTCTTTCACAGGGGTCGCCTAAGACCATCGGAAAGCACATATTTCCGATGGTCTTAGGAACCGAGACACCACTCTCTCTGTTGCAGCCTCACTCTCTTCCATCTTCTTTTCCTTCCCACCCCCCTGCAAGCTTGCAATACCCCTCAGGGCCTCACATTGCCTCCCGGAGGACTCAGCTGTTTGGCGGCCAGAAGTTGGAGCCGCTCAGCTGTTGGTCGGGACACCCGCAGAGCTGACCCGCATGTTGTCCTAGACCCCTCCCCTGCCCGTTCATGTCAAGCCCACGGGGGCTTGACAGGGAGAGAGGGAGGGAAGGAAGAAGGGACTCCTCCTCCTCTCCTAAGGTTCAAAGCAGGATCAGCTTCCCAAGGGCAATCCCAATTCATGTGTTTCTGCCATACCTCCTCAGCGCTCCGGGAATGGGGCGGGCGTAGGCTAGGCAAAGAAAAGCCACTGAGCCGTGAGCTAAGATCGCAGGCAGGCGGGGGAAGGGGCTAAAGAAGAGGAAGGGGATTGGGAGAGAGGAAACACCAAGCTTGTCCTCGCCTCTCCCAAGAACCTCCTGCTCCACCTCACAGGAACACCTTGTTTCAGATTTACACCGCAAAAGTTTTTCTTGCGCAGAGGAGAGAGGAAAAACAATTGCAGAACACTCGGGAATCCCTTGCAAGGCGCCATGTACCTTGGTGCTTATTTACTAACACCTTCCCCACCCCCGTGTTTTCTGCTCCACTCCGAATTCGCCTCCCTTCCACTCTCCCATCTATGGTCTTAATACAGCCCTCAGTCTGTCTCCCTTTCAACACCCTCTAAAATTCTTCACTCAGGCAGGCTTCCAGAATTCGGCTGGCAGGATGCAGGTAACCGCTCCCCCCTGTCCTGCCGCCTCCCACGGCACGCACCTCCGTGTCTCAAGCCTCCGTGGCACAGAACTGCTGGCGTTATGCTTGGGCGGAAGATTTTTTCTTTTACAGATGGGGCGGGTGGGCCCGACATTCGTGGGCAGGCAGGACCCCGCCCGCCGAGCCTCCGCCTCCCCATCGCCCTCCACGCCAGCCAGCTCTGTTGCCAGATGTCCCAGCTGACCGGCGCAGGTCCGGAGGTCACCAGCTGACGGGCGCAGGAGGTCAGTGCTCCACCGCCTCCCCTTCGCCCTCCGCACTGGCCAAAGCGTTGCCGGATGTTCCAGCTGACGGGCGCAGGTCCGGAGGTTGCCAGCTGACGGGCACAGGAGGTCGGTGCCGCGGCGGCCTCCCAGCTGCCTGCTTCTTCGGCTGGAGCAGTTGACAGGGCTTGCATGGCCTGCAAGGGCCGCTGATGTGCTCCCCGCAGCCGGCGACCCTGGTAACTGCTCCAGCTGAAGAAGCAGGCAGCTGGGAGGCTGCCGCAGCGCTGACCTCCTCCGCCCATCAGCTGGCGACCTCCAGACTTGCGCCTGTCAGCTGGAACGTCCGGCAACCCTTTGGCCGGTGAGGAAGGCGAAGGGGAGGCCGCCGCAGCACAGAACTCTGCGCCCGTCAGCTGGCGACCCTCAAATTTGCGCTTGTCAGCTGGGAGGTTTGGCAAGGGAGCTGGCTGGCGTGGAGGGTAATGGAGAGGCAGCAGCCCGGCAGGCGGAGTCCTGCCTGCTCGCGAATGTCAGTCCCACCCACCCCATCTGTAAAAGAAAAAGTCTTCCACCCAAGCATAACTTTTAAGGATTTTAAGGATCTTTGAGAGGGAGAGTGAAATAGAAAGAGGGAGAGAAAGAGGGAAAGAGAACTAGAAAGAGGGAGAGAGAGAAAGGGAGAGAGAAGAGAGGCAGAGAGAGAGAGAGAGAGAGAGAAAGGGAGAGGGAGAGAGAGAGAAAGAAAGGGAGAAAGAGGGAGAGAGAAAGAGAGACAGGGAGACAGAAAGGGAGAGTGGGAAAGAGAAAGGGAGAGATAGAGAAAGAAAGGGAGAGAGGGAAAGAGAAAGGGAGAGACAGAGAAAGAGAGGGAGAGAGAGAAAGAAAGAGGGAGAGAGATTAAATTACTAACATATTTGTTCAGTGAATCTGGTTTCCCCACTAACTTTGCTTGTCACAAGGTTACAAAAGGTGATCACATGACCCTGGAATAATTTTATGGTTGGGGGTCACCACAACATGAGGAACTGTATTAAGGGCCCACAGCATTAGAAAGGTTGAGAACCACTGCTTTAGTTCAATGCAGGATTTTGGCCACCAAAATTCTCTTGGAAGTATATATTGACTTTTAAAATTCCCATGTGTCCTTCTCTCAGCTGTCATGGCACAGCTGTACTTCTTCCTCCCTTAGGAGAAGAGGCATATAGACATCCATTGTACAATAGCTTTCTCCCACCTTTGTTAACAGTGAAACAATACCTTGTTGATCGGTCTTAAGTTTATCCTTCCAGGCCCTAGCACAGGGATGGTGAACCTATGCCACAAGTGCCATTGGATCAATTCTTGCAAAGTTGGAATTGATTGATTGAACTTTTTAGTCCCACCCAGTCTGCTGTTATCACCGCAGCCATGCCCACCCAATGGGCCACGCTCACCCAGCAAACGATGATACATAAGTGGGTTTTTGGTTGCAATCTGGGCACTCGGTCTCTAATAGGTTCGCCATCACTGCCCTAGCACATACATCCTGCTGCTGCAATACCTTAATCTAATCAAAGAGATCATCAACCTGACTTTCTACTCTCAGCCTTTTGCATTGATCTGCCTTACCATAGGCCTTAAAGTTGCTTGGCTGCAATGTCCATGCTGGGGGTGGGAGGCATGATTGGGGAACCTGATAGTCCGGCTTGCATGAAACAGTGTCTGAAAACTTGTTCTGAGAGCCTGCAATATAGATAATGTAAAAATCAAAGTAAAAGAGAATTGGGCACATCTGATTTGCCAGGGCATGAGAGATGTGGTGTTTGCAGTACCTCTAAATTTTTATGGTCAGTATGGGTTTGTATGGTAAGTGGATGGGTTGCTCCTTCCAGCAGGTGTCTCCATTGTTGTAAGACATTTTTTTTGCTACCAATAGCATAATTTCTCTCTACTTGATGCAATGCTCTTGAGTAAAACACGCATACAACTGTAAGTAAATCATCCTCACCTTCCTTCTCTGCTTGGAGTAGAACTGCTCCTATCACCACATCTGATGTATCTCTTTGTACTAAAAGGGATGGGAGGGGTCAGGATGGCTGAGGAGTTATTGAGAAGATGTGGAAACTTTGAATACAACCTTTGGCCTGGTTAATTGTAGATTAAATTTTAGATAAATATGTTATTGTAACCCATGTCAGAAATGTATTGCAAAAATTATGGAACAATAAGCTTTTTGATATAGTAGAAAAATGCACATTTGATATGATTTAACTGAACTATTTAGGTTATAAAATATCCCCAGAAGGCATACATATGGGTCCAGCAAAAGTGCAGTGTATTCTATCATGGCCACCCCTCATCCCACTCCATCCCAGACATTATGGACTCTGTACAAATTTTAAACCCTAATCTCTTACAGAAATCAATAGATATCATTGATCTAAAAGTCAAGAAATTAGATATTTTCCAGTTAATGGTATAACCAGAATATAAATACTAAAAACTAAAAACTATATTGATAAAATTTGAACAAGCTTTGTTAACAATATTGTATAATTATCAAGAATAGCCTTAATGTCATTGGAATACAAGAAAAAAAATATTTAGTTGAGTGCCCCGCACACCACTAATGTCTAAAAGAAGATAACGGTTCAAAAACTAAATACAAAATTGGAGACAATAATAATGTTATTCAGTGGATCGAGACACAAATATATTGGTAATACTATGTTTCCCCAAAAATAAGACTAACCCACCAAAAAAAAAAGCCCTAGCCTGATTTTTTTTTGTTGTTGTTAGTTGCGAAGTCATGTCCAACCCATCGCGACCCCATGGACAACGTTCCTCCAGGCCTTCCTGTCTTCTACCATCTTCTGGAGTCCATTTAAGCTCACACCTACTGCTTTAGTGACTCCATCCAGCCACCTCATTCTCTATTGTCCCCCTCTTCTATTGGCCTCAGTCTTTTCCAGCATTAGGCTTTTATCCAGTGAGTCCTTCCTTCTCATTAGGTGGCCAAAGTACTTGAGTTGATTTTTTTTGGGTGGTCCTAATATAATCCCTACCCCCCCAAATAAGCCCGGGGTGGGTGGATGTGGCCAGCAAAGGAGGTGGCAAGCCAGCATCAGCCTCAGCCAGCACAGTGCAGGTAATTCCAAGTGTGAAGGCAGAGGTGGGGGGGAGGCAGACAATCTAGTCTCCCTCTGGCCAAAAACCATTTGGGCGCCTATGGGGCACTTGGAAATGGAGCAAATCACTCCATTTACAAGCACCCCATAGGTGCCCAAACACTTTTTGCCCGGAGTATTGATAGACTGGAAGCTTTGTCTGCTTGCAAAAGGAAAGAGTGTTCCAGGCAAAGGGAGGTGGCAGAGGAGGCTTGCACCACCCTGTTCTTCGGCTTCCCCTGTCTGAACACACTACTCTCCTCCTCATGTGAAGGCACATTCTGTTGGCACTTCTCTCACCTCCCAAGCATCTGCCCTGGGAAGCCCTGTAAGCTGTTGTGGCCATGAGCAAGCAGATGGTGGGAGGGGGTGGGTGGGCAGCTACAAAGTCAGACATCCCCCGAAAATAAGCCCTAATGGGTCTTTTGGTCCAAAAAATATAAGACCTGGTCTTATTTTCAGGGAAATACGGTAGCTCAAGCCACAGGATAAAAATACCACATGGTAATCAAATGGTAATGGAAAACAATTATCTGAAAATATACTTTGTAAATTGAACTTGATCCATATTAAAACTCTTTTCTACACCCAACAAAATTCGAATAAGTGATACTAATTCATCTGCAGCTATATCCATAATAAAAATCATAAGGCTAATATTGTAAGAATTTATCGATTTTTGGACTTCTGGGGACAGCAATGGCAGAATGAACATGGCTCAGAGAAAAAAAATTCATTATACTAGTAAGAAGGGACTCTTTAATATAATGGAGCAATATTTGACTACAGAAGAAGTTAAGCCTGCTTTAGAACAATGTACTCAGAAATTACTTACAAGATTGTTTAAACCAGGTATGTCATACGCACGACATCACGTGATGTTGTATGACATATCACGACTTTTTCCCCATTGCCGGCAATGGGGTGAGTGCAGTTTTGGCATGACACATATGGCCCATGGGCCGGCAGTTTGATATGCCTGGTTTAAACTATAATAAAAACTATAGAAGAACCTCAGATTTTATTGTATAAAGCTAACTGATTTGAAAATGAATTTTAAAAAATGCTGGATTACAAAAGAGAAAAGATGCTGTAGATCAGTAAATGGACTTTAAAATGGCAGATCATACAGTAAGTGATGTGGAAAAAGATGCCAAAATGGAATTACAAATGAAAACAGATTTCTTAATAATTAAAGGGGACATACAAATAATAAATCAGAATAGAGATATAAAAAGGCTACCTGTTTTGGATTTACAAAACAAATTTGTGAAACCAATTTGTTTCTGAAAGAAAACAAAGAGAAAATGATAAGAAATCAACTTGTGGGACATTATTTAATTTTAAAAAGATCAAGCTTTTTAAAAGCAGACAGGAGGTCTGCGTACTGAACGTATTCAGTCAGGGTTAAAATATATATGCTGTAGTTTCTTGAGGCTCAGAGATCTGTTTTTGACCAGGACAGAATGACACAGATCTGTGCAAGTCGACAGATATTTCTTTTGCTTTATTTCTTAGTTAAAGTGATCAGTTGAATTACAAAATTGATTTTTTTAGTAAGGCTATTGCAAATATATATTTCTGTGTCTCTCTATGTGTGTTTTACTATTTCTCGTAGTTCTTAATAGACTTTTGCTGATTAGAATTAAATGATGATTTTTTTTACAATTTGATTATTGATAAGGAATAAGAAATAGGAAAAAAAGATGCTTTTCTGAAATTGAAATACTAGAGAAGGTGTTAAGTTACTGAAACTTGTCTGGAGGATATAGGGAATTATCTTTATATGTCTTCTTTTTTTCCTGCTCCTTTGGGCTTTTCTTTTTCTTTTTTTATTGTCCTTAGTTTCTATTAGTTTTTTACCTTTGCATTTGTAAATTTTAATAAAGTTGTTATTAAAAATATTTTATTTTTTATGAATACAATTAATCTAGACGCATTGAAGATGGAATTATTTTCTGTTGCTAAGCGTTGTAGTTAATATTTTAGGATAGATATTGCTTTGCTATAGCATGCATTATTTTAGCATATAGAAATCGGCCTATAGCTTCCATATCTTCTAGATTCTTTCGGTCAGATTTTAATATTTCTGTAATACGGTCCTCATAAAACAATGAAGGAAATATTTAGATATTGATGATTGATTATAGACATATAACAAAATAAATGCCCCAGTAGATCCAGTGCTTTTTTTGTAAAAAAAAAAAAAAAAGGTGCCAGAACTCACACACGTCATACAACCCACCATGCCTAACCTACAAGGTTTACCTTTGTGGTTGAAAAAAAACAACCTTCAATTTTTAGTGTATTTAAAAGACTAGGATTTTTGTTCAAGGTAAGTTAATACTATTAATGTTACCATGCACTGTGTGGCTTTAAATTACAAGAAGGCATTTTATTAATCTTTTGGGACATTTACCACTGGCATACCCATTTAGTTTAATGAGTGGAAATGTCAGCTTTCTATGTGGAATGAAATTGGCCCAATAAAACAAAATTTGGTTGCTTGTAAAAGATTGAATTATTTTTAAGCACTTGTCAAACAAGGTGGGAAAAATTACCTTTGGAGTGTAATATGGATATTGACTTGAAACAAATAAAAGTTGAAACTTTGTCAGTGAACAGATCACTTTAAATTTACCTTTAAGTTAAACTCAATTTAATAAATAGATCTGATTAAACCTCATACTGTAGGTCCACCTTTACATCTGACCAATACATAATATATATTATTAATAATAATAATACCTCCAAATCACAAGACATTGGCTTTATTCTTATTCTTCCCCTCTGCAGTTTGAATATAAAGTATAAAAGACTAAAAAGAGATTTTCGTAGACATCCCAGCCTTTGAACTACCCAAGGAACCAAAACAGCAAAGTTTCACTGTTGGGCAAACTTCCACACCACCCACCTTTCTTTCCTCTCGCTTCACCTCTTTTTAACTTCACATCCCACTTTCTGTAAGGGAAGGCAAAAGGCTTACTCACCTCTTGTGAAAGATGGCTTCCATGTTTATGTCTCCCACCGCCACCATGGGCTTCCACACCACATGATCCAACCCAGCCAATCAAGCCACGGTCTGGCTGTGGTACTCCGGTGCATCATGGCTCCTCCTAGAGGAGGCAGACAGCGCTGGAGGGGACCCTGCTCTCATTGTACCGCCAGCGGGACATTTTCAAAAGCAAACGAAGATAGGAAGGGAAACAATAGGAAAAGAACACAACTTTGGAAAATCTGTCAAAAAAAAAGGTGCCAGAACGGCGTTCCAGTGCGTTCTATGGCAAAAAAAAAAAAAAAGGCCTGAGTAGATCTGTAAAAAGTCAACAAGAAATCCATCTGATCAGGCTTTCTTTGGTTTCATCATTTGCAGCGTGATCTTTGATAATGTGATTGTGGTATATTGTATCATTATGATGCAGATTGGAATGTGAGTTGATGAATAACTCCCTGCAATACTACACACTTATGTGTCCTGAAAAGGAAAAGAGGTCAAATTGCAACATATGCATGACATCATCATCATCACATAAATGCTACAAAATGCATCTGACATATAAATAATCAAGTATGTCATGTGACATTTGTGTGATGTCATCATCTTAGTATCCTCACAGTTTGCTGCAGGAAACATCTGCAGCTATAGCAAATATCAACTACATCTGCTGCAGCTGTAGCAAATATCAACTCAGTAGTTCCTTCTGTTTCCAGATTTATACAGGGATGCAAAAATATGATGTCTGCCTGAATCTCACTACCAAAGCCACTAGACCTTATGTCTCATCCTTCTGTGAATAAAGGTAGAATCACAGCAAATTACTATTCCATCCAGTCCTCCAGTGATAGCAAAGCTTTGCTTAGTGCAATACATATTCAACATATGGACATGCATGCATTCAGATTGAGACAAGAAAAAAGCTTCAGATACTACCTGAATGCTTTCATAGTACTTGTCAGTAGCTCTTTAATGAAACTGTGCCTTATCCTTTTATGGTATCTCTTTAGTTTCTTCTAGGATAACTCAATTATATTTAAATTTTTAAACATCATCATCATCATCATCATCATTATCATCATCATCATCATCATTATTATTATTATTATTATTATTATTATTATTATTATTATTATTATTATTATTATTATTAAATAGTTATGATCTCCAAAGGAACTTACAATAAATGGTTTAAAATAATAAATTGCACTTTAAATATTTTTAGATATCTAACTGAAATGGGTTTAGTTGCACTGGTTAATAACCATTTTGGGGAGAGAGATAAGGCGTGCTATCTTGTCAATATTCATAGATTTCTCAGTAATGGTGATATGGATTTCTCAGTGAATTTTAATAATAATAGAATATTACTGGATTGTATTAATGATTGAGAATTGGATTCACAGTCTTACACTGTCTCAAGGTCACTATTAGGGAATGATAGTTGAGAGCTCGTAGAGTTTATGTTTTTAATTCCATAGATTCTTTTATTTTTCTGTTTTGTGCTCAAATTATTACATGATATTCCTGGCAATAGTCATTCAGAGATTTCAGTGTTTAGTGATATCAGTATGCTCATAACATGTAACTTTATTTCATATTTCCATCTGTATCAGGACTCATAATTAATGATGATGATGATAATGATGGAAGACCTTGGAGGTCTTCTAGTCCAATTCCCTGCTCAGGCAGGAAACCCTGTATCATTTCTCATAAATGGTTGTCCAGTCTCTTCTTTAAAACTTGCAGTGTTGGAGCATTCACAACTTCTGGAAGCTGGTTGTTCCACTGATTAATTGTTCTTAGGAAATTTCTCCTTATTTCTAGGTCGCTTCTCTCTTTGATTAGTTTCTATCCATTGCTTCTTGTCTTGCCTTCAGGTGTTTTGGACAATAGCTTGACTCCCTCTTCTTTATGGGAATCCCTGAGATATTGGAACACTGCTATCGTGACATCGCTAGTACTTCTTTTCATTAAACTAGACATACCCAATTCCAGCAACCATTCTTTATATGTTTTAGTCTCCAGTCTCCTGATCATCTTTGTTGCTCTTCTCTGTAGTCTTTCTAGAGTCTCAACATCTTTTTTACATCATGGTGACCAAAACTGGATGCAGTATTCCAAGTGTGGCCATACCAAGGTGTTATAAAATGGTATTCACACTTCACGTGATCTTGATTCTATCCCTCTGTTAATGCAGCCTACCAGTATGTTGGTTTTTTTGGCAGCTGTAGCAGACTGCTGGCTTATATATAAGCAATTGTCCACTGGGATTCCAACATCCCTCTCACAGTTACTACTATTGAGCAAGGTACCACCTATACTGTACCTGTGCATTTTCTTGCCTAAATGTAGAACCTTACTTTTTTCACCATTGAATTTCATTTTGTTAGATAGTGCCCAATGTTCAAGTCTGTCAAGATCCTTCTGTATCTTAAGGCTATCTTCCGGCGTGTTGGCTATTTCTGCCAGCTTGGTGTCATCTGCAAATTTGATGAGTTCCCCATCTATCCTCTCATCCAAATCATTGATGAAGATGTTGAAGAGCACTGGGTCCAAAACAGATGTAGATGCAGTTCCATTGAGGAATTAAGGTGTTTGATAGTTAAATGGAGGTAGTAATGGGCTGAAGGAAAACTAATACTAAAGCTGGATACAGATAAGATGGAAATGCTGTGTTTAGGTGGGTCTCAGTTTGAGAAATAGGAGAACAGACTTTTGCAACTAAGATTGCACTCACTTCAAAGCAACAGAAGTGTGTTTGAGGCTTGTCCTTGATTCAAAATTGTTAGGGGAATAGGTGGCATTGTAGCATGGATGGCCATAATAGACTAGAATAACATAGCCTCATGATCCATGACTTAAATCATCTGCTGATTAGATTTCTGCTCTGTGCTTTCTATGTTACTATTCTTGCATTTTTCAGGGTTTTTTTTCTAGTTTTACAAATTCATTGTTTTGTATGTATATAATTATGTATATGGTATGTTCGTTAATTTAAATAGTTTTTTTAAAAAATGAAAATGCTTACTTTTTACAGATAAAAAGTTATGGTGGGCAGACCATAACTTAGGCCAACTGGGCACTTGCAATAAAAAAGATGGAAGGAATCCTACAGTTTTGCGAAACAAAACTTCAGGAATTGTACATATGAAAGTATATGACAAAGCAGGACAGAAAGGTAAACCGCACATTAAGTTTTTGAATAATAAAATACATAAATCTCTTTATGGAGGAATATATTTCAGCTCCCGTGAACTAAAGTGTTTTTTTTACTAGTTCCTTCTTTTTCCATAGTCATCTGTGCCCCCAGAAATTTCCAAATCATTGGAAAGCCCTATGACATTAAGTGGTAATGACAGAGAACTACTGGAAGATAAAACAAAACAAAACATGTTGATATAAGTGCTCTATGCATTCATGAACATTTTGCTTTGGAACAACTGTGTGTTTATTAATATTGCTTTGCAGAACGATTTGGTTGATGTTAGCTCCAGTGTCTTAATTAAAACCAAATACATCATTGCTTAGTTTATTATCTACCTTAAAGTATCTTCTACATATATTCTTTGTTATATATTCTTTATAACTTATCCCAGTTGCACAGTTTTTTTTGTTAAAGTTGAGCTTCTTGCACTGAGCTTAGAAATAATGGTAATCTATTAATCTCCCTATATGTTGATTGGTAAGAAAAAGTTGAGGTATCTACATCATCATCCAGTCTTTGGATGAATGAATCAGGCAGGCTTGAAAATCTCTCCATACTCTCAAAACTTTGAATGCAGTTACATTCAGGCTTCAGCTGACGATTTGGGCAAGCTCATAAGAAATCAATAACTAGTGACAATTATTTTTGTTTATTTAATATATAGTTTTTAATCTACTTGGCTGCCTAACTCACACAGTGATCCTAGGAGGCTTATGGCAACCAATAAAAACTATAGCATAAAACACATGATACCCTTCCCACCAACATGCAATAAGAACCCATACTACATCCTTTCAGAAAACTATAAAGGTAGAGCCTCCCCGGATCTCAGATGGGACTCAGTTCCAAAAGGCAGGGGTAGCCAAGGACACATCTCCAAGGTCCCACTAGGTGACAATATTTAAAGGAACTCTATACCCAGCAGATATCATGAAGAAAAACCAAGTAAGTAACCTAGCCCTGTGGTGAGAAGACATTTAAGGGTAAAATCCAGCCTCTTGAATTTCACCCAGAAAGCAATTGAAATCCAGTGCAATTCATGCAATAGCATTGTAACAAGGACAAAGCTTTGAATGCCCAGAACTGTGCACATTGCTGCATTCAGAACTAGTTGTATTTTCTGGATGTTTTCAAGAGGAGTCACATGTAGAGCCCCAATTTGTTATAGTAGTCCTACCTTGTCAGCTGAAGCCTGACTGTAATTGCATTCAAGGTTGTAAGTTTTGAGAGACTGTGTAGAAATTTAAGGCCTGTCTGATTCACCCATGCAGACACTGGATGATGACTCCTCATCTCCAATCAACATATAGAGAGAGGTATGAAGAGTTTGCCACTATTTCCAAGCTCAATGCAATGAGATCTGACTTTAACAAAAAAAACCTGAACAATGGGGTTAAGTTATAAAGAATATATAACCCAAATTATTATTATTATTATTATTTATTCGATTTCTATGCCGCCCTATTCCGGAGAACTCATATATAACCCCCAATTTATTATTGTATAAAACTATAACAAGAGAATTCAAACAATTGAGGATTTCAGATAGAAACCCTATTTATAAATCCAGCTTTCAAACTCTTCTTTCCCCGACTTATGCAATGGGTTACTTGGGCCTTACTTTAAGAAAAAAGAAGGCTTTACTTCCAACTTTTCCACATTTAAGTCAAATTATTTGAAACTTAACTTTCACATTTGTAAAGTTATCCTTTCAGCTTATGGTTATAGCTCAAAGTGTTAATCAAAATGTGTACTTTCTCTTCCTATTTTAAAAAAAAACAAGTCTTTTTGAGCTAACTTTATTATTCTATGGGCAACCACTTAGAGAAAATTCTGAATTTCTAATGATGAACAACTATAGGTAATTTGCTATTGGTACTTCAAAAAAGAAAGGTATGTCAGGCATACCCTATGTAACAGGGCAGATAACCTATTTTTTATGAATTCTGTATGAAACTAATTAGTAAGGTCTTTTTCAAACTGAGTTTGATTTCTGCTCACTACATATCCATACCTACAGCTAAACTATATCCTGGAGGTCTTCTATACAAATATTGATCATACACAGTGCTGCTTAGCTTTCAAATCCAAACAAGGTTCATCAGTTGCTTCTAGCTACTACCACCTACTAAGATGTAATGTAATGAAATCATTGGTACCTTATAAAAAATTGTAAAACTTCATTGTTTCTGTAATTTTAATAGGTAGCAATTCTTGTCAGATCAATAATGGAGGATGTTCCCAACTTTGTTTACCAACTTCAGAATCCACTCGAACATGCTTATGTACTGTAGGTTATAATCTTCAGAAAAATCGTATGACATGTCAAGGTATAATCATTTATTCATTTTCAGGGGCTAAATAAAAGAACTCAAAATACAAATTTAGTAATCCCAAAAGTCAAATGTATTATTGATAGTGGAAGAAAAAAAAAATTTCATGCTCTGGGTCTTTCTGACTGTTTTCTGAGGGTTGGTTAGGGTTTTTTTTTTTTAATGAATAGCCTCAGTTCTTTACTAATTTTGTTGTTAGGTTTATAAAATAAACTTACATAATCTTTGGTTGTATAATTCTAGAATTAGTAATTGATATAATTTGCCCACAAAATGTAAACATTCAGAGCATCAAAAATAGGTATAACCAATAGCGTCTGCATCCCTCCACGGTGTTTTTTTTTAAATCTGTGTTGTATTTTATTGAGATACATATTGACAGAGGTAAAAGCAGAGTATTTGCACAATCATTTAGGGGTACTAAAATCATTATTTAAAATAGTTGCAAAATCAAATAATTTATTTCAGTTTATTGACAATAAAATAAATAAAAATCTAATCAGTTTTTCAAATTATATCCCTAGGACAAATTCTTAATTAAAATTAATTTGATGACTTGAACATCAATTTTCTTGCAAGAATGTTGACATAATTATGGTTAGAAGCTTAAAATCTCAGTTCATTCACTGAAGTCCATATTTAGCAGAAGTATGTGATAGTAGAATCAAACTTCTTAAGTGTATATTTAGACAGATGCAGGTTACAATTCCAAAAAGATATAATAAGATCTCATGAGGGTCATCCTTCCCACCCAGTTTCTGACAAGCAAAATCAATGGGAGAAGCTGATTTCTCTTAATGACCATGTGATGGCTTAACAACTTTGCAAAAAAGATTATAAAATGGGGCAAAATTCACATAACAACTGCCTTGCTCAGTAGTAGAATTTTGGGGCTGAATTGTGATCATAGGTTGAGGGCTACCTGTACTAGCTTTTAATGAGATTCTATTTTTTCTACATTGATTTTTCTATTTTCCTTCTTGATATCTTGATGATTCCTCCCACCTCATCATAATACAACTAATTAAGAGCCAGAAGTTTGTCTTTTGGCTTCAGATATCTGGCTATTTTTATAACTGCTTGTTATAATATATCATAATAATAATATATCAACATTTTTGAAATATTATTATTTTTCTTTAGGTATAGAGTCGTTTCTCTTGTATTCTATTCATGAAGGAATCAGGGGAATACTTCTTGATCCAAATGATAAAACAGATGCATTAATGCCTATAACAGGAACATCTTTTGCAGTTGGTATAGACTTTCATGCAGGTAAATATATGTTTTAGTTATAAAAGCACTGTAAATTTAGAAGTCTCAAACTTACACAAGATCACTATTCTTTGTTCTCAGTTACATAGATCTATCTTAAGAAAAACAGTTGCAAAAATGTAAAAAGGGGGAGAAATGTATATGACATATATACTGATTTTCAGTAAGTTTTATACCCAAACATTTACAAATGGAAAGAGTAAAGATGAATTTCAAAAATAAAAATGATATAGAAGCATTTCAAACTAAAAGATCCGAGTATGCCCAGTGAATAAGATATTGTTGGAAACAGTATTTTAAATATTTATTCTATAGGAAATGATACAATCTACTGGACTGACATGGGATTCAATAAAATAAGCAGAGGTAGCAGAGATCAGACATGGAAGGAAGATATCATTACAAATGGTTTGGGAAGAGTGGAAGGCATTGCAGTGGATTGGATAGCGGGTAGGTTTTTTTGTTATTTTTATTATTTATAATCATTTTACCTTATCTTTTCTGATTTATAGCCAAGCAATTCTTTCAGTTTTGTCCTAAAGGTGCATATTTTTAAAAAAGCCCCTTTGGGATAACCATGACCTGTTTTTTTTTTGTTTTTTTTTTGATAACAGTAAATTACCAAATAATATAAGAAAATGGAATTTTATTTAGTAGTATAACAAAAATCCAAGTCCTTTTTTTTAAAAGCAGAGACTTTTTGTCTCTTCATAGGATGTGGGATGGTTTTCTTCTGATAACTGTACTATTTATTTTATTGTATTGTATTTTAAATTCTCCAAGAAATACAAATCACTTAGCCAATCATATGGTGATGGTGGGACTAATTCAATAAGGGAATATTTTTTTACTCAATTTTTTTACATTGTGTCTGCAGTGGACTAATCACTTTTACTCTGTGTCCCCACAAATATGAAAAATTGCACTGTCAAAAATGGTGATGGATATTTTAACAAATTAAATTTTGGGGGGATTCTTAGGCTGTCAAAATTGGGTTTTAGGTTGACAAAAGGAGGTCATGTGGTTTGCCAGACCATAGATTGTTCCATCATGGTGTAGATGTATTTTTAACATAAGGAAATTTGCAGAAAGAAAGCTTGTTCAAATAGAATAGTACAAATATGCCCACAGATTTTGCTTTTAAGTAATTTAATTTGTGAAAAGTTGATATTAGTATTTATTTATTTTGTTTATAGTCATAACTGATATGTTTAATGATAGCCTTATGTCTCCATAACTGCATTTTCTTATTGCTTCCAGGTAATATATATTGGACAGATCATGGCTTCAATTTTATTGAAGTTTCTAGGCTTAATGGCTCCTTTCGCTATGTTGTCATATCTCAGGGTCTGGATCAGCCAAGGTCTATAGCAGTGCACCCTGGAAAAGGGTAACTTGATAATTGATATGCATGCAAGTGAATACATTTCTTAAAAAGTATCTTAAAATATTGAAAGCTAATGAGGAATAGTGTGTAAAATAGATCTAGGAATTACAGTGTAAATTTGACATTAGCTCACAAACCATTAAAGCTTTAAAATACAGCTTCAACAATAGCATAAATAAAATCATGTTTATCTAGTTTTCCATGGTGTTTTATGGGCTGTTGACATACGTAACTTTCTTTTAGCACTCCCCCAAAAAATCAGTTTAAATGGTATATTTTGTTGCATCTTCAATTACAAGATTACATTAAAAAGGCAGCACAGTTTATACTGACCTAGATTTATTTCAGTATTTCCAAATGATTAGGAGAAACATCCCTTGAAGACCTGTTCTTCATGTACTCAATAAGTTGATAATGAACATTTAAAAGTTTAATTATTTATACTGTAATATAGTATAATATAATATGGACAGACAGAATAGGATATAGTCAATGTGTTTCTTTAAAGAAGCTTGCCACTGGGAATACTAGAGACTCTCTTTTCTTTTGATTAATCTAGTTATCTTACCTTACCTTACCTTACTTTATCCTACCTTATCTCGCCTCGCCTCACCCTGCCCTGCCCTGCCCTGCCCTGCCCTGCCCTGCCTCACCTCACCTCACCTCACCTCACCTCACCTCATCTCATCTCATCTTATCTTATCTCAATCTCAGAGATGGAAATGTTTGAGTTTTTTTCCATTATTTTAATGCCTGTTTCAAATATATGATTCAGGTAGACTTAACAACAAAATCAGCACAAATAATCCCACCAAAATAAATACAAAAACATATAAAAAGATGTAAAATCATATGTATTAAATCCTGTGGTGGGATTCAAATATGTGAATAACTGGTTCTCTGTGTGTGGATGCTGCTTCTGGAAGTCCATTCTGGGCAACAAAAAATTAGCTACCGCTTCTGCCAAAGTGGTGCGAACCGGCTGAATTCCACCACTGGTTAAATCCAATCACCAGCCATTTGTAATGAATTGTTGAAATGAGACACCAAGACAGGAGCACCGATTGGCACTTCTCTTCATAGTGGCATTAAGTCTCAGTTCTTTAATTTCATTAGTTTAGGAATCTCTGAGTGAGAAACCAAGGGCTAGTGAGGGATGCTACATGTCATCTCACATGGAAACTGGCAAATAGAAAAGGGAAATCCATATTGTATGCTATAAAACTTTTCCTGTCTAGCTGCTGGAAGCTAACCTCTAAGCACTGTTTGCCATCATGTAATGAGCATGTAACTAGTTTCCTAAATAGAGAGTTTTTTTCAACTTCCAGATCCTGAAAAAGTCACTCCTCCTTGTTTTTTTTTCCCATTAATTAAAAAAAAATGCCTAGGGAATTAACTGACTTCTGGCACATTGTTAATTGTTCAATCTACAAACTTTAAATGCTGCTCTTAATCCAGCCCTAGTCAACATATAATGCGGTTCAAATCATGGTTCCAGGGATACAGACAAATATTTTACTAGCATGCTTGGAAAATATTAATACTGGCTGGGTGGGGTTTATGAGAGCTTATGAAATATATGACTAGGGCTTCTGCTGAGTTTGAAATGTTAGGTGTTCCCCAAGCTAGGAAAACCATTTAAGGTTAATGATAATTCTACTATTAGTGCCTATGTTACAGTCTATTTAACTCCTGTGGCTGATTCTAGCTCCATTGATACCCTCATTGCTCTGGGGTTGGCTAGCAGAAAATGTAATAAAGGGAAGGGGTTTCTATTTAGTAAGAGCCCAGCTTTAAATGCAACTACCTTATCAAATAGATTGAAAGATATGAATTAAAAAGCAATTGTACTTAACCTTAGGCCCCACTATATCTGAGTTTACCAGCCCCTTTTACCATGCTATTTTATACAGATAACCTTTGGGTTAGGACTGTAATAGAGCCTGCTCATTACAGTCAAAAGTCAGGACAAATGTTAAATGAATTGCCTCACATAATAACCACCCATCCCTGTTTCCCCTCCTGCAATCATTAAATGATTGTGCAGGTTGTTAAGTGAGCATAGGATCCAGCTAGGACTCCTCTAAAAGCAGATAAACAGCAAAAAAATTTGCTAGGACCCAGTTTTCTGCCCTGTTTGTTGTGAATGTTGTGCTCTAAATGGCTAGATTTTTTGAGCTGATTTTTTTCTTCAGCTCCTCAAGGCAATTCACTTAAAGATTTTATCACCCCTTTTCCAGCATGCAGTAAATTAGCAAATTCGTTTGTTAAAGGGGATATGAATTGGAGGGAAGAGCCAGGAGCAGTTTGCAATCTCCCAACAGTCAACTGCTTGGAGCAGAAAACTCTGAAAGCATGATAATGAATTTTTTGAGCGCTAAAAATGGAGACATGGGAAGTAGGCCTAAGTGCTGCAGGACTCTCTTTGGGGTGGGATTGGGGGAGAGAAGTGAGGGAATACTGCCACATCTACATGGTTAATCATAAGGGCAAATGAACCCAGGGGACTCTGCAGCCACCATAACTTTGAAAGTCATATGTAATTTGGGGGGTTCTTTGAATGTTCCTTAAGTGTCCTGTCCTATTTTGAGGACTATCTGTATAGAGAGCTGAAAATTGTTGGTAAGCTGTATTAATAGCCTGCTAAATTGATTTTGGGGTACCTGGAATTATATAGCTAGGAGATCCTTTTGAAGGGAAAAATAGCTGTCAAAGTAAGAAAGAAGACTGCTATTATTATGGATGACCCCAAGTGGGTTTGGGAAGGTAACTTTACAATTTATCCCACTGGGCAATAGTCAAGGAAAGCAGCCTGCAAAGGGGAAAATAGATTAGGCAAATTAATTATTGATAGTAAAACAAGATGCAAGCTAGATGTTTGTGGCATCAAGGTTGTTTGAAATCCACATGTAAAGGCTTCCTCGGGTATAACCTCTGGAAGCTTCTGTTGTAGCTTTGAGAGAATATGTAACAAACCCTTACAGAGTCAGATCCTCCTGGTACCAGATTTCCTGCTACAGAATTAGGCTATAAATACAAAATAAATCTAGAAAGGAAGAGGTTCATCCATCTTCTCTCATTCTACAATATTCCAGAAAATTGTCAGCTGCTGTGAGATAGACCAGATCAAGAAACTGATCACAGAAAGATTAAAACTATACTGTATTTGAGATAGGCTGCAATAAAAGAATCTTGCAAGTCTGTTTGTGTTTTTTCTTCCCTCCCTCGTATATCCAAAGAAGTTGGGGGGAATCAGTCTGAGTCTTTCTCTCATTCTTTCCCCTCCATCTGGGCTTACACTTGCTTCTTCTGCACCTGTTATTTTTCTAATACTTTCTGGCTGTTCTCTCCAACGCCATTTCCATGCCCTCTCTAGAAATCAGGGTCATTCAATTAGCCAATTCATTGAGTGGTCCAAGGGGTGAACTGCCACCTCTAGTGGAGATAATGCCTGTATCATGGGGAGAAATGGAATACTGGTAAAGCAACAGTGTCTCCATAATTTGGGACATAGTCAGTTACAGTTCTGGTGCCAGGAGATATGATGTCGGGCATGCAGTGATTCTTAATTGGAGGAATGGGGGGATCAGAACACTTTTTTTTAGGTTGTCAGAAATGCACCCTGATGTCAGATATGTCTCTATCTTTCCTCAGTAAATTGTCAGGGGTAGATAAGGGTTCAAAACCATGTTATTTAGAATTGACCGGGAATACATGAGTATGAAAGTTTTACAAGCTGAGCTTCACATTTCAGATTAACAACAAAAAATCACAAAGTATATTTGCAGATATAAAAGCACGTATGAACATATTAGAAGGAAAAAAGTGCAATAGCTAAAATGAATAGACATCAGCAATTTTTCATTTTTTAAAAAAGATGGAAATATTTTATAGGTCTACCTATTTATCTCTGAAAAATGCTACCTTCATAAAGTTGTAATATTAACATCAGGGTTTCTCTTCTGGAACTTGGCTTATTTTAATTTTTCTACAGGATCTTTCCTCCTCTTTTAAGTCATTTCAGGATGTCTCTTATATTTATGGGTAGCTATGTGGGGAAAGGGACCTCACTATGAAGGGTGGTGATGATGAAAACTTCCACAAATTTCCTTCTGTTCCAACCCATTAGTTTCAATAAACCTATTTTTGATCATAATATTTTTTCATGTTCTAGTTATTTATTCTGGACAGAATGGGGACAGGCACCATGTATAGGCAAGGCTCGTTTAGATGGTTCAGAGAAGACTGTTCTTGTTGGTACTAGTGCCATGTGGCCTAATGGAATTTCTGTTGATCTTGAGGTAAATTTTCCTATTTTTTTCTACATATAATTCATGCTACATTATGCTAAAATATGAATATCTCAATCTATTTTATTGCCTTAATTAAAAATAGGATAAAATATTTGGAGTTTACTTTTTGATTGATTCTTAGGAAAATAAATTATATTGGTGTGATGCTCGAATGGACAAGATAGAAAGAATTGACCTTGAGAGTGGAAGAAATCGGGAGATTGTACTGTCAGGAAGTAATGTGGATATGTTTTCAGTCACAGTCTTTGGGGCTTACATCTACTGGTCTGACAGGTAATTTATTTTTCTATAAGTATTTGTGTTTCAAAATGTTACTTCTGTGCTGGATATTTCACCCCTATAGAAACAGCAGTTCTTTACTAATATCACTAAATGGATCTCACATAGTGAGAGGTTTTTTTTTAAAGGCTTTTTAATATTCAACATAGCTAAACTATATCAACAAATTAAAAACAAAACAAAACACCACAGTTTCTTCAGTTTCTGTTAGGTCATATGTTCCTTGCATATTAATGTCTCTTTCACTTTTAATTAGTTGAGAACTATGGGTCAGATACCTTCAACATTTTTTGGCAGAGCTCATGCAAATGGATCTATCAGACGAAGCAAAAAAAATGATGCCACAGAGACAGTATCCATGAGGACAGGCCTAGGAATAAACTTGAAGGAAGTAAAGGTTTTTAACAGAGGTCGTGAAAAAGGTAACTCTTATTATCGACTTAAGTGTTTGATTGTACATGTGGAGATACTGTAGTGATGATGCTATTATTTACCATAATGAATTCTGAAATAAATGAATGATTTAAATTTTCCATATTGGCATATATTGGATATTGGCATTAGCTTAGAAACCATGCAGATGAGTTTCATCCATTTATGAAAAAAAATTAAAACACAAACACATACTTAAAATGATTCAAAGCCGTAGGAGATGGCTAACATTTCAGAAAACAGGAGGAGAGTTTAAAAGGAGCTTGAACATAGGAGTTTTCAAAAAAAAAATGAAATTCAATTGTAAGAATTGTACAGTTCTGCAATTCAATAAGAAACAAAAATCAGATGCACAGATATAGATAGGACAAGACTCAGCAGTAGTACTTGTGAAATTGAAGGATCTAGGTGTCCTAAAAGACCATAGTTTAAACATGAATCAGTAGTATGCTGTAGTTGCCAAAATAAACAATGTAATCTTGGCCTGCATCAACATAGATATAATGCTGAGATCACAAGAACTAATATTTCTACTTAAACTACATTGGTTGGACCACAATTGGAACACTATGTCTTTTTGCCTCTACAATAGAAATAGTATATTGAGAAATTTGAAATAGTGCAATGAAGAGTGAAAGATGATGGTGTGCTTGAAGGCTACATACAATAAACAGTAGTTAAAAGAACTAAGTATGTTGAGCCTAAAGAAGAGAGGACAAAGAGTAGTCTTCCAATACTTGAATGACTATCATAAGGAAGAGGATGTGAATTTCTTCTCCATAGTGCCCAGGAGGTAGAACAAAAATCACTGGGTAGAAGTTTTACTAGGAGAGATTCAAAACTGGAACAAGGAGATATATTTGATTGTGAGGGCTATTATGCCTACCTTCTGGAGTTATCAGTTTGTCATCATTGGAAGTTTTCAAGCAAAGATTGGGCAGCTATTTGTCTGAAATGATCTGAGTATTCCTAGGCAGGGTGTTGTACAACAGGACCTTCAAATTTCCTTCCTGTGAAGTCCCTATGGTACATGTACATGAACATTACAGACACTTATTGATAGGGTTTCTGTTAACCAACCCTCAACCTAACCTTAACCCCTAACCCTAACACATTATAACTAAGATCACTGTCAAGGGGCAAAACCTTAACATTAAAAAAAAAGTTTTCAAACTATACCCATTCTGGTCTGTACTGAAGTGTGGCCATTTTGCAAAAAACAAAAACTCAATCTAATAAAATGTATGTGTGTATGTGTGTTGCATGCTTGATATACACACTCACATGAACTTTCTTGCAAAGATGACAGAAAAATCTATTGATTAAAAAATACGCTGCATTATTTTTGATAAATGTATCTTTCATATTCTATGCATATTTATACAGAAATAGTGAGTGAAATTTACTCTGAAATAAGTATATAGTAATAGTGAACAATCATCACCACCAGATGGATCCGTAGCTGGCTGACCGGCCATACTCAGCATGTGGTCCTCAATGGAACCGCATCTACATGAAGGGAAGTGTGTAGTGGGGTGCCCCAGGGCTCTGTTCTGGGCCCAGTGCTCTTCAACGTCTTCATCAACGATTTGGACGAGGGGATAGATGGGGAAATCATCAAATTTGCAGACGACACCAAGCTGGCAGGAATAGCCAACACTCCAGAACACAGGCTTAAGATACAGGAGGATCTGGACAGACTTGAACACTGGGCACTATCTAACAAAATGAAATTCAATGGTGAGAAAAGTAAGGTTCTACATTTAGGCAAGAAAAACAAAATGTATAGGTATAGTATGGGGATACCTTGCTCAATAGTAGTAACTGTGAGAGGGACCTCGGAGTCCTAGTGGACAATCACTTAAATATGAGTCAGCAGTGTGCTGCAGCTGCCAAAAAGGCCAACACAGTGCTAGGCTGCATTAACAGAGGGATAGAATCAAGATCACATTCACATACACATACACATACACATACACATACACATACACATACACGGATGGATGGATGGATAGATAGATAGATAGATAGATAGATAGATAGATAGATAGATAGATAGATAGATAGATAGATAGATGAGAGAAAGAGAGAGAGAGAGATGTGTGTGTGTATGATTTTATATACATGCGTACTTGTGCTGCATAAAGAACTCTCTGATAAATTGAAAGACAAAAAGAACAAGAATAAAGAGTGGAAAGGGGCAAATAACAAGGCAGAATATCAGCAAATAGCCCGAGCCTGCAAAGATGAAGTGAGGAAAGCTAAGGCTCAAAGTGAACTAAGGCTTGTGACAAAAGTCAAAAATACCCCCCCAAGCTTCTTTCAACATGTAAAAAACAAGAAAAAAGTCAAGGAAACAATTGATCCATTAATGGGAGAAAGTGGCAAGAAGGTGACAAGCAATAGGGAGAAAGCAGAACTGCTTAACTTCTTTTTTGCATCACTTTACACAAAGGGAAAAAACAGTCCAACCTATCAAAAACAGTACCATAAAAAACAAATTAGAAACACAAGTTAAGATAGGCAAGAAAATGGTAAGTGAGCACCATCCTAGCCAAGTTCAAATCACCAGGACCAGATAGATTACACCCCAAGGTTCTCAAGGAACTTACAGGTGTGATCTCAGAATCACTGAACTATATTTTTCAAAGATCCTGGAGCACTGGGGAAATACCAGAGGACTGGAAAAGAGCTGATGAGTTCCCATCTTCAAAAAAGGTAAGAAAGTCAGATCCAGGAAACTATAGACCTATCAGCCTGACCTCAATACCTGGGAAGATTCTGGAAAAGATAATCAAGAATGAATCAGCAAACACTTAAAGGTGACAAAATTAGTGGACCAGAGGAATGCTGTGGAGATAATTTACTTGGACCTCAGTAAGGCATTTGATAAAGTACTACTTGATAAGATAGAAAAAATGTGGATCAGAGAGCATCACCACCAGATGGATTAGTAACTGGCTGACCAACCACAGTCAATGCATAGTCCTCAATAGAACTGCATCTACATGGAGGGAAGTATGCAGTGGGGTACCCCAAGGCTTTGTTTAGACCCAGTACTCTTCAACATCTTCATCAATGATTTGGATGAAGGCATAGATGAGGAACACCTCAAATTTACAGATGACACCAAGCTGGCAGGAATAGCCAACACTCCAGAAGATAGGCTTAAGATACAGAAAGATCTTGACAAACTAACAAAATGAAATTTAATGGTGAAAAGAGTAAGGTTCTACATTTAGACAATCAGCAAGAGAACCAATCAGCTGCTCAGAATTCAAATATAGCTCCAAACAAACAACCAATCATACGGCCAACTGACCACACCAGCACACAAGACATTTATAAGCTAAGTAGAATAGGACAAGATAATCCTGATGATAATGTTACCTAGTTTGGTAATGAAGTGTTCAGAAATTATATTGAAACAAGCTTGGAGAAGAAACCACAGCCAAAATATGTATTTATTTATTTATTAGTTGGGTAAAAAAAAGTTAAGAAAGATGGGACTAGTAGGAGCACATTTAAACTTCATTTTAGATAAAACTGTTCTTATATTTATTTTATTTATAATCAAATTTATATGCCGCCTTTCTCCTAAGACCCAGGGCGGCTTACAACAAATACAATAAAAATACAATAAAAATTTAAAAATTAGTTACATTCATACAAACACAATCAACTCACAATCACTAATGGAGGGACCTTCCTAGGGCCCAGGGGCAGAGCACACCTCATATGCCCCAAGCCTATCGGCATAGATGTGTCTTCAGCAATTTACGGAAAGCTAGGAGGGAGGAAGCAGTACGAACCTCTGAGGGAAGCTGGTTCCAGAGGGCTGGGGCAGCAACAGAGAAGCCCCTTGCCCTAGGCCCCGCCAGATGACATTGTCTAACAGACGGGACTCATAGGAGGCCAACCCTATGCGCCCTAATCGGTCGCTGGGATTCATGAGGCAGAAGACGGTCCTGCAAGTATCCTGGTCCATTGCCATAAAGGGCTTTATAGGTCATAACCAACACTTTGAATTGTGTTTGGAGACCAATTGGTAGCCAGTGCAGCTCACGGAGAGCTGGAGTGATATGAGCATGTCTTGGGAGACCCAAGACAGCTCGCGCGGCCGCATTCTGGACTACCTGCAGTCTCCGGACATTCTTCAAAGGTTGCCCCATGTAGAGAGCATTACAGTAGTCGAATCTCGAGGTGACAAGGGCATGGGTGACTATGAGGAGTGACTCCCGGTCCAAATAGGGCCACAACTGGCGCACCAGGCGAACCTGGGCGAATGCCCCCCTCGCCACAGCCAAAAAATGATGTTCTAGACTTAGCTGTGGATCGAGGAGGACACCCAAGTTGCGAACCCTCTCCAAGGGGGACAAAACTTCTCCCCCCAGGGTAATGGACGGACAGTTGGAATTGTCCTTGGGAGGCAGACCCCATAGCCACTCCGTCTTATTGGGATTGAGTCTGAGCCTGTTGGCACCCATCCAGACCTCAACAGCCTCCAGGCACAGGTTCATCACTTCCACTGCTTCGCTGTAATGACGCGGGGTAGAGATATAAAGCTGAGTATCATCAGCATATTGATGATAACTCACCCCGTGTCGACGGATGATCTCACCCAATGGCTTCATGTAGATGTTAAAAAGCAGAGGTGAGAGAACAGACCCCTGAGGAACTCCACATGGAAGAGGCCTAGGAGCCAATCTCTGACCTCCTGCGAACACCGGCTGCGACCGGTCAGAGAGGTAGGAGGTGAACCACCATAAAACGGTGCCCCGCACTCCAAGCCCCTCCAACCGGCGCAGAAGGATACCATGGGCACCGTGTTACGGTGGTTCTCCTATCTCTCTGGTCGGTCGCAGTCGGTGTTAGTGGGGGGTCAGAGGTCCACCTCTAGGTCACTCCCTTGTGGGGTGCCTCGGGTTGGTTCTCTCCCCCCTACTTTTTAACATCTACATGAAGCCACTGGGAGAGATCACTCATCAGCATGGAGTGAGATACCATCAGTATGCTGATGATACTCAGCTGTACATTTCCACTCCTGCCCAAATCAGTGAAGTGGTTGAGGTGATGTGCCGGTGTCTGGAGGCTGTGAGGGTCTGGATGGGTGTTAACAGATTGAGGCTCAACCCTGAGAAGACAAGAGTGGCTGTGGGTGATGCCTCCCACGGACATTTCAATCTGTCCTTCCATTACCCTGGGGGGTAAAATTATAACCCCCTCGGAGAAGGTGCGCAACTTGGGAGTCTTCCTCGATCCACGGCTGACACTGGAACATCATTTGTCGGCTGTGGCGAGGGGGGCATTTGCCCAGGTACGCCTGGTTCACCCTTATTTGGATCGGGAGTCTCTACTCACAGTCACACATGCCCTTGTCACCTCGAGGATCGACTACTGCAATGCTCTCTATATGGGGCTACCCTTGAAGAGTGTTCGGAGACTACAACTAGTGCAAAATGCAGCTGCGCGAGCAATTGTGGGCCTTCCACGTTGTGCCCACATTTCGTCAACTCTCCGCATGCTGCATTGGTTGCCTATCGGTCTCCGAGCGCAATTCAAAGTGTTGGTTGTTATCTATAAAGCGCTTTATGGCATTGGACCAGGATATTTACGGGACTGTCATCTGCCACATACTTCCCTTCGACTGGTGAGAGCGCACAGGCTCGGCCTCCGGGTCCCGTCAGCGAAACAATGTCGTTTGGCGGGTCCTAGGGGGAGGGCCTTCTCTGTTGTGGTGCCCACCCTCTGGAACCAACTGCCCCCTGAAGTCTGCGTTTCCCCCACTCTCCCGGCCTTCCGGAAGAATCTAAAAACCTATCTATGCCGGCAGGCCTGGGGATGACTGTGATTGTGTGTGAATGATGAATGTGTCTGGGGGTCTTTTTAAATGTTTTTTAGATTTGGTTTTAGATTTTTGGAAATGTTGAGATGTTGTTTTTATTTATGTTGTTAGCCACTCCGAGTCCTCGGAGAAGAGCGGCATAAAAATTTAATTAATAAATAAAATAATAAATGGTCGATGGTATCGAATGCCGCTGAGAGGTCAAGAAGCACCAGGATAGTGGAGTAGCCTCTATCCCGGGCCCGCCAGAGATCATCGGTCAGCGCGACCAAAGCAGTTTCCATGCTGTAACCGGACCTGAACCCAGACTGCTAAGGGCCCAGATAATCAGTTTCATTCAAGGACCGTTGGAGTTGGAGTGCCACCACTTTCTCAACAACCTTCCCTAAAAAGGGAAGGTTGGAGACTGGACGATAATTATTTAAAACTGCCAGGTCCAGGGAAGGCTTCTTGAGGAGGGGGCGCACAAGTGCCTCCTTTAAGGGAGCCAGAAAGGACCCCTCCCTCAATGAAGCATTAGCAACAGCCTGGACCCAGCTCTGTGTCACCTCCCTGCTAGCTGAAACCAGCCAGGAGGGGCACGGGTCCAGTAAACAGGTGGCTGAACTCACAGCTCCAATGGTCTTGTCCACATCATCAGGAGTTACCAGGTCAAACTCCTCCCATTCAACAGGACTAAGACGGGCCTCTGTCATCTCGAAAGTACAGTATATGTACTTTCCCTAAAGTATTCCAGGGATACATATTTTTCCAGCTGACTAAAGCATTAATTAGTAAAGATAGTATGAATGATAGCTACATAGTATTTATTTATTTTCATAAATATTTACTTTTTTTAACTAAAAGAAACTATTTTATTATTTGATTAGCAGAAACTTGAATAATTGAAATTAATATCTAATTAGTTCACTTTCTCATTCTAGACAAGGGTTATTGGTGACATTTGATATACTCATTTCTAAAGAATGAGATCCCAGCAAGATCCATGGATGACATAACATTTAATAACAGTCACCTACTTTTTTGTGTGTGTTATTGTGTTTGTGTGTATAAATATATATGTGTGGGTGCATGGGCATATGTATGTGTATGTACATGTATGTGTGTGTATGCATATTTGTGTGGTCTAAAAAGTGCTTATTTTTAAAAAATAAGTTCTGTGAACATATTGTACCTATCTGTACAACTACATAGCAAGGCTCATAGTAATATGATCAATTACCATCAATTATCTGTTTGTCTTACAGGAAAAGATGCTGTGTATAATTAGAAACACTGGAGAGAGGAAGTGTAATCTATCCTTCATACCATATAAGAATCCAAATGCCTGGAATTCATACCTAAATGCCAGACGTTGTATGCTCACATGCTGTGGAAAACAATTATCCCATTCTTGACTAAAGATTTTAGTGATTAAGTTATTGAAAAATCTCTTGAGTCTCAGAAACACGGCATTGTCAAACTAAATATCACTATGAAATAATATTATAGCTTTAGCTTTATCAACTCTCTGATTTGCAGCAGTAAGCAATGTTCAAGCCATAAAAGACTTTACCTGCTAATTCTTGCATAGTTTAAACGCACAAGAAATTACATTTGGCAAAAAAAATGATGATTTGGCAACAGTATATTGGCTTAATATCTGTTTAAAAGTGCTGTTGAATCTGCTGTTGTCTGGCTGCCTTCAAGCACTGGAATAAAAACTGCAGTTTTGAGTTTTCTTAAAAAATGTGCTTATAATTTCTCCCCCTTTAAAATATTTCCACCCCACCCCACAGCACAAATAACAATAACAACTAATTTGTGCTATTTGTTTTCACTGAATGCTAATTATTTCAATGAACACAAATGCTTTTTTAAAATACTGAAGATTAAGCAACTGCACTGTACAGGAAATAACACATAACAAATATCAACAGTGCCAAAATTATCTGTGTTATTCAATTGTAATAGTATCAATGTGTGTGTGTGTGTGTGTGTGTGTGTGTGTTCTTTTACTTCTTGTATATAGAAAAGCAGGCTTCCTTCACATACAAATATTTAAATCCAGCACATTATCAAGCTGGCAGAAAATATGAGGGAAAATTTCAGTATTTCACTCACATTCCCTCCTTGGACTTCCCACTTTCTCAAAGAATAGATTTGTGAACAGTAGATGTCCAGACAGGAACAGGATATTAAGAAAGTTATCTTTCTGCTTCTGCTTCTGCTTCTACAGAAGCTGATCTAGTTCTGAATAAAAATCTATTCAATGCTTTAAAATGCTTAAAATTAGCTTATTACTGTCAATGCAAGTTTAATAACATTTTAGATATAAATTTAGATTTTTTTTATCCTGCCTATATTATTTTTATTCAAAGAAGTGGCAAACATAGCTAATTTTCCTTCAGCTGTTCATATTTTCCTTACAACAACATTCCTCTAAAGTGAGTTGGGCTGAGAGAGAGTGACTGGCCCAAGTTATTCAGAGGTTTTTCTTGAATATAGCAGGATTAAAACTCCGTCTCCTGTTTTCTAACCTACTGCTTTAATTACTAGACTAAATTTCTTTTTTGACGCATGAATTGAATTAAATATGAAAATTAAGCACGATATAATTGAATATACTATGTTTATATGTTTTATTTTTATACTGTATTACCCTTTTTTCCCTATAGGAACCAACATTTGTGCCAAAAACAATGGTGGGTGTCAGCAACTTTGTCTCTATCGGGGAAATGCACAGAGAACCTGTGCTTGTGCACATGGTTATCTAGCAGAGGATGGTGTGACATGTTTAAGACATGATGGCTACTTGCTTTATTCAGGAAGAACAATACTAAAAACTATACATCTTTCAGATGAGACAAATTTAAATTCACCAGTGCAACCTTATGAAAATCCAGAATATTTCAAAAATGTAATAGCATTGACTTTTGACTATAGACAGAAAGGAAGAGGAACTAATCGAATTTTCTTTAGTGATGCACATTTTGGAAACATACAACTTATTAAAGATGACTGGACTGCTAGAAAAATTATACTTGAAAGTAAGTATACTTTCTAACAATGATGTTCATTTCTTTATATTTATTTACTTACTGACAATTGTGTATTGCAATTCTGGCTGGCATATAAGTTTTTATTTTAAAAAAGATAGAATTATTATATTTATTATATTTCATAGAACTAAATGTTCTGGATAAAGAGATAAACATTTGTAAAAATGTTGGCAGATCTTGAGTTCCCTATCCTTTTCCTTAAATGCAATTTTTTAGAAATGTTTTTGCTGAATGAGGGGAGGGGAGAAATTCTGAAAGCAAAACTTCTAGAACTGGGTAGACATCAGTGATTACAAAAATTAACTGAATCATTATAACAACGATAAATTGAAGATTTGCAATTCAAGTTTTGCAACAGGCATAAGTTATTGGTATCATTAATTGTGGCTCTCCCTTGCATACTGTTTTTACACTTTTTCTTATTTTTATTTCTCATTTTTACTTTTGTTTTCTTCCTCATTCTGTCATTCAATACTATATCATCTTTCTTAACTGCCACTTTTTATCTTTTCAAATACTTGAGATAAAACTTGGTATTTTAGCTAAAATGTTTGAAAGCTATGCGATACCATCAAGACTGTATGCTGCATGCTACATTAATATAACTAAGGCTTAGTCTACACTTCCTTATCTTACTAAAAAGCATCCTGTGAAAATCTTTGTTGACCAAAGCCATAATAAGGAGTGGAGATCAATATATGTCAGTCCTTTGAGTGATGACATACATAATTGCAGGAGACAAAGATGGCAAATGATAAAATCATGTAACAGTCATGCAAATTCCATTATTTCATACTTGCGTCAGACATTAGGATACAAATATTTGATCGCAGCATTTATATGGTTACATTACAGTGCACATATTGTCATGTTGGCATAATTGCAGTTTGCTTTGAATGCTAGTGGTGCTAATGTTGGCATATCAAAGATGTCAACTTGAAATGTAGTTGGAATAAACAGTGAAAAGAATAATGAAGGAAACTAAAGAAAACAAGAAAAACAGTATGATTTGTGTCACTGGAATTAATAGAAAGAATGTCAGAGATTATTTTTCCGAAAATGATCTGAACATATGGCATAAAGGTGATGAATACATGCAGGGAAATGAAGTGCTAAAGTTAACTATGAATAAAAATAAAATTAATGTTAAAAAGTATAAAATGGTATTGTCTAAATATGAATCTATAGGTTGATAGTAATTCTACTTTTTGTTCTATTAAAAGTTAATAAGGGGGAAAGAAACAAATATATATTTGGGGGAGATATACAATGTTTTCAATAAGTACAATCCAGAAAAAAATATTTTGTTAGATGATATGTATGAGTGGGTGACTGGAATGAAGTGAGAAAATGCTGAAAAAAAATGATTGGATTATTTATATGCCCAAAACTAAATAAGAATCATGACTGTCCAGTCAGTACTTGCTTAGAAAAAGGACTCTTTTACTACATTAACAAATTAATAAAATGTTTATTAAATCTATTCCAATGTACAAAAAGTGAATGAATATAAAGCTAAAACATTGTTGATTTTACTGTCTACAGGACATATTGAGATAATTAGTAAACAATTGATGAGAAGTGGTCCAGACCACTTTTCCAGAGTGAAACATTTTTGGAAAAATTGACATTGAAAAAACAGCAAGAATAAAAGAAATTAGAGTAAAAGCAGAGCACCTGCAGGAAGAGAAATCACAAATTTTGTATGAAAAAATATTCTAAGATAAAAAAAATTCCCAACAACATAAGGGAAAAATTGACAGAGGCCAAAAGGAACTGCTTAATGGAATGAAGAAGTAAAAGAGGTGATGCATGAGGAACATGCATTTAAGAAATAATTACCACCAAAAATTAAGAATCATATAAAATAGATTATGAGATAGATTGATACAGAGGTTCTTAAATTGGGGATAATTTGGGCACACTCCTGGAGGTAGTGGAGCAATTTGCAATTGATTGTTTTAACAGTCCAGTTTGGAATTCTCAGAACCAAGACACTCATGTAAAATAGCTGGGTCAGGTGGTTTTTTTTTGAGGGGGCAGAAATAATATTATTCAAAACCTGAAAAAGGCATAATAAGGTTACACTGGTATAATGTGCACAGACAGGAAAAGTAGTAAAAGAGAGAAAAGATTCATTAAAATTAAAAGAGGATGACAAATGAAGAATGACTTTGATGATTTTTTTAAAAAAATGTTTTGGAACTGGGCAAAAGGTGCTAAACAAAGTGAATACAATTAATAATAAAAATGAAATCAGTGGGAATGAAAATGAGAGGTGTAAATGCTAGATTTATGTAGTATTTTAGAGATTCATATGGGAGTTATAGCAATATGTCAAAAGAATGGAAACATATATTATAGATTAGTTGTTCAAGTTTGACAGGGAAAATTGAATAAAATTTGCAGTGGCAAAAACTAGAGCAAGAAGATTAATGTTTGTACCTTGACAGAATATTTACCTAAGGGTAAAAAAATAAATTGAGATTTTAGATGTATAAGTGCCACTAGGAAAATGGTGGGTAGTATGCAGTCTATTGTGAGAAAGAAATGTTTGTCAAAAGAAGCAACATGGTTGTTATAATTGTGTACTGCTGCCCAATTTACTTTATGAAAATGTGAGTTGAGCATGTCAGAACAAACAAGTAAAAAATAATGTTATGGGAATGGCTACTTAAATATGATAAAACATCAAGAATAGGTGGTCATTGATTAAATATGGATTTAAAGTAAGTAACCTGTACAGTACAAATACATGAAGAAAGGTTAATGAGTCAAAAGGGAGGAGAGGATTGAGAAATGACTGATAGCATGTAATTGATAAGATCCTGAAAAGGAAAATGGTGAGACATTGAAAGAACAAAAGTCAATACATGAATTGGCATGTAGATGTGGTGGAACTAAGGATGGTTTGCAAGGATAGAAATAAATGATGAGCTATAATACATAGTGTTGAAGTAAATAGTTTTTCTTCATCTCCCTTCCCCTTCCTTCTCTTTCCACAATTTGTATAATATTATTTTATCCTGAAACGAATTAGCATGATGGATATGCATGTGTGTAGAGTCAATATATATGTAATTATATTTATTTTAGAATGGAAAACCAATCTTTTCTTCTTTATATTTCTATTTTTTAAAATATATATATATACATTTAATAGTTTAAAAACTGATGCTACTTTCAGAAAAATACAGAAGATATCAACAATATTTCTTTCCAAAGTTTAGCATCAGTCTTGTCATGGAATGTGCACACTTCCTAAATCAGTCTGAATTTTGACAGCAGCTATAGGCTCAAAAATTGGTAAAATCAGGAACCCATGCTTATTTCATAATTATATCTTTAAATGTGAATAACATTAATGTAGAAACTGTAGATTAGAGTTTATTGCTAACTTAAGCAACAATAATGCCAAAGGTAATTTTTTACATCTATTAACTCCTTTATTTTGCTCCATAAATAGATATAGAGGTGATCATCAGTGTTAAGCTAAATAGATCAACCAAAACATGTTAGCATAAAATGTTGCAATCAGCTTAAATGAGAAATATCTCTACACGATTAGGATAAAGAAGGTCAAGATTGCAGTTCATGGCAACATTATGAAAGTGATTTGTCATTATCTTCTCCTGGGATATTTTTCAATTTTCAATCCAACCTGAGTCTCTGTTGAACTCCCATTTAGGCTTTAGCCAGATCTGGCCCTACTTATCTTCTAAGCCTGACAAAGTCAACAAAGTGCTGTTACCTAAATGTCCTGGAGTGAGTCATCATAGCTGAATCATGAAGTCACAAAATCATCTTAGGAAAGTCACTGTTGCTGGGATTCAGGGCAGAATCATACTTTCTGCTTGTTTTATCATTAGTATGAGTTACTTATTACTTCCTGAACAGATGACTTTACTCTCCAACATTGCCAGGCCATTGCATATCCACCCTTCTGTTCAATATCAGCTTCTTATGCCCTTCAAAGCAGATGGTCTGCTTAAATTCCTTCTGACAAATGACAGCTCTAAATCTGATTGGCCAGAGCACTTGGCATGCCACCCTCCCTTTCCAGCAGCTGCACCTACCCTATGCAGCAATTTCAATTTGGGTTGCCAGGTTCCTATATTCTTGGCCAGCACCTGCCATTTTTTATTATCTTGATCTAGGAATAGTCTGTTAAATCTCCTTGCCCCATGTTCCTTGCCCATTTTTCTCACCTCTCTAGAGACTCTTTGCTCCAGTCAATCCTTACTTTTCCCAATGTGCATTCTTTTGATTTCTGCTCCCCTTACTTCGTAATACCCTCCCCACAGTATTGTTAAGTTTCCCTCTCAGTTTTCTCTCCCCCCCATCTTCAATGCTACTCTCTTGACTGAATCATCAGCTGTTTTTTGCTACACTGTTTGGATGGATTTATGGTGTTTATATAAGAGATTGTAAAGGCATTCATGTATGCAAACATCCAGAAAGTAAAGGAAAAGAGTGGGAATTAGTATGGAGGGAACATGCCCTAAAAGGAGAAAGTAGGCACATGTTGATCTGTTAACACAGGTGCCAGCCTAGAGGATTGCCTTCCCTATGCAGATGGGAAGGGCAAGAAGGAAACAGTCAATCAGAGCCTGCAAAGGCCATTATCCAGACTGAATTTAGATCTACATGTTGCCAGACACTTTCAGTCCAGACTGCAATCCACACACCCATCAAAATTTGTTTATCTATAGCATATATCCAATCACACATATGGGATGTATCGGAACCTAAAGTTACATAAGCTGCATTTTGCTAAACAGTTTTTTCATTTCACTAAACAGATTTATACCTCACAAGCATCACATTGCCTAAGATGTTTTAGTTCACTGGACACAGATTTACTACTTAGAAATAGCCCATTATCTAGCCCATTTCTAGTTCACTGGAAATAGATTTACTACTTATATACAAACTATTATCAAACATAGTTCCAATTCATTGAATATTGATTTAGAATTCATAAACAATGCGTTATCTGACAAATTTTCAGTTCACTGAATTGATTTGTAACTTATAAACAACCCATTATCTAACAAATTTCCTTCCAGCTCACTGAAAGTAGATTTACAATATATAAGCAACCTATTATCTAATGTTTCCAATTCACTGAAAAGAGATGTAGAAGTTACAAGAATATTAATAACTGATAAAATGTTGTCATCATACACAGACACACACACACACACATACACACACACACACACACACAGAGAGAGAGAGAGAGAGAGAGAGAGAGAGAGAGAGAGAGTATATAAGAACAGTTGTCACATTTATAATTAAATATCCTGTATGCTCTATTCACTTTTACAGTTAAATGCTGTAGTATATTATTGATGTGAGATCACTTAATTTACAACAAAGTTTTTATATTTATGTATTTTTACCATGAAATATTAGCAGCTAATAATCTTATTATTGAAATAAGATTTCTAGAACATATCAGTTTATAGTGAAAAAAATACTGTTCATTTACTTCATGGATTATATAATTTGTAGTTTTTCACTATAGAAATTATTGACATGTTGTATTTCTATACTTCAGTAATTTTCTGAAATGGCCAGATAAGACAAAAAAATTAAAATTAATCTATTTCTGTTTACTGAGCTAAATTACACTCAAGATAATGCATTAAATAATTTCCAATAGCCGTTTTCTCTGATTCTTTTGAAAGAGGGTATAGAATGAGAGCTAATAAAAATAATAAACAGGATCAGAGAAGTGTAAGCTACTGCTTATGAGGATTTTTTTTAAAAAAAATAAACTAATTTGCAAATAAAGTTGTTCTGAATCCTATATTTAGGGTAAGCTTATGCCTAGATAATTTGGTAATTTAGTACTATAAAATTATTTTATTCATGATTACAGTGGTGCAATTTTCAATTGATTTTACTTATCCCTGATTTAATGATGTTATATCTGATAAGCAGACAATAGACCATTTATTAATGGTCTATAATCTGCTTATCAGATATAACATTTTTAATCAGGGATAAATAAAATCAATTCATTAAGGTGGCAATCATATCAGCTATGGATAAAATATATATGGAAACTCTTAATTTTAAAATAATAAATAAATATTTCATTTTATTTTTTATGTTCTTTTTCTTTAATTCATGTATTTATGTTCTTTTGTGAACCAAAATTTCTTATATGTGATATTTACTATCATAATGATTGGCATTATTGCTATAGTTGTTTGTATCATTAAAGTTATTTATTTTTATGAATAAAACTATATGAAAGCTAATTATATTTAATGTTTACATCAAATTAACTTTCCAAATTGAAACAGTTTGAATTAGATCACTCCAGTGATTCAGAAGGTCTTTTTGTAGATGTACAAGATCTATTTTTCCAAATAAAAACCAGATTGAATCAATCAGTCTGACTATTTTGAGTTAAAGGGTTGAACTTTTGAATGTTTGAATCACTGAATCAGATCAGATTAATTATTTGATGTGAATTAGATTCTAAGTGATCTGCACACATCTACTGCTGGATGGTATACTGAAATAATAACAAGAAAAAAGTTTGTAATTAAACAATTGAGCAAGCATGGAAAAAATATAGAAATATAATGTTATCTATAAACCCTTGTAGATCTTTAAAAGATTGCTTCAGTCAAATGAAAGACCCATTTTGAATCAGCAACATGGCCAATTTATTTCATTTGAGAGTCAGCTTTTGGGCATGCATAGCACATGTACAGAAGTTCCCCTTTGCAAAATAAACAGCTGGTCAAGTCAGTTTGCCCCATCTGGATTCCTTGAGGAGCCATTTCATTGTGCTGAAGAAGAGTGAGACTCACATCCTAACTTAGACTCAGGGTAGATCTACACAATTGAGGCAAAATTAATTTGAAAGGCAGTCTTAGAACCTTGTTATTCGGAACTTTGGGGAGAAGATGTATTTCTCTTGATAGAGAATTTTATAATCAAGGTTTAGTCTGAATACCTTTTCCCTAATCACCTCACTGGAAGCCCTTAGCTCCTGTGGCTGTTGAAGGCTTTACATATCAATGCCAACATAAGCAATTAATGAAGCCTTCAAGGATCAGTGTTATTCTTTAGCAATTCCACTTAATACTCTGGCTGCAACATCTGTGTGCAAACTCTGTTTCCAAACCATCTTCATGATTATTCAGGAAGTAAATGTAGAATTTTAAAGAAATATGATCCAAAGAAAAAAATGACATTTTCAACAAAGAAAAAGGGAGAATAACTGATTGTTGTTGTTTTTCATTTTTCTATATACAGAAAATTATTCTATATTACTTTTATTTGTTTAGCTTTTTTGGTGGTTCAAGTACACTAGTTGTATGTAAAAAAAACAGAGCTACATGGGAACAATTAGCAAAAGCAATAACAGTACTTCTATGCTGCTCCATAGTTTTTTATAGCATTCTCTGGGCAGTTTACAATATCAGTATAGGAGTCCTCATCTGAGTCCTCGTTTTACCAACCTTGGAAGGATGGAAGGCTGAGTTCAACCTTGAGCCTGTTAGGATTGAACTCCTGGCTGTGGGCAGAGTTTGCCCACAATCGTGCATTTTAACCACTGTGCCACTATGCTTAATACAGAGTGGCAAACAACATAACTCTCCACTTATTGAAGACTATTTATAATCGTGTTTTTTCATTAAAAGATTTCTGTTATGGATTTTTATTATGGACATTTATAACAGTTTATCATTACATTCACAAACTCCTGTTCAAGAACCTTTTCACTTTTTAATACTTCCACAAAATGAATGTGAGATGAGTACAGTGAAGATCAAGGAAAAGTTATTTATCTATTTGTAGTAATATTTATTAAATTTATGTGCTTTTTTGGTTCCTATTAAGCAATTAGGCCAATTTATAGCATAAAACAATACTACAAAAATTCACAAAAAAACCCATAAAATGCAAAATTCCAAAGCATATTCTAGATTTCACAGCAGTTACAGATATATTAAAAATTATGAGGTTATAAAATCTGTACCATAGGAAACTTTGAGCTGCTTTGGACATGCACCAGTAGAATAAGAAACATCTTTCTACCCTTACCCTTGATTTTTTTTGGCAGCATGTTAGTGAAGCTGAATTGGCTAAGTAAAAGGAAGATATTTCATACAACTTTTCTTTAAATAATATAGGGACTTAAATGAAACAGCAACTAACTGGTTAATCAAGAAGGTTTTCCAAAAGGGGGAGGAAAAAAAGGGAAGGGAAAAAAGACAGAGAGTGGGGTGAGTCAGTGATAAACCTAATAAATTTAACTGGAGGGGGGGAGCTAAGGAGAAAAGCAGTTGAAATATGATAGGTGATGGATTAATAGATTTAAAAAGAAAAGAACATGAATTGATCCTATAAAATAAGCTGAATAACAAGTTGGTTAAGAGTTTCATGAAGTAGAAGAGAAAAATTAATATTGTATGATTAATTAAGACCTTATATCCAGAGACACAAACAAAAGCAACTACAGGAACTCCTCAATTTACAACCAATTGCTTAACAACTGTTTCAAGTTATAATGGACTTCCAAAAAGCTACTTTTGATTCATTCTTGAAATTATGACTGCCTCACATACACACAAACACTCACTTACACACACATATACCTTATGATCATTTAATCAAATTTCAGAAGCTTGACAACTGGCTCACATTCATGACTGGTTGCAGCATCCTGCAGTCATGTAATCACAATTGTAAAAAATTGTTGCTATTTTCCAACAGAAAATGGCAAAAAAAAAAACCCCCACCCATTTGATAGTGACTTATGACTGAAATTCTGGGCTTCGTTTTGGGCATAGCTCAAGGGCTACCTGCATTCCATTTATGAAAGGTTACCTATTTGGTAGCTAATATAATTCAGTTATATTCAGTTGAAACATCAATTTTCAAATGATTTTTCTGAGAATGTATGGCCAGAAGTCAAAGAAATTAGTCAGGCTTTAGCTTTCTTGGATAATATGTGATAAAATAAATATTTGGGAAAAGTATATGATTCTGTATATTCAATATTCTAACATCTTTGAGATCGCTTTTTTAATTTTACAAACTACATATGAATAATCCCTTACAAAAGTAATATGTTTTAATTTTTCAATAAGGATCTAAATCAGATACGCTGACTGCCAATCAACAAATTGTTTAGTGCTTATTTTTATATCTTTTAAAATATGTTTTTTGACATTAATGACTTGGTGCTTTCTTAGGAAATCTATGAAAAAGTAAAAAACTAATCAGGGCCTCATTGTGCCATTTATAATATATGTGAGCTATTAAAATGTATCCTTATATGGATTATAGTTTTCAAAACATTATTTTCATTCCAGTTACCAATAATAGCCACTGTTACCCACTACACATATTTTGTATAAATAAATGGTTAGAAAAGAACCTCATTTTCAGAGTTCTGCCAAATAAAATAATTAACAGATTGTTTCTAAAATAATAAGTTGGATAAATACAAAGAATGAACACAATAAACAGAACAGCAAGTATGTGTTCAACAAAGATGCAACATCTTCAAAAATAGATGGAGTGCCATTCAGTGCACTGCATGCTTCATATTCTATTACATATTCTATTAGTCCATTAAATCCAATAGATTTAAACATTCAGTATTAGCAAATATTCTACATATAATTGTCCAAATGTTTGTTTGATAATGTTACATCTTCCCCGATACAGTTGGAACATATAACAAAGTTGCCCTGTAAAAAGTTTTATACTGGAGCTAGAAGTGTTGGCAAAATGCCATGATTTTATTTATATGATGAATTGTGCATTGTAATATCATGAAGCCATATCTAATTTTTAGTAATTTTGTAAGATGTCATGATTAAAATACAAAAGTGAAGTTTTTACTGCAAGGTTGTAAAGTCATTTCCCCTCCTATCTGCAGAAATTCATGGCTGGAACTGAAGCAATGGAATTGACTCACAGATATAAATTTTCTGATCTTAATCTGGTTTAGCCAGCCCCTAAATAAGATAAGGTTAATAAACAAGGAATATATTTAAAAACCATGACTCAGTTGAAAATGTATGAACTTTCCAATAGTAATAAATTTTAATTAACCATTTAATGAAATAATAAAATAAAGATATGTCAAATGTCAATGCTAATGGTGAGAAAAAAAATAAGATTTTAGAGTCCACAATTCTTGATGAAATTTTAAAAAGAAGAAATACTAAAAAATTAACCAGTTGTCAAAGAGTCCACTGCCTTGACCTGAACTTTTCAGTTATTTTATATTACAATATTCAGCATAGGAATAGAAATTTCTCCAGCTATTGATTTTTATCTTTTGCTGTTTTGTTCTCCAGGGAAGTCAACTGAAGAGTAACATCATAGTATTTATAGGGTGTTTCTTATTAATGTGATATAATCCATCTTTGTTAAGTTCAATATAAGTGATAGGTGACATTTGGCAATGTATGATGCGATCACTCTGCTACCATTTCTGTAAATCAGAAGCTGTTCCTTTCTGTTGGGCAGACAATTGATCAGTTACTTGCTATATTACTGATTAAATTCAGATTGTCAAGCAAGAGACAAATAATGTATTTGTATATTATATTTCATTAGTGCATATTTCATTTAAATATGCTAGTCACTTGAAAATTGAAGATCCTATTGCTTCATGAACAAGATCTAATGCATATAAAGAGTGCTATGTGCATTGAGTGACTGCCCTCAGTGTTTTGATTTTGCTTGTGACCTAAGTGTGTTTGTGCATGATGGCATTTAGAAGATGTGCTAATTTATTGGTTTGTGGTAATTTTTCTCCCACACTTCTCTTATGTCCATAGTCAGCATTTAATATGCATATTCTGCAAGAGAATATTATCCTCCTTCCACCCCCCCCCATGATCCTTTGTATAAGATTACAATTCCATCTTTACTGTTAAGAAAAGCAATCACAATAGCTCCACAGATCCTAGGTGGAAAAACAGTTAACCTACAAAATTGATTTCTCAGAGACTGCAAAACTTGATGGCATATCTCACCTGCCTTTCTGTTTTATTCACCAAGGAATAAAATATTGCCATTCTGAGATTTAAATTTATAATTAATCTTCTATATATTAATTGGTATAAATCAAAGATCTTTTAAATGTAGCACATTTATTGTAATAGTATGCAGTGAAAGTGATATACAGTGGTATCTTGGTACTTATACCGGTAGTTAATTGGTTCCAGGAGGTGCAATGAGTACTAAAAATGATGAGTACCAACATTTTCCCCCCATAAGGAATAATATAGTGAGTCACAAGGCAGCCGACACCAACAAGTTCTAGTTTGTTCATTGAGTACCAAACAAAGGATGAGTACCAGGATAACATTTTCATGTCAAAATATATTGAGTACCAAATTCAATGAGTTTAAAGCAGTTGAGTACCGAGATACCACTGTAATCAGATAATACTATCCTACAATTTATAGGATAACTTAATTTTATATTGTATAAAACATGAATTTAAATATTAAGTTATACTTTTATTGTGCCATTTATACATTTTTCTTAATTAAAACATGTATTTAATGATCTGCTGTGACAGATGTTGGATCTGTGGAGGGTCTAGCATATCATAGGGCTTGGGATACTTTGTACTGGACCAGCTCTACTACATCTTCTATTACAAGGCACACAGTTGATCAGAAACGAAGAGGTGCTTTCAACAGAGAAGCAGTAATAACGATGTCTGAAGATGATCACCCACATGTATTAGTCCTTGATGAATGCCAAAAGTAGGTATCATGTTCCTACATTTTTTACTGGTTATGTACATTCTTACTAACAATTGCATTGTGAACATATGACTTCCTTTCTTCTTTCTTGAGCCATTGTATTCAAAAGTGTGATACAAAAAGATACCTTTTGGGATTACAGTCAAAATGTTTTCTTTCATTCTGTTGATTATTAGAATAGTGTTTTTCTATTGGTTTCATTAGTATTTGTTTCATATAAAATGTTCTATCATGTTGGTCAGGGAATGAGTTATCCATTAATACAGGATGCTTAAGCATGATCTGACTTCACTTATTTTTTCATTTATTCATCCGTCTCATTCTATAACCATGCTAGGTAGAAATTGAATTCATGCTGAAGTATTATGTACTTTGTGATCAATCCACTAGGGTTTTTTATTCCCAATAGTTCTCCAAAGAGTGATGGCAAGAGTGACATTTTGTTATAGTGCTTGAATGTTGGACATTAGATGATTTTTTTCCACATAAACACACAAAAGTAGCTGTTAAGTTATTTCTGAGCATTTTAATATAAGATAATAATTACTTTTCCTTACATTTACCAAACTTCTGTGCTCTCAAATTTTCCCTTGTATTTGCCAATTGATGGTCTATAGCTCACAAAATATGGTCTTCTGTCGTACCTTTATTTTTTATTAGTATCACTCCATGAAACACTAGTTTGCAACTTGTTGATGTATCATTACTTGTGATATATATATATATATATATATATATATATATATATATATATATATATATATATATATATATGTGTGTGTGTGTGTGTGTGTGTGTGTGTGTGTGTGTGTGTGTGTGTGTGTGTGTGTGTGTGTAAAATGTACATTATTTGTAGGTGAAATGTATTTTTAACATAGAAATTATGTTTTGCTTTAAGTTTAATGTTTTGGACTAACTGGAATGAGCAGCATCCAAGCATCATGAGAGCTACATTGTATGGCAAAAATGCACAAGTTGTAATCAGCACTGACCTCTTAACACCAAATGGACTTGCCATGGATCATAGGGCTGAGAAACTGTATTTTTCCGATGGTAGTTTGGGAAAAATAGAAAGGTGTGAATATGATGGATCCCACAGAAATGTAAGATCATAAAACCAACATTTAATAATATATTGATATTTCTATAAATAAATAACTGTAATATTTATTTTTTGCATCCTTATTACAGTATAAACAAAGAATAATAATAGTAATTTGAGGTTCTTGTTATTATAATAAATCTGTTTAATGCTTATGCTATAATTTTTCTATCCTTCAATCTCACTAGCACAAATTGATTTTTTTATTAATATATATGTATAATTTCTGTATAGTAATGACCAGATAATTATATTTTTTAAATTCTATTTTATCAAGGTGTTCATATGTGAGATATAATTTTATTGTGAATTTTAACATACAAACACAATGTAATTTCATCCTCATATATCCAAAAATTGTGTATATGCAATATTGTATTAACAGCATACAATGCTTCCTAAGAGATCCTAGAAAACAGGTGCAAGTAGTCTTTGACCTACTACTGGTCACTTAGCTACTATTCAAAGTTATGACATACGCCCCCCCAAAAAAAGATATGACCCAGGTTCAAAGTTATAGCCACCCTTATGGCCAACTGTAGGGATACAGCAGCACAGCCCCCCAACTTTCTCCCACCCATCCTGCCTGATCCTGGCAGGGCCTCCCAAGGCCTCCCTGTGCCCCTCAAGATTTCACCAAGCCTTGGCATACTCTTAAACTGGCCACTCAGCCACACAAGGGAGCCTAGAGAAGCTACCAGCACACAGAGGTCTTGGACTACTTGCAGGACTCAACCTGTTCCTCACCCAGATCCAGGGCCCAGCAACACCCAACTTACCTTTCATTTTTTGCAGAGGAGCCTGGCCAATGCCATGCAGTTTGAGGCTCAGCTTTTTTAAGGAGGCTGCTTGTCTCTTGACAACCGCATGTTATTCTCCTAGCAAGAAGTACTTCTCATGAGACTGTACTGTTTTTTAAGAAGGCTCCACAACTCCATAAACAAATGTATCCTCCTTAAAAAACAGTCTCATAGGAAGTGCTACTTTCTAGGAGAATAGCACAAGGTTGCCATGAACCTAACAGTCTCTCTAAGAAAGCTGAGATTTACATCGCATCAGCCAGGCTCCTCTGCAAAAAGCAAAAAGATAAATTTGGGTGATATGCTTCACTTAATGGCCATCACAACTGTAATGGTCAGGCTCCGTCACAGTTGTAGGTCGAATATAGTACACAAAAGAGTTTTAATAGGAAGAGTAAGTAAATGGCATCAGATAGTTTCCCATTCAAGTGTGGCTTGCATACCCTCAAGATGGAGGGTTCCTTTTAGTAACCAGCAAATGGGAAAGATTTCAAATATAGGAATTCTTTTTAATTCATTCCCACTTAGAGTCATCCCTAATTAGCTGATATTTCTCTGTGTATTTTTTTTTTTGCTCAAAACAGATAAGTTTTCTACTTCACAGATGAAGTATTTCCATATTTAGACTAGATTATACATGACGAGATACTGGAAAAACAGCTGTGTTCTGAACCATTATCTATCATTCCTTTTTATCTGACCTTGTTATTGCTACTGTAAGTTCATTTCACATATTCTAGTGATATTCAATTAATTTAATATAGAATCAAATATTCTTTCACTATGAAGGTTTCCACATTAATTAAAATAAAACAGAAATATTGGAAAATAGATAATTTTACATTTACTTAATCCCTTTATTTTTCTAATCAGGTGATAGTCAGATCTGGACCTGGCACTTTTCTCAGTCTAGCTGTATACGATGCTTGGATCTTCTGGACAGACTGGGTGAGAAGAGCTATACTGCGATCCAATAAATATACAGGTGGAGATACAAAAATGCTTAGATCTGATATCCCACATCAACCTATGGGCATCATAGCTGTTGCTAATGACACTAACAGCTGTAAGTTACCAAGTACAACATCAGTATTTCTTTACTGGTAGATTTAAAAAAAAATCAGTAAAAGGATTATTTTTGCAGTTCAATTTACTGTTCTCTTTTAGATATATAGCTTTTATTACAGAAAAAAAACAATTATCAAAGAAGTAACAATCTTAATTTGAAACAGTTTCCAAATTGTTATTTTTCTGGATGAGAAAGCATGTTCTCTTGAAAAAGTATTCAAATTTGTCCCTTGCTTGAAATGTGAAATCTATGGGAATTTTGATGAAAAGTATTTTCAATACCCATCCATTGGCTCCAACTTCCTGTTAGAGAAAAGCCCATCTACCCATCTCTTTCCCAAGGTAGCAGGCTAACAAGATAATTTGTAACCTTGTATTCAATATGTTATAATGCCATAGTAAAAAGGGCAAGTGTGTAATTAAAAATTGCCACCTGCTTCAAGCTATCTGATTTTCTTACTGTTTCATAATTATCACTTATTAGATCATCCAAGATATTTTTTATATTTTTCACTAGGTATACTTTCATTATTTCCAACTATGGTCCAAATTAATCAGTCATTTCACTTAATGTATTGACATTTCATTTCATATTCAAATCCCCCTTCCAAATTAGCAAATTTTGTTATATAAAAAGCCTGTTACCATACAAATCACATAAATTCATCAAACTATTTCATCCCTGTTTCAAATTTGTCTTTTTCTTTGCAATATAATTTATATCTATTTCATGTATATTTATTGATGATAATTCTGTTAAAATAATTAAGATATATATTATATTGGAAGTCTCCTTATTTCTACCATAGTGGAAGTTAGCATATTTCACAGGGAGCTTTAGATTACCATTGTTACACTGATGAAAAAAAAAGGAAGAGTATTTCCTGATATTTACTCTTTGACACAGATAATATGTTGTCTCTTCAGTCTCTGAACAGCCTTCAGTTGCCTTTCAGTTACCTCTCTCTTATCAGAAGAGAAGTAGTAAGTTGTTTAGCATGCAATCTAGTTTTTCTTCAGACATCATTTGTGGACTTTTTCATTTTGTATATCCTAGGTTGAATTGGAGATTTTCCTTCAGGACTACTATGAAAAATATGTGAGACACCTGTCAATTAAGTCACTTGGGTCTGCTTCAAGCTTGACTCTGGCTTTGAGGCTGATCCCATGGAAGTGACTGGTTCAGTCTGATTTGGTTATCTGGGTTGAGCTTGATTTTCTTGATTTTATTGAAATGGACAGGGTTCTTGGCATTGTTAACTCAGCCATTTCTGTGTTGAACACATGCCCCTCCTGGTTAGTAAAAGATTTCAAAGAGATGCATGATCTTTGCAGTGGTAAATTTGTCTTTGAAAGATTGGGGGAGGGTCTCCCACTACTGTTTAAAAAGGCTGTGATTTACCCTGTCTTTAAGAAGCTGTTGTTTGAACAACAACTCCATTCTTTCCTTCATAGGATAGGTTGTTGAGAAGGTGGTTGAACTGCAACTTCAAAGAATCCTGGAGGAAATTGATTATCTGGACCCTTTTCAGTCAGGTTTCATATTGGGCACAGAACCAATATGGCATTGATCATATATATGGATTACCTCTGATGGGAGTGAGATATGGATACTGTGTCCATCTTGGGTTTCCTTTATTCTTGGTAGCTTTTAATACTTCAATCACTCTATTCTTCTGGACACCTCCCAAAACTAGGAATGGGGGGAGGTCACAATTTTGCATTGGTTCTTCTGCTTTTCCCAAGACAAGTTCTAGTTTGCAATTATAGAAAGACAGATTTAGCATACAGTCCTTTTTTGTGGGGGAGGGGAGGCTCAGGGTTTAATGATATCTTATTTAAAATTTTTAATGAAGCAACTAGGTGAGATCATCTATAGCATGGTGTGAAGTATCATGAATATGATGAGAATAACCAGCTCTATATTTCCTCTATATGACCAAGGGTTATTGTGGAAGTTTTGTTTCAGTGTCTGGAGATAATGTGAGTCTGGATAAGGAAGAACAAGCTTCAATTTAAACTTGGCAAGATTGAGTGGCTATGGGGTTTAGGGGTCCATCTTTGGTAACAAACAATACCAGTGTACAATCTGGGTATTCTTCTGGACTCATGGCTCCTATTCAATGACCATAATGGAGCCGGTCCATTACAATCATAAGTCATAACAGTCATAAAATGGGTCAGTCATGTGATTGATCTGATTTTATGACTTTTTTATGGTGGTTAAGCAAACACAGTTGTAGAATAAACACCACAGTCTTAAGTGAAATGCAGCAATGTTGCCAAGCACCCAAATTGCAATCATGAGACTACAGAGAGGAGGAAATCATCAAAACTTCAGATCTAGATAGTAAGTGCCCTTTTACAGGTCCACTGTAACTTTGAAAGGTCGCAAGGTGACTGGTACAGGACTACCTGTAGATTGTAACTGTGACCGAGAGAGCTTTTGCAAAACTTCATTTTGTATAACAATTGCACCATTCCTGGATCAGGAGCCACTGTTCACAATAACTCACTTCTGAGTTGTTTAGTGCAATGTATTGTACATATATAAACCCTGAAGACCATCTGGAAACGGCAACTTGTCCAAAATGCAGTCATATCATGTAATGTACTGGCATTGCTATGTTAAGAGATCATAAATATTGAAACCAGCTGTTCTAATGCAAATTGATACTTGTTTTTATTATACAATCTTATTTCCCCACTAGGTGAATTATCTCCTTGTGCCCAAATGAATGGAGGCTGTCATGATTTGTGTCTCCTAACATCTGATGGGCATGTTAATTGTTCATGCAGGGGTGACCGCATACTTACAGATGATAACAGATGTGTATGTAAGTACAATTGTAATCCTTCCTTCCTTCCTTCCTTCCTTCCTTCCTTCCTTCCTTCCTTCCTTCCTTCCTTCCTTCCTTCCTTCCTTCCTTCCTTCCTTCCTTCCTTCCTTCCTTCCTTCTTCTCTTAGCATTAAAGATAACTAAATAAATTCAACCTAACCAAAATTTCACAAGCTTTTTCATAAACAGAGTGGAAAGAATTGAAGGGAGTTTTAAAAAATTATAGGGAAAACAACTCTGATAGATTCATCTATATAGGAATAGATTTTTTTAAGTGGTGTTCCTAAGTTTTCAAAATTCAAATTTATTCATAAACAGAATTAAAACAAAAGGCAAAAGTGTGTTATATTTCATTTTTATAAGCTTACTTATGGAGGGAAAAATCAATATAAACTTGTTCTCATTTTTGCATATATTTTCTTTCTTACATATTTTCAGTAAAAATTAAATAATGATTGTATTCCAGTTTGGATGATACTACCTGTTTTCAGTAAAAATTAAATAATGATTGTATTCCAGTTTGGATGATACTACCTGTTTTATCTAGTAACCCAACAGAAAACATGGACATCCAGAATGATTGTTGTCCTAAAAATTGTGTTGTGAATGAAATTGAATTTTTATTCAGTTAAGGTAGAAGTAACGTAAATAGTGAAGATTGTGAAAAACATGAGAAGCCTGGTACTGGAAGAGGACCAAAGGCTTATCACATCCAGCATTCCATTCATTCATTTATTTATTTATTTATTCATTTATTTATTAAATGTATATGCTGCACACCTACCCAATAGGGTGACTGCTCCCATACTGGTTTTATTTTTATTTAAATGTATTAGTCACCCAACTCAATGGACTCTGGGAAGTATATAAAACTACAAAAAAAAACCAAGAAACAAAAAAACAACATTATGTTTTTTTCTTTAGGATGAAGAAAACATTTCACTCCTCATCTCCCTCCCAGTTATGTTCCTTCAATTTCTTGTTCCCATCTTCTGGTAAATTATTGTATGCAGTTGTGCAAAGCCCCTTTATGTACTTTATGACAAAAAGATATTTTAAGGAGTATATCAATGCATTGGGAATTAAATGCTATAAACTTTGATATTTAAGTATTGAGTTGATCTAAAGCAAATTTTCATCAATAAATTAATTTACAGTCACTATACTATAATATGCATTGTTTTATGGCAAAGCTGCCCCTTTCTGGCAATATTAATTAAAAGTGAATGGGACATACAAATGATTTATACTGATAAGAAACACATTAATTAAAACTGTTGACATTATTGTAGTGCAGTGGAGTCTTAAAACAGCTGTGAAAATTATACCCTTAGAGATCAATTGATCTTGTATGGGCAGATACCTGATTTCCAAATTCCAGCTGAATCTAATTAAAATATCAGTATCTCACAATAACATTTTATTCAAAGGTAGCCTTAAAACTGTCTCACTTAGACCCATAACACATTGCAGAAAATCCTGTGTAGAGTTGATTTGCTGCAAGTTCAAAACTGTAATTAACTTGGCAACATAGCCAGGCATTAATATTTCCCAAGGGTACTCAAATGTTTAATTGACACAAATTTCTTACATGCTGGTTGTTAGGAATCTAATATACATTCCTGTATTATATAACGTTTGAAATCATGCAATAGATTGTCTATGTGAACAAAGCAATTAGAAAACAAATGTTGCTCTATTGATTCACCAGGTTGCCATCCATTTAGTTTCCAGTTCTGATTTAATTGTACAGGTTTCAGTTTGGCTCTTGAACACTAACAGACCAATTCATAAATATACCTTGATTCCAATTCCATATATATCTGTATTGATATGCCATTAGTATGGACAGAGCCCAGGATGTGTTTTGCATAGTGAGCATGATTGCCGTACATTCTCCTTTCCACAGAATGAAACAGGTGTGGTTTACGGAGACATGTTCTGAACTGCAGTGAGATGGAAAATAGATCCTTTAAAAATGGGGAGAAATAGCCTGAACAATCATTGAAATCCAAACTTATTAAGTAAAATCCAACTTTGCATAAATCAAAGCCCATTAATGGAATGGCGCCTTCAGCCTACAACTCCTGCATCTCTTTTGAATCTGCTCTGAATCTTTACAGAGTGTCTGAAATAGATTGTGAGCCTGTCAAAAGTGACAGACAGTTTCCCATTGTATAAAACATAACAACTTTTGCTAATAGAAACACTGCTAATAGAATCATATCAAAGCATTCCACTCATAAATGCAATATACACTTGTGCAGCATACTATATGAAGAGAATTGAAGCAGGAATGTAACACTTACAAAATAAACATGTGAGAAGAAGCTGTGGAAATACCTATACTGGGAAATTCAAGTTCTATGATGTTAGCAACTTGTTAATAATTTGGAGTAGGGAAGGAAACTAAATAATAGAGTTGCAAGGCCCTTTTCCTGTTCCAGAGCAAGGGAAACACAAAGGATTTCATTTTTTGATAGATTACAGTTAATTATAGAAAAATGTGTGGCAAAATTTTCTGTAGGTTCATGGCTTATTGTTATGAATTTAAAAATGAAAGAAAAAAGCTCAAACTTGTTAAAGCTTCCTAAATATTATTCTATAAAAATTGCAAGTTCAATAATATATTCTTTTGCACTCAGATACATATAATAGCAAGTTTAAAGAAATAGATTGAGACGTAGCCAGGTTTAGAGAAAATATAATTTAAATATAGAGTAGGTTGAATTGACTCATAATTGGTCCCACGGTCCTTTCAGTTCTTTGCTCAACACCACCATTCAACTCAGAACTAGTATCAGAAATTCACTGGGCACAAACCACTTTAAGAAAGCAAGCAAGTTTTGGCAAGAAAATTGTATGAGTATCAGATACTGCCTGGTGTCTCAAAGTTGTACACAGAAATAAGGCAACTAAAGAATTTAAGAGACAGGGAAAACAGGATTTTGATCCTGTAAATGTGATCCTGGCATCAGAAAAGATTGGGAGGTCATGCTAGAAAGCATTATGAAATCTTGGAAGTCTTAGGTTGAATTTCAAGTTAAAATGACATCCACAAGCTTTCTTTGTGCCCAGAAAAGACGAACATTGTCCGTGCTTAAATATAATAATAGATTTTGGAATCAAATCAATCTAAAATGGAATAAAAGCAATTCAATTGATTGTTAACAAAGGAATCAGTGGATTTCAAAAAGGAAGCTGACTACTAGACTGAATTAAACCTAGCTGAATAATCAGAAAAGAAATATTATTGAAATAGTGTGGATCCTGTTATGGACAACAAACATTATTGTATAGTTAGCCAATCTATCTTGTATTGTCACCATTTAAGAATTGGGACATTTTGCCTCCAAGATAGTTAGAAAATTAGTTAGCTAGCTAGACAATGACTTGGAAACATGTATGCATTTTTATGTATCTTCAATCCTTTGGGAGCAATTCCCTGCATTTGTTCAATAGAGAATATACCATCATTAGATTCTACTCTACTAACTGGTACGTGTCTGAAAAGTCCAGAGTTTTAATTCCCTGGTAACAATACAAATATTTCACTATTGTGTAAAACCAATATGGATAGAGTAAAACCAGTATGGGTAGAGATCAATGCAATAGGTATTTGATCTGTGACATGACCTTGCCCCCAATATATATATGTCGTCTGTCAATAAGGGCGGGTTTCCAAATGGCTGGTAGGCGGGAGGTATCATCTTGTTTGTTCATGCTGTGTGGGCGTTTTTCTATCTCGATGGCTTCTCTGATTATTCTGTTATTAAAGTGTTCAGTTTTGGCGATAGTTCTGGTCTTTTTGAAATCAATTTCATGTCCTGTGGCTTTGAGGTGTTGGACCAGGGAAGAAGTTGGTTCCTCTTTTTTGACTGAGTTTTTGTGTTCTTCAATGCGTGCACTTATTTCCAGCCATTTGGAAACCCGCCCTTATTGACAGACGAGTCCATAGCACGGGGAATGACACCAGACCTACACTCACAAAAAACACACAGGATGTCACCACCACACATCCAGGTAAAAAGCAAACCCAAACCCACACCGATGAGGAGGCATGACCACAAACCAGAAGCCAGACCACAGCTGCATCATTAGCCACCTTAAACCCCTCCAATCCATACACGAAGCAAACTGACACCCACCATGAAGATGAGGCACGACCACGAACGCAAAGCCAAACAACTATACAGTTCACCATCTCTAATCCCCTTGTAACACTGATTAACCTGAGCACAACAAAGCCCCCACCCAAACAGAACACTCCCCCAGCCAATCAGAGCACAGCCAACCCCCCATCCAATCAGAGCACAGCCAAGCCCCTAACCAATCAGAACACACCTCCACCCAATCAGAACACAGCCGAGCTCCCAGCCAATCAGTTCAAACCCCCACTGGCAGTTAAAAGGAAGAAACAGCTAAAATCTCACATTGCTCCTAGAAGCAGAAGCCGAAAGCACCAGCCTGAAGATGACGAATGAGACTTCGTCAAAACGTCGCCAAGACACTTCAAATTCTACGTGGGAGAAAACCCGAAGAACCAAAGACCTACGGGTTTTCTCCCACGTAGAATTTATATATATATATATATATATATATATATATATATATATATATATATATATATATATATATATATATATATATATATATATATATATATATATATATATATATATATATATTATCATAAAACCAAGAAATTATAGAAAAATTTACCTGTCATTTAGCTCAGTTAATGAACTGAAAACATATGTAGACAATTAACTAAAATGCATGAACTTACACATCTCAGGTCAAATAGACAAATATTTTTTGCATATTCACTTTTAGATGCAGTAGTGATGCCTTTTTTCTTCTCAAAATAACATGAAAGCATTTTACTTTTTAAAAAAAAAAATCCTTCCCACATTCCACCTGTGGTATCTTTTCCATACAACTTTATATATACTTATATATCTCCACATATGACGTTCCCAAATGACTGTCTTAAATAAATAGAATGTGAAATGATTCAGATACATAGCTACAATGTATTTAAGCTGTCATATCAGGACAAGTTCTCCTTCCTTTTTTTGGGTCCCATGTTAATAGAGGGAAGGGAAAGTTCATTGAAAATTTAACAATTTATTTGTGAGAAATGAAAAGTGATACCATCTGATTTTCCTGCCTCGTCAGTTTCTAGCACAAGAATACTCCCTCCTGTTCAACAATATCTCCTACTTCAGAAGGCTAAATTTTTGAGACTGTGGTTGGCTTTTATGCCATTAACTTTGAAGTGAACATCTTTTCTTTTTTTCAGCTAAAAACATGTCTTGCAATTTCTACTCTGAATTTGAATGTGGAAATGGTGAGTGCATTGATTACCAACTTTCCTGTGATGGCACAGCTCATTGTAAGGACAAGTCTGATGAGAAATTATTGTATTGTGGTAAGTCAATCCACTCCATGTCCATTTCTTCCATTTGATTCTCTTGCCATCTCTTGTTTTTATGTAATGCTTTTAGCTACTGATTCATATCTGCATGCCAAAACATTTTAGCTGTAATAAAGCTGTGTAAATGACAAAAGCTATTTCTCTGTTCTAATTTATAAGAAAACAGAAACTGTCGGAAAGGTTTTAAGCCTTGCTTAAATCGGCGCTGTATATCTACTAATCAAATTTGTGATGGTAAAAATGATTGCGGTGACAGTTCTGATGAAAGTGGTTGTGAAGGTACATTTTTTTTACAGAAAAATACTTTGAATATTGATACAAATTTAAAATTAACTATTCGTAAAATGTTAATTGGAGTGGGGTGTTTGATGAAACCAAGGATTGTAATTCATTATTTGCTCAATGCAGTTAACATACATGAAAAATCTGGTCAAATAAAACATTGTTAAAAAACATAATTAACTTCACATTTATGGGATGAAATAACATGGGATCAATAACTATCATCTTAGGGCCAGTTAATAATCTGACAAGGATATCTAAATACAAAATGTTGGGATGGCAAAAAATTGATGTCTACAAACATTCATAGATACATACATACATGTTTCTAGACATCAAATTATTGCATATATATATATGACTATTGATACATATTTTAAATTATCTATAATTAAAATGTTAATTGGAATGAGATGCCTCTGTCTGTCTGTCTGTCTGTCTGTCTGTCTGTCTATCAATCTATCCTCGTCAATGCAAAGGGTTTTTTTTTAAAAAAAAATTTTTACCTTTTCCCCTGCCCATAAAAATACCCTCTTTCTCTTTCCTTTATAGTTTCTGGATGTTCTTCTATGGAATTCCGCTGTTTAGATGGAACTTGCATTCCAAAATCAGCTCAATGCAATCAGATTGTGGATTGTTTAGATGCTTTGGATGAGAAAAATTGCAGTAAGGAACTCTGCTTTTTAATTAATTGATTTATTCCAAGCATATAATACATTATTTTTTTCTCACTTCAGACCAATATACATACTTCATGTATAATTAATTTGCATTTTATATAATGCAGCAGAGTTTACATAAACAACAAGCTCAATGGAACTTGGTACATTGAACATGATAAGAATATATCCTGAGTTTGATCAATGACAGGCAATATAATGTTTATAAATTGAACAATATGTATAAGATAAATTCCAGTAATGAGATCAAACTTTAAAAAAAATATTATAATATATGATAATTGCATTTTATGTTCTCAGATAATACAGATTGCAAAAATTTCTATAAACTTGGAGTAAAATCTTCAGGATTTATTAGCTGTAACTTTACTTCACTTTGTATACTACCAGAATGGCTGTGTGATGGATCTAATGATTGTGGAGACTATTCAGATGAATTAAAATGCGCAGGTAATTGGGGAAAGATATTTTTTTCATAATAATGAACTCTATTGATTACTGCCATTTTTGTTTATTGTACAATTTATATTCATGATACCATGATAACTAGAAATACATTGCTTCTTTTATTTTACTGAAGTTCGAAATAAGCATACATGTGAAGAAAATTATTTTGGCTGTCCTAGTGGTAAATGTATTCTGATTTCCTGGGTATGTGACGGTCAGAAAGATTGTGAAGATGGTAGTGATGAATTACTCTGTGGTGAGTATTTTATCATTAATCCATGAACATTTTTTGCAAAAGAGCTGTTGATAATGAGTTTTCAGAGCACATTACAGGATAATTAATTTTTAAAATCAAAATCTAAATTAACATCATGACATTCTGACAAATTTATATGGGTTAATAAATCAAAATAATGTTGGAACCAGATCTAAGCATATATGAATTCTTCTAGCATCGCAAGAAGAACAGTTCAATGGTGACCATGAGTTGGGAGTGAAGGAGGTTCCAACTGATACAAGCAGCATTGTGACATCAGAATGGAAGCTCCGCCTTTTTATTATATGTGTTATAATAGTGTCCATCTAAAAGGGTGCTTCTTTTATCATTCTGATTGGTTTTTTTAATGGAAACTGGATCCCATAAAACTTTAATGTTACAATAATCTCACATATTATGTGCAGACTTTCATTTTTCTGTTTATAGATGTGGTTTCATTATAGTACAAATAGTTATAAAACTACTTAAACAGTCATAAACTTTTTTAAAAAAAGAATCAGATTAAATTGCATCCAAAAATGGTCCCAACTCTCTGTATCTGAACAATAGCTGAGATAAATTTGTTCAGAAAATATTTTCAGTTCATATTTAGCCCTCCAGTTATAAAGAGCATAAAATATCTTTTCACAATGCTGGCATTGGATGCATTATAATTTACATCTCCTTTTAGATTCCTCCTGTTCATGGAATCAGTTTGCTTGTTCTGAACAAAAATGCATCTCCAAACAATGGACTTGTGATGGGGAAGATGATTGTGGAAATGGTTTGGATGAAAGTAAAGCTATTTGTGGTGAGTTCTGTAATGATGCTAATTTTAAAATGTCCAAAGCTATCTAGAGATGTATTAGTGTGTCAGGAGAAAACTGTTGGATCTGCCAATGGCATGGAGCCTGTGAAATGGTTACACCTTTCAGAAGATGAAAGTTTATGTTTTTAGGGGTTTTTATTATTATTATTATTATTATTATTATTATTATTATTATTATTATTATTATTATTATTATTATTATTATTATTATTTATTTGACTTCTATGCCGCCCTATTCCGGAGAACTCAGGGCAGCTCACAACATAGTAGAAATCTACATATAAAAATACATGTATATAAAACCCCTTAATTTAAAAAACCAATCATTCAACATACACACAGACATACACTGGCTTGTTAACTACCCCAGGCCTGCCGGCAGAGGTGTGTTTTAAGTAATTTACGAATGGTTTTAATGTGTTTTAACATTTTTGTGTTATTGTTGATTATTTATTTGTATTTGTATGGGTTTTTTAATTGTATGAGCTGCCCAAAGACACATATGCAAAATGGGCAGCTATACAAATTAAACAGATGAATCAGTAAATAAATCTGGCATAGCCTGTTCCAAACTTTAGTGTAATTCAAAGTTTCTTCAGATATTAGTGCTATACTGTTTGGAAGTACTAGAACACTGATGTGTATCTTCATGAGAATATTATACAGTTTAGTCTTTCCTAATGCCGATCTTGATGATGGAAATAATAAACCAACAGTATATGCAGATCCTATTTATTTATTTATTTATTTATTTATTTAGATCCTACCTTTATTATTTTAATAAATAACATATCCAGCACACCTTCCTCCTCCTATTTTCCCCACAACAACAACCCTGTGAGGTGATTGGGCTGAAAGAGAATGACTGGCTCAAAGTCACCCAGGTGGCTTTCATGACTAAGGCAGGACTTCAACTCATGGTCTCTTGCTTTCTAGACTGGTATCATAACCACTAGACTAAACAGCTAAGCTTCATCTTAGGTTTTGTGCCCAAGTGAAAGTGATTTCTTTCTGTGAGTATGCCATGTTCATCAGTTGAGTTATTTTAAAAGAATATTTGAAAATATATTCTGTGCATCATGACAACAGGAGCTTGTTTGTTTTATATTCTTTTGTATGTGTTTCACAGGCTCAGTAACTTGTGCTCCAGACATGTTCAGCTGTTTAGATTCATATGCCTGTGTTCCTCAACACTGGCTTTGTGATGGTGAAAGAGACTGTCCTAATGGAAGTGATGAACTTGCTACTGCAGGATGTGGTAAAAGTCATTTTGCAAAATATACAAAACATATTTTCCCTTTTAGTTTTGACTAATGAGACATGTTAATGTTTGCTGTTTGTGTTTGGTAAGGCAAAAATACTGTGGTTTAATAGACCCAAAGAAATTGATCTGATTCTCAATTAGAAGCATATATGCTATGAATCCACCTGTAGGTTTTTAAGCACCCAATGAATAGGGAATTGTCTACAATGATCAACAGAAGTTTAAAGGCATATGGCTGAAATAAAATCTTGCTTCCAATCCCATATTCAGTGAAAGATGAGTCTGAATTTAAGATGATGTATTAAAAGAAAATTATTAGGAAAATTTGTATAAAAATGACAGAAATATTATAAATCCTCTCAATGCTATTCTCTGGCAGAAGTCTGGCTTATGCCTTTCATGTGTAAAATAAGTGTTACTGGTTGCGATATTTGGCTGGTGATACTTTTTTAAAAGTGTGAACTAAGGGGAAAAGAAATTATTTGACCACTTTGCTATATATAATAATAGAGATAACTTAAATCTCCACAACATTTTTGTTGACTGTTCTTATTTCTTCCTCTGTTCCACTGCACCTGGAGTCAGTAGTTTAAACTATCCCATTACAGAAAGTGTATGCAAACATGACATAATTTGCTTTTTCTCTTCCTCCTTTTCTATCATATTATCAGACTTCAAAAGTCCTGTGTCTTACAATGAAAATCCACATGGGACATCAGGAAGCACATGAAATATTCTATGCAGACAATCTTTAATGAGTGTGATTAAAATATTTGTGCCAGTTGTGTTAACATCAAATTACTTTTTGTTCTATTCCTCTGAGGGAAACCTGGTAGCAGGAGTTAAAGGATTATGATGTCTGAGATTTTTCTTTGTAAGTTTGAATATTGTCCAGTGTGGAAAGTATCTTTTATGTTTCCTTTTGCTAAGATAACTTCCTTCTTCCCCTTTTATTATTTTTCTTAGCACCCAGTAATACTTGTGATGAAAATACTTTCACATGCCACAATAAAGTCTGCATTTCTAAACTGTTTGTATGTGACCACGATGATGACTGTGGAGACAGATCAGATGAATCTCTAGAATGTGGCAAGTATCTCTGACAATTATTCACTATAAAAGAGTTCTTGAAAATTATCTAGATTTTGTAAAAAGAAAGTCAATTATAAAAGAATAAAATAATGCAAGAGAGTAACATTATTACCCCATTTTTATACATTTCTTACTGTCATTCTTAAGCTTTAAAGAAAAGTAACTATATGCTTTGAATGAAAAAAAATCCAGCAATGGCTGAAATCCTGAACATTAAATTAAAGAAGAGCTATTTAACTCTGAACATGTTTCTCCTGGCACAATTATTCAGTAAGATGCCTTGATCCATCCTTGATATGATGCAAAATAGTTATATTTGAATAATTTATTTCCCATTTATTTAATAAAGGATTTTTTTTATCTGTTCAGGTATGAATTCAGTACAGTTGGTATATTAATCCATACCAGAATAAAATTTAAAGTAAGGGCTAGCAAGGTTCATCACTTGAATTATGCTGTTTCAGTATTAGCAATATGTTAAGGTAACAAAATTTGACTGTTGTTTAGTGCAAACATATGTGTAAAGATGTATGTCAACCCAAGCTTTCAGAATTATATACATGGCTAAGTGCAAGTCTAACTAAATTTAATATGAAACAGAAATTCATTATTAATAACGAACCTTATGAATTTCTGTTCTGTTTTGTGTACTTTGCATACTATTATGCAAAATAATATTATTTTAATCTTTCTATTTATTTATTTGCTGGATCTTATATGCTGTTCCAGCCCAATAGCACATCCAATAGTGACTTCAGCAGGATCTAATTATCCTGAAGCTTTTGCATATACCTGGATTATACAAAAGATTCCAAATTATGCAAGAATTATACAAAGAGAAATTTTGCTCTGTTTGAATTCTGTACTGGGTTCCTCTTTTCCCAAAAATCTGATTCCAGAAAATTACAGTACATAATTTTCTAATTTTGCTTTTTTATATATAATTACAGTTTGCTATAATATATATCTTTGCTTTCAAGCTTTAATAATATATTAATTTATTTCAAACAAGACTGTGAGAATTTTTTTTAGATATAGACACATGTCTTTGCATCGAAATTGAGATTCTCTGCCTTATATTCTGGCAGAGAAGAATAAATTTAAAATCATTTAAAAATCATTAAAGAAAGTAAGTTAACAGGAATTATATTTCTCCTAAGTCTAAGTTGAATTCCTAAAATTTTTATATCAATACAATTTCTACTTTTTCAAAGTAAATTATTTGTACATTTGTCAATACCACAGATTGATTTCTTTGATGCCTTTTGTAATTTCCCACTAACTGAAATTAGATTTTAATAATTTAGCATATTCATTATAACAGAATATAGGCCACAAAATTTTAATGGTGAACAATGAAGTAATTGATATTATTCATTTTAGCAGTGGAAAACATATATTTCCTTACCCATAATATTTCAAAGATATAGCCAAGACATCACAGATGTATAGAGGAAGGCTTATGTAGTACATGGGCAATTTGTTATTATTAGAGTGCTCAGGATCAAATATATAATTAGCCATAATGCTTACTGCATGCTTTGGATTGGATAATTGTCCTTCAATTTTATCAAAAGTAGAATACACAAGAGTTGCAAAATCAGAAGTCTGTTTTGATCTGCTCTGTGGAATGTCTTCTATCTACTAAAGAACAGAAATCCAAGAACTTAAATTCCAATGTACAACACTAACTATGTTATGCAGACAGGTCTCAATTACACATACAGTATTCCTAGAGATCCAGAAAATTGTAAAGCTTGCTGCTATTCCTTTTGTGATTTCCCACTAACTGAAATTAAATTTTTATAGTTAGAAAGTGTGCCATATTTCTTGGCTGAAATTTTTTCTGCCATTCAGTGTAATTGCAAAACCTTCCTATCATGGAAAAGAGTCTTATGAGGCTGTAATCCTTTACTGGAATTTGTTAATTATGCACAGGCATTACCCAAACAAGCAAATTAATGGGTGAGATAATAAAAATTTTGAAATTACATTTTCTCTAGGATTTGCATCAGTAAAAGGACAAACAAGAAACTTCTGCATATATTTGTCTTACCTTGTGGATGAGACCTTGCATGCAAAGATAAATTGTAAGGCTATAAATGGTATAAATATTTAAAAACTTAGAATATATATAATTCTAAACATTTGAGATACTATTAAAAAATTTTAATCACTCTGATTTTAGACTATCGCCATTGTCATCCTGGAGAATTCATCTGTGCTGATGGAAGATGTCTCTTAAATTCTCAGTGGCAATGCGATGGAGACTTTGATTGTCCAGATCATTCAGATGAGGATCCTATTAATATAAAATGCAGAAGTGCAGGTTCAGCTTTTTAAATATTTGTGCAATTTTGCTTTTATGTCCAAAATATTAAGTATTTCTACTTGCAGACTATTGACAAAGCATGCTGGTTGGGTAATTCATCAATTCCCTCTTCCTGTAGCCCCATATTGCAGATCTCTGAATCCAGATGGACTTCTTTCTTTTCCTCAATTCATCACTTGGTAACTGACACATTTTGATCCAAAGCACGTGCAAAGGAAGAGAGATTGAAAGATAGAAAAATATTCAGGCTCAAAAGAACTAAAGTTGGATCTCTTTCAGGGGTGTAGGGACTCTAGACTGATTATGCATTTGACTCCACATCATGTTCAGCCTGGTCATCTTCTGCACTTTAAAAGTTATAAAGTCAAGGCATTGGTACCTATTGTTACTCCTGTGAGATAATCCATACAAGGAATACTAACTTTATCTTTATTGTAATGTTACGTTAACAGTATCTTGCAAGGTTGAAAATATTTATCCACTCCTTCTCCTTTACTCTTTGAAAAACTAGAGAGGACCCATTTTGAAATGCCTCCCACACCCCCTCTCTTTCTGTGGACTGAAGTATATTTTACATGACAGGGGTCTACTCTGTGGCTCTTCCTCCTTTCTCTCAAGGTCATTTCTCAGATACTATTGCACTTATAGAGAGTAAGGAATTCACAGTAGGGAAGGAGGAGGTAAACAGATTCAGTCTTGAAAGATTTATTATAGATAATTTGAATAAAAGTAGTTTTTGCCCACCTGTGGAATTGATTTCCTGGTATGGTCTACCTAAAGAGCTGACAATACTTCTAAACTTAAGGCCAGCCCCAAGTCAACAGGAAGAGAAATCCACCATAAACAAAGTTTCGTATTTAAAATAATCAAGCGTTATATTTAGCAAATGTACCATATAGACAGTTACTAAACTCCTGTTTTATTGAAATGAGTGCTCTATGTTCCATAAACATTAATACTTCTAGATTGTATTGTTTTAAATGTTTATAAAAAATGATAATAATTTACAAATATTATAACATTTATACATGTTGTATAAATATTTTAAAGCTATATCAGTACATGCAAATGTATAATTTGTTTGTAAATTAAACTGTAGATCATAGTTTAAAACCTGATGAATAGTTACATACTTCTTGCATTCTGTTTCCTTTTACCCATTTATTTCTTATTTTTAGAGCAGTCATGCAACAATTCCTTTTTTATGTGTAAAAATGGCAAGTGCATTCCCCAAGAAGATGTTTGTGATGCCAAACAGGATTGTGGTGATGGGTCTGATGAGAGAAATTGCCACATAAATGAATGTCTGAGTAAGAAAGTTAGTGGCTGTTCTCAAGACTGTCAAGACCTTCCTGTTGGATATAAGGTTGGTAGTTTAAAAGTTTAAAATAATACACTATATTCTATTCTATTCTATTCTTAATTCAAGAACATGCAAACTTCTGTTTAATTTTAAAGACTAATATCATCAATTGAATGTACTGAGAAAAAAACAAATAACTTTAAAGTAGATGGCTATGCCAATTTATGTGTCTAATATATAATTTTAAAAATTATGTGTTTGTTATTGTATTCTTTTATGTTTAAAGTTAATCTCACATCATTTAGTGGGAGGAAAGACTTGATGCATTTTTACAATTGAACTACTGTAAAATAAGTTTATTTATCTTTCAATTTCTATAGCTGCTCATATCAGACAATGACTGTAGGTGACTTACAATTCAAAAAATATAATGCACTAAAACTAAAAACATTTTAAAACAATAAAAAAAGAAAAGATCCAAAATAAATATAGACAAATCCACAAATCAGTTAGTAGCTGAAGCATCAAAAATACCACAGCAAATATAAAAATTTTAATGTTCTTCTAAATGATGCCTAATAAACATTAAACTTCCTAAATCTGCTTATGAGAAGAAATTCCAAATTTTGAGGTTATTACCCAATGAACTTTCTCCATCACCATTGATCCTAATGCTTGTAACTTTCCCATTTCTCATATCAAGAGGTGAAGTTACAGAAGAAAGTAATACCTGTTTGGTTCAGTAAAAACAATATAATTTTGTTAGAAATTGCCAGGAAAGAACCTATAGCTTTCCTATCACCTGCCTAGTGTGACTGTACCCCAAAGCTGTTGGACTTTGTAATTTTAAGAGCCTTGAATAAATGCTTATTTAAGTGTCCATTTAAATATGACTTAATGGTGTGCTTTTCCAGCATGACCACATTTTGAATAGGATTTTTTAAAAAAAACCTAACCTGGTAAATTAAAGATGAATTAATTTTATCTGGTCTATTTTTGTTGCTGTTTCATGAGTTTATCATGTTCTATTTTAAGTCTCTCTGCCTTCTAACTTTAACTTGGAGAATGTCAAAATGTTCACTGTAAGTCCTCTCCCCCGAGACCTTTTGTAATTACTGGGGCATGATGGAAAGATGCAAATTCTGTTTTGTATTGATTTAATGCATTTACAGTCAAAGTGATCTCAGACAAAAATGTTCAGAATAATACATTAAAGAGAAATTTGAAAAACACTTTCAGAGTTTAAATCTTGTCACTTATTTTGTAGAACTGAACTTATATTACTTTCTTCAGGATTCTTAATGAGGCAGAACCTCTGCTTCTAAAACACTATCCCCTAGGTTAAGGCTGTTACTGTATGTCAGCAAAAGAAATGGAGCTATCAATTTGCCTGGTAATAGGTGCAACTTTAAATCCTTTCTTCCTCTCCTCTTTCAGAAAACATAAGGAAAGTTTGTTTTAAAAAAACAGTTTTTATGGAAAAGCTTCCTCCTTCCATTATATATTCAAGATGGACAGTGATTAATATTTATATGTTATGTGTAAAGGTGTAGGTCTATACATATGTTGTATATAGTATATTTAAATGTGTGTTATGTATGTGTACACTTTGAGAGCAAGCAACTAAATTTCATTTTTAATGTGTGCCATTGTGCCCACAGTAAAAAATGACAATAAAGGTTATCTATCTATCTATCTATCTATCTATCTATCTATCTATCTATCTATCTATCTATCTATCTATCTATCTATCTATCTATCTATCTATCTATCTATCTATCTATCTATCTATCTATCTATCTATCTATCTATCTATCTGAATCCAGAGGGAATGACAACTGATTAATGAAAAATGGAACAAAAAAAATTCAAACTGAGGAAAAGATTCATCCCTCTTTTCATCTACATTTTTTCCCTAGGAACTATTTATTTATTTATTTATTATTCGGATTTGTATGCCGCTCCTCTCTGAAGACTCGGAGCGGCTTACAACATATATATATAAGCAATTGAACAAATCCGAACAACATTAAAAATACAAACCCCATACATACTCATCAATCACACCACAATCAACAATCATCCCCAGGCCTGCCGGCAGAGGTAGCCAACTTTATGAAAGAAAAAAAGAACCTGTTTCACCTTTTTTATATACATATACATATTTTTGCTGTGAAATATTCCAGAAAGCCAAACAATTAAGTAAATTATAATACTGTGAAATATTGCCTACGTGAGTGTTGGAAAAAAGCTCAAAATGAGCAATGGGCTTTTTTTTTGAATCCTGAGATTTTGATACCTGCTTTAAAAACATCTCAGCAAAATTGATATGCATTAACCAAGGCAGATAAGAAGGTGCAAACAGCCCTAGCCTTTACATGCTTAACACATAATGTGCTTTATTTTTCTTTATAGTGTAAATGTTGGCCTGGTTTCCATATGAAGGAGGATGGCAAAACATGTGTAGACATTGATGAATGTTCATCTGGCTTTCCGTGCAGTCAGCAATGTATCAATACATATGGGACTTACAAATGCTTGTGTATGGATGGTTATGAAATGCAACCTAATGCTCAGCAAGGCTGCAAATCCCTTTCAGGTAAACCTTTTCAGCTACAAAACTATTAAAGTCATAGTCCAATTAAGCATAAAAAATAGGACTTCATTTTTAAGGGGTTAAAATACTTATTTGCAACTATAGGTTTTAGCAAAATACATATGTAAAATGCAGCAATCGAATCACTTTACTACATCCCCTCTAATCCAAACAGTACCATTTGTCAGCATGCTTTTGTATGTTCCTTGCCATCATTGCAAACAATGCAATTGTGTCAATACATGTTTGTCTTCATTGGGCAACAAAAAACTGTTCTGGATTGATTGTATTGGATTAACAAGGATATAATAAATTAGTTCTAGGTTCTTGATAGAGTTTGCAATATACTAGGTCAGTGGTGGTGAACCTATGGCACGGGGGCCAGAGGCTGCACTCAGAGCCCTCTCTGTGGGCACATGTGCCATTGCCCCAGCCTTGTCTTCCCCCTGTGACCCCCTCCTCACCAGCAGCCCTCCTGGAGAAGAGTCGCCCCCGAGCGTGGCCCATGTGGAGCAGTGCAGTTAAGGACATGGCAGCCAGGCAGCATAGACAAGACTCTGCCCTCATGCCCCATTGCGCACAGTTGATGATGCGGGGCGTGGGCAGAGGGAGTGGCTGCCATGGCACTGCTGGGCGATCTGCGGCGGGCCCTGGAGGTGGTGAGTGGCCCTGCGGGCAGGCGGGGTGGGGACAGAGTGGGGCGGGGCAAGGGGTGGAGCAGGGGTGGGGTCAGTTTTGGGGCACTCTGTCTCTAAAAGATTTGCCATCACTGTATTAGGTAATGGGTCAGATATTCCACCTGTACATTTTTACATATGCATAAGCATAGTGCAGTTAGTAAGCTCTGTATCTTCCATCCAAATAAGCTGTTGGCTTATTTGAAAGCAAAGTTCTGCAAAAACTTGTCTCAGGTAATGGGATATAAGCAGTGGTGGGATTCAAATATGTGAACAACCAGTTCTCTGTGTGGATGCCGCTTCTGGAAGTCCATTCTGGGCCTGGGCAACAAAAAATTAGCTACCAGTTCTGCCAAAGTGGTGCGAACTGGCTGAATCCCACCACTGGATATAAGTGACGGTAAATAGCGTAACATTCCCTGTCCTTCTTTAATGAGTTGGTACCACTTAGCAAACTTACACCCCTGCTCTTTATCTTGTCTAAAATCCTTAAAAAACAAGTTAGTCCCTCAAAATTGTATAGCAATTTATGTCATTCAGAAGTTCTTGATCTAGCAAAAGTTGCGAGATTAATTTTAGATTTGTTTCATTCATTTGTTTTCATTGCATTGTTTATGAAAGCATTGTTTTCCTAAATAATTATCAGGCATAAGGGCTAATTTCCAATAATATTATTGCTTTCTTTACCCTTATGTTTACTGATGGAGGTGGAAAGGGGGGTGGGATTTTTTTTCCTTGATTATAAAGCACATTAATAAATTAAAGAAATTCACATTATTTATTTATGTATTTATTTCAATTCATGTGTCTGTCCATCTCTAATTCATCACTTTGGGCAGCTAAGAACAGGAACAAAGTAAGGTGAATACAACGGGTAGAACTAGTATTGTTCTAGTAACTAGTAAGAGTTACCCCAAAAATAAGCCCTAGCTTGATGTTTTGGGGGTAGGCCCAATTTAAGCCCTACCCCAAAAATAAGCCATAGGTTTGGGGTGAGGTGCACACCTAAAAATCAAGCTAGGGCGGGGGTTGGAGGGTGGAGCTTACCATTGCAGCCAGGCCTTCCGTGGATTGACACTCCTCTTCGGCCCACTTCTGCGGCCAAAGGAGCAGCTTCATTCTGCAGCTGACAATGGAGCTCCGGCCTGCATTTTGGAGAGAGACCTTTCTGGAAGGCCTCTGCAGCCGAGAACCAACCTGGGCTGCAGAAGCCTTTCCAGAAGGCCTCCGACTGCAAAATGCAGGCCAAAGCTCCATTCTCAGCTGCAGAATGAAGCTGCTCCTTCGGCCGCAGAAGAAGTGGGCTGGCTGGGTGGGGTTGTTGGTGCTGGCACCATGAGGTGAGTGGAGAAGACACCCCCCCCAAAAAATAAGAATTGGTGCCTCTTTTGGAGGCAAAAAAATAAAACAATAAAAAAGACCGGGTCTTATTTTCAGGGAAACATGGTAGTTACATATACATTCCAAAGTGTATTAACACTAAAAAGTCCATATATTTTTTTCAGAACCACTGTAGTCAACACACACTAATTGTTGGAAATTAAAATATGCATTAATTTTGAATCAAATGATTCTAACTTTTTTTATGTCAGGTATTACTTATTATCTATTTGGTCCTTGAAAGCCAAGCTGTGTTTATAAATTCATTTTGGAAGTGAAATCATAGAGTGTGTTAATACTTCCCCTGTTTCAAAGGCTATATTAAAGTACTCTAAAAAGGTGCTAATTAAATCTCCTGTTCAGCTTATGTCTAAAATTTGATCTTGTTTGAAGTATTATGCTTTTAATGTTTTTATCTATACTAATGATAATAGCATACAGCACTTAATTTTTCACTGTTTATGTTTCAATTCCAAAGTTTCATAAATTAAGTAAAAAAAACTATCATTTTTTCCTATAGATGAAGAGCCATTCTTAATTCTGGCTGATCATCATGAAATACGAAAAATTAGTACTGATGGATCCAACTATACTTCAATGAAACAGGTATTCTCTAAGTCACTCAAAGGATCCCTAGACAGTGTACAGAAATCATAAATCTTTTTAAAAAGGTACAGTGACCATAAGCAGTACAGCATCATCATAAGGAAATGTCAATGCAGAAGTGAATAAAAATATTTTAGATGGGCAACAGGATTAACTCTTTTTCTCAAAGGTTATATACTTAGCATATGAATATACATAGGGTGTACCACTGAAATCAATTCTGTGTGCATGTTGCAACGAAAGTTAGTTGCCTGTATAACCTGACAGGAGTTTCTTTAAGTGAGTATGTTGTATTTTAATATACAAGTATTCTAATAATCAGAATTTTTATGGACATAGGGAAATAAAACAATTTGTGATTTTTGGTTTTGAAATGTATTACATATTTAAATGCAATTTTTGCAGGATTTTTAAGATGACAGGCTAATACAGAACTAAAGAGAAAAGAATTTTTAAGTAAATAACATAATGTTGTTGACCAAGAACATAGTGCTTTGCTCCCTTTTACTGAATGGATCTGTATTTATTTACTTTGGCTTAATCCTACCTGTTTGTTTCTTCAGTATCGTTTATCATTATTTCGGATTTCAAATCACAGGTTTCTCTGTAATTGTTTCTGAACACATTCCTGTAAAGAAAATGCTATCAACCTATTTTAAGTAACATGTGCAACTTGACTAGATTTGGTGGGGATCCTATAATCTAATCATGGTTATCTGCAGAAACTTATTGTTAATTATCTACTGTGCTTTAGAGATTGAGAAGAACAAAAAGAACAAAGATTTAACCACTAAGACCAAAATATTCTTCTACTCAATTATAACTTAATGTTATAGTTACCGAATGTTCCCTCCAAAAACTTGAAGAATTCTAAAGCAAGATAGTTTCTTTACACAGCCCACCTAATATGCTTATAGTTCAAGCAGTCAAAGTATATTATATCCTTGAAAAATTAAATGTGTGCGATCATGAATATATGTTACTAATATATTTCTCAAAGATCACAAATGATCCCTCCTTCAGTATATTTCATACAGAATCATCATGGTAGCCTACTTTGGGGGGAATTTAAAATAGCATGAACAAATCTACTCCATATCAAATTGAAAATACCTGGAGTGGATGCTCCATTCTGGCTTGAAGATCAATATCTGAACACAATGATAATAATAATAATGATAAAGTTGGAAGGGACCTTGGAGGTCATCTAGTCCAACCCCCTGCTCAGGCAGGAAACCCTATACCATTTCAGACAAATGGCTGTCCAGTCTCTTCTTAAAAACTTCCAGTGTTGGCGCATTCACCACTTCTGGAGGCAGGTTGTTCCACTGGTTAATTGTTCTAACTGTCAGGCAGTTTCTCCTTAGTTCTAGGTTGCTTCTCTCTTTGGTTAGTTTCCACCCATTGCTTCTTGTCCTGCCTTCAAGTGCTTTGGAAAATAGCTTGACTCCCTCTTCTTTGTGGCAGCCCCTGAGATATTGGAACACAGCTATCATGTCCCCCCTCGTCCTTCTCTTCGTTAAACTAGACATACTCAATTCCAGGAACCGTTCCTTATATGTTTTAGCCTCCAGTCCCCTAATCATCTTTGTTGCTCTTCTCTGTATTCTTTCTAGAGTCTCAACATCTTTTTTACATCGTGGTGACCAAAACTGGATGCAGTATTCCAAATGTGGCCTTACCAAGGCATTGTAAAGTATTAATACTTCACGTGATCTTAATTCTATCCCTCTGCTAATGCAGCCTAGCACTGTGTTGGCTTTTTTGGCAGCTGCAGCACACTGCTGACTCATATTTAAGTGATTGTCCACTAGGACTCCGAGGTCCCTCTCACAGTTACTACTATTGAGCAAGGTACCCCCTATACTATACCTGTACATTTGGTTTTTCTTGCCTAAATGTAGAACCTTACTTTTTTCACCATTGAATTTCATTTTGTTAGATAGCGCCCAGTGTTCAAGTCTGTCCAGATCCTCCTGTATCCTAAGCCTGTCTTCTGGAGTGTTGGCTATTCCTGCCAGCTTGGTGTCATCTGCAAATTTGATGAGTTCCCCATCTATCCCCTCGTGCAGATCGTTGATGAAGATGTTGAAGAGCACTGGGCCCAGAACAGAGCCCTGGGGCACCCCACTACACACTTCCCTCCATATAGATGTGGTTCCATTGAGGACCACACACTGAGTACGGTCGGTCAGCCAGCTACAAATCCATCTGGTGGTGATGCTGTCTAACCCGCATTTTTCTATCTTCTCAAGTAGTAGGTTGTGGTCTACTTTGTCAAATGCCTTACTGAAGTCCAAGTAAATTATATCCACAGCATTCCTCTGGTCCACTAATTTTGTCACTTGGTCAAAGAATGCAATAAGATTTGTCTGGCATGATCTGTTTTTGACAAACCCGTGTTGGCTTTTAGTAATGACTTTGTTTGCCTGTAGGTGTTCGCCGATTCGTTGTTTGATTATCTTTTCCAGAATCTTCCCAGGTATTGAGGTCAGGCTGATAGGTCTGTAATTTCCTGGGTCCTTTTTCCCCCCTTTTTTGAAGATGGGAACTATATCAGCTCTTTTCCAGTCCTCTGGTAGTTCCCCAGTGCTCCAGGATCTTTGAAAAATATAGTTCAGTGGTTCTGAGATCACATCTGCCAGTTCCTTAAAAACCTTGGGGTTTAATCCATCTGGTCCTGGTGATTTGAACTAATCTAAGCTGGACAGGTGTTCACTTGCCATTTTCTTGCCTATCTTAACTTGTATTTCTATTTTGTTTTTTATGGCACTATTTTTGATAGGTTGGTCTGTTTTTTTTCCTTTTGTGTAAAGACAGATGCGAAAAACAAGTTAAATAGTTCTGCTTTCTCCCTGTTGCTTGTCACCTTCTTGCCACTTTCACCCACTAATGGACCAATCGTTTCCTTCACTTTTTTCTTGTTCTTTACATGTTGAAAGAAGCTTTTTTTGTTATTTTTGACTTTGGTTGCAAGCCTTAGTTCATTTTGAGCCTTAGCTTTCCTCACTTCAGCTCAGGCTATTTGCTGATATTCTGACTTAGTTATGTGTCCCTCTTTCCACTTTCTATACTTCTCCTTTTTATCTTTCAATTGATCAGAGAGTTCTTTATGCAGCCATGCTGGTTTCTTTTGAGAGCTTTTATTTTTCCTCTTTGTTGGTATTGTGCTAGTCTGGGCCTTTATTATCTCAGTTTTCAAAATTTCCCAAGCCTCTTGAGTTGTTTTCCCCTGGAGGATTCTCATCCAGGGAATCCTTCCCAAACCCTCTCTAAGTTTATTGAAATTAGCTCTCTTGAAGTCCAAGACTCTAGTTTGACTGTGTTATATTGCTTGGGCTTCCATAATGTTGAATTCCAATATTGCATGATCACTTCCTCCCAGGGTTCCTATGGCTTCAACACCTTCTATCATTTCATCTGTGTTAGTGAGAATTAGGTCCAAAATGGCTACTCCCCTAGTTCCCTTCTTGACTTTTTGAGAGACAAAGTTGTCTGGTAGGTTTGTCAGGAATCTGTTTGATCTTCCACTTGGTGCAGAGTTTGTCTTCCAGTTGATGTCAGGGTAGTTAAAGTCCCCCATTACTATTATGATGTGCTTCCTACATACTTTAGTTAGCTGACTAGCAAAAAGTTCATCTATTTCCTGTGTTTGGTTGGGTGGCCTATAGTATACATCTATGGCAATGTCGTCCCCCCCTTTTATATTGACCCATATGCATTCTGAACAGTTTTCATCATTGTTGTGCTCTATTTCTGTAGAGATGTAGTTATTTCTTATATAGAGAGCAACTTCACCTCCTTTTTTATTTGGTCTGTTTCTTTTAAATAATTTAAATCCCTCTAGCTGTGTGTTCCATTTGTGGGTTTCGTCCCACCATGTTTCCGTTATGGCAACAATATCATATCTGCCCTCATTAACCTGAATTTCTAGTTCACCCTGTTTGCTGTTCATACTCTGTGCATTTGTGTATAGACATTTGAGTCCTTTATGACCAACCCTGTGTTTACGTCCTATATAACCTGTGTGATGCCTGAGTTCCCCTAATGTCTTACCATCTATTTGGTTAGTGCACTCTGTGTGGCACTTGCTATTAAGAGCTTGATTTTGCTTGACAGCAAGATTGATGTTCTTGTCCACACCCACATCTATGTTACATGCACTGATAGCCCTATAATTTTTAGATTGCCGGAGACAGGGATGTTCTGTATCAGTTAGCTCTCTGTCCCCGCTGTTTAGTTTAAATATTCAAGAAGTCTTTTTTTAAAAGTAGGCAGTTTGTAATGATATCTACAAAAGCAGTTTTTAATCTCCCCATCCCTGAAAATGAATAATATAGTAATTTGGCAGGAAAGATGTAGTAAGCAAATTACTGCAATCTGTCATTTTAGCAACAGCATGTTTTGTATTTAAGGCTGGACAGTCTCCTATAGCAAGGAAATATAGATTTGCACTGACAAAAATATTTGTGATCTAAAATCACAACATTTTAGGTCATAATGTAACTTTTAACTTACCCTTAAAAACAATTATTAAAGTAATAACTGAGCATTATTCCCTTCCTAAAATTTTAGGATGCTTCCTAGTGCTACCAATTAATCAAGGAATACTATTCTAAATTATTTTGGGGGAAGGAGAAAAACAATAGAAGATAGAAGATGACTATGTCAGAAGGCCTCAAATTTTGATACTCCATGAATGAGCCAGGAAGATTGTGGAACAAGAAGGCACTGTAATCTCATATTAAACCTGGGGACTTATATTGTCCTATAAACTTCTCTGCAGCACTTTTAGCCAAACAATAGGAATTTATCATTTTCAGAAGCCTTCTTTTTTTTTTTTATTAATTATTTTTATTAAATTTTATAAAGTTTTAACAAATTTTAACACAGAAATATAATAACTCAACTGATAACAAACAAATAACAAATTTAACAAACAATACAAATAGCTGCTCGGAACCCCCCCCACCACATCCTCCCACATCCTAACCCCTAACCTTCAATCCACCTTCCTCACCATCCAATGCGGTGTCTAGAGTTTTCCCGAGCGCCCTAAGAAAAAGAGAAAAAATCTATTCCCTTAATATCCCCAACTACAGTTGAGAAACATAATCTATTACTTATTATCTCCCTCCCCCCTCCCCCCCAGGCTTCCCGGAGTGAATACAGAGTAAAAATGCAAGAAACCCCGCTAATCTACTATTTAGTAATTATTTATCTATATATCATATCTAATTCTTTCAATTGATATTTCTTTTGCATATAATCAATCCATTTTTTCCAGTCCATCAAAAATGTTTCATTTGAGTGGTTCTTCAAGTACGCTGATATCTTAGCCATCTCCACCAGATGGGTAACTTTTAATGTCCATTCTTCAATAGATGGTATTTCAGATGACTTCCAATATTGACCCACCAACAGTCTTGCAGCCGTAGTCAAGTTCAAGATCAACTTAGTCTCTATGGTGGAACAGTCCTTTGTTATACCCAACAAAAATAACTGTGGTACAAACTCAATACGCTTTTTCAAAATATTTTGAAGAATCCACCATATTTTTATCCAAAAAGCCTTAATTTTTTTACATGTCCACCAAATGTGAAAATAAGTTGCGTCCATAGATTCGCATCTCCAACATTTGGGTTTCAGATTTGGGTACATAAGCGATAATTTTTTTGGGTCTAAATGCCATCTATAAAACATTTTATAAAAATTCTCTCTTAAATGCTGAGCTTGTGTAAATTTAACATTTTTCACCCATATTCTTTTCCAAGTTTCCATCATAATTGAATGTCCAAAATTCCCTTCCCACTTAATCATACAATCTTTAACTAGTTCCTTTCCAGAATCAATTTCAATTAAAGCATCATATATTCTTTTAATATGCATCGCTCTTTGGTCTCTAATTTGTATAATTAGTTTTTCATCCTTTAAAGAAAAACCCATCTTAACATCTTTTTGCCATCTGGCTTGAAGTTGTGCATGATGATACCAATTATGAGCTATACCTTCCTCCCTTAATCTATCTAGTGATTTCAGTTCTAGGCTATTCCCATCTTTATTCAAAAGTTTATCATAGGGCTCCACGTCTTGAATTTGTTGTATACCCACACTCTGTATTGCATGTCTGGGAACAGTCCATAAAGGAATTTTACCATTTAACTTATAATAATACTTTTTCCAGACACGCATCACAGAGTTTCTTAATATATGCTCTTTAAAACCCCTATCCAATTTTTTATCATAAACTAAATAGGCGTGGAACCCATACACTAACCCATATCCTTCTATATTCAGTATTCTTTCATTTGTTAAATTAATCCAATCACTTATTGCCACTAGAACTGCTGCATAATAATATAATTTGAAATTAGGCACTTTCATTCCACCTCTCTCTCTTGTATCTTGAATGATTTTAAGTTTAACCCTTGGTTTCTTGCCATCCCAAATAAAATTGTTTATACCTTTCTGCCATTCATCAAGATTCCCATCCTTTTTAAGTATTGGCAACATTTGAAATAAAAATAGAAATTTCAGTAATACATTCATTTTAATAGCGGCTATCCTACCCAAGATAGATAATTGTAGTTAGACAACTTGTTAACATACTGGAATACTTGGATAAACATATTCAAGTGCCGGCTGTTTTAATGTTTTTAGATGCAGAAAAAGCTTTTGATAGATTGAATTGGACATTTTTGCAAAGGCTTGTGGTAAGGATGGGTATGGGGGACCAGTTTATTAATTCCATAACAGCTATATATCAGAAACAAACAGGACGGATTATAGTAAATGGTCAATTAACAGATTTGTTCAACATTGAAAAGGGTACTAGACAGGGTTGTCCCTTATCTCCTTTATTGTTTGTCTTAACTTTAGAGGTCTTATTGAATAGGATTAGAGCATCAGAGGAATTAAAGGGGGTACAAATTAGAAAACATGATTATAGATTATGTGCCTTTGCAGATGATTTACTTGTGACATTGACTCAGCCAATGCAATCGGTTCAGAGTTTGATGGAAATTATTCGAAATTACGGAAAAGTATCAGGTTTTAAATTAAATTTATCCAAGACAAAGATGTTGGTTAAAAATTTTGATAATAAATTAAAACAAGATTTGGAAAGAATAACGGGATGTGAGATAGTTAAAAAAGTTAAATATTTAGGAATTTATATAGAAGCCTCAAATGGTAAATTATATAAGAATAATTATGAGTTCTTATGGAGTAAAGTGCAAAAAGAAATGGAGAATTGGAAGAAGCCTTCTTAATATTAAGCAGAGATCATGAGGTCACAGCTAAAGCAAGCTTGGTATCTATTTTAAAGTATCTATTAATTTTAGTTTTACCCCACTGAATTTTTAGATTTATTTTTCTTTTATCCCTGAACATGTTTAGCTTTCATAGCCACTTACTCTCTTCTTATTCATTTTTCTAAGGTTTTATCTCTTGAGAATTGATCTGTTTTATGTTTTCAGAAGTCAGCCATATTTAAGCTGCCATATGTAGTAATTAAAGGGATAAATTAAAGATAATAAATACTGCCTTTCAGAAGAACATCCCTCACCCAAGAATATTCAATTCACCATAGACCAGTTTAGACCAAGACATAAACCAGTACAAGCAGAGTACTCTGTGAATCTAAATAAATAATAAATACAATAAGACAATGTTAAAATACATTTTTAAAACAAGATTACATTTATAAATGAGGTTCAGGATGCAACCTATATTAAATTATAATGTAGACAGTAAAAATACATGAAGTATACTAACATCCAAAATTACAAAAAAGTGATAATGTCTAGCATTTAAATGTATTACAGTTAGTAGAATTTGATTAATGGAAAATTGTCCCATCATGTCCAACAGATCTTCCATGCTAATGCACAAAACCTAGCTATTTGCATTGTAAAAAAAGATATGTCATCTGTGAGCATCATTTGGGCATAGGCTTAACCTGAGTAACTAGGATATCATCAGAGATAGGATGATTTTGGTTTGGATGTCTCTATAAAAGGAGCAACAAAGAACTTTCTCTGTAATTTCCACCTCTCCAGAATCACAGGGGCAAAGCCTTTCAGCTTTTATATAATTTTCCATCTGCAGAGGGGACATCAGGCAAGAGAGAAAGCTTTCAGATGAGTGGGTATTTTTAGCTGTATAAGGCAGTAGGCTGCAGTGACAATATATCTATTGTCTACTGGTGATAAGAATGCTGGGGCCTTCCCTAGATCTGTTTGCTGCTCTGTATCCTTTATCCTTTGCTACAGGGTTTGTTTCATCTAATTATATTTCATCTTGAGAACTGAAGGGGGAGAGTAGTCTAGATTTAAAAGGTTAGATTTGACAGCCTTAATCCGTGTGGATTGGTAGTCCTGAAAGCTAGACCTTGACAATACAAGTTAACCTTTAATCAAAGATATATAGAGGAGAAACACTCTTGACTTCCGACCTCAGAAGGATGAAAGACTGAGTCAACCTCAAGTTCATGAAGATTGAACTCCAGACTGTGGGCAGAATTAGCCTGTAATACTGCATTCTAATTACTGAGCCACCAGGACTCATATATAAGAAACCAAGGTCAATGTACATGGGAATGTACATGGGAAGCTCATCATCATGGAGGTCAGAGGGCCTTCCATTTTTAACACCTCATTAATTGATATTCTCCTACGGATATTCTGTCTCACACCTATCAAAAATTGAGATGGTTGGAGAATAGATACTGGTAGTTATATATGCTTATATCTTCTCCCATTGACTGGTATTGGAAACTTGGCAGTACATTTGAAGGGGACAGCATTTTTTGTTGGTAAACCCCAAGTTGATTGTGAACATTTGGGAAAAATAGATATATTCCCCCTTTTAAGTATCTCCCTTCATTGTAGGAATAGTTATCTTAACTTTATTAATTTGTTTACAGCAACTGCTGAGGTTATTATTTTTCTCTTTTAGGGCCTAAATAATGTGATTTCAATAGACTTCGATTACAAAGAAGAGTTCATCTATTGGATTGATTCCAGCAGACCAAATGGAAGTAGGATTAACAGAATGAATCTGAATGGGAATGATGTCAAGGTGATTTGGAAGTAATCATGGATTTATAAATATTATGTAGATCAGTAGCTAATGTCATTATGTAGAAAGTCGTTTGGATACTGGCACAGCTTAAGCCAGTAAAATTGTTACCCATAAAAACAGATTTTGATCTGTTAGCTTTATTGTGAATACATACATTGAAACTATGGAATAGATTAACCATGATTAATTTAAATCAATTTATATAGAGTGTAACTATGTCTGGATGAAACATTTTTTCCCACTCTACAGATCAAGTGATATTAAATTGCACAACCGCAATTGTTTACTTGGATGATAAATACTTAAGGTTCAAATACCACTTAAAAAGCATATATTTTAGTCATATTTGTGCTAATGTAAATCTTTAAGAATTTGCAGCTATTCACACTATTCATTTATTAAATTTACATGGCAACCATCTCATAGTTTGAGGCAACTCTGAGCAGATTATATAGATAGATGTGTGGTTGGCTTAGTCAATATGTATTTTCTTTAATTAATCAAAATATTAAACAATTGATACATAACATTATAACATGTAGCTTATTCAGAATATGGCATATTTCATAATATCTGTGACATTTGAACTTCTAACTTATTTAAGAATTCTTGGTAATGATTCCCTGTTCTTTTGCTTTTTTATTTCTAGACTTAATTTAGATTGTTTGCCAGATGAAGTTTGTTTTTTTTAATCACAGTAGAAACTGGTATCCAGGTGTATTCATATTTCAAATCAAAATTAATTTTGAACTATGATTTAATTAATGCCTGTATGCACAATGATGAGATAAAAAAATAATAGCTTATTATGGAAAGTGAAATGAAATACAAAATCCATCTGTTGTCTGATTTAAACTATCAGACAGATTGAGTTAAATGAAGAATATAGTGATTACAGTGAACAAAAATAAGAAATAAATGGGGAATACTCTCATATCTGTTAAAGAAAGAATATACTTTCCATTTGTTTACACAGGATTTTTTTTTGTGCTTCATATTTATGCAACTTTTCATTCAAAACCATTTGTGTTATTTTTACAGATTTCCCATCCTACTCAAAGTTAGACTTGTTAATGAGAGTTCTCAAGAAACCTAATTCATGCCAAGGTTTCTCAATGGATACCAGAATTGAGATCACCATTATGTCAATCCATAACTACACTTTTCTAGTTTGGAAGCTGTCTCAAACCCATTTTCTTATTTTTGCACAATAGTTTTAGTTTTATTCACTAAACTACTAGTGAATTTTGCCTAGGAAGTTTCGTTGCTGTATAAGAAAAAAAGCAAACTTTTAATATCTCAGAGTAGATACTTGACCATATAAATTAGATGAATGGACAGATAAATATTTCATCCAGATTCATTTTTTCCTTACATTTCCTATAATCTGAAAGATTATACTACTATTTTTCCATGCACAAAGAAAATTTTGAATTTGTAGTTATAGCAGCCGCCAATGAAGTGGCTTGACAAAACTGTCCATAGTAGCTTCATAGCTAAAATGGGGCGGCCTACCTTAACCTTTAGGACAGAGGTTCTCAACCTTGGCATCTTTAAGACTTGTGGACTTCAACTCCCAGAATTCCTCAGCCAGCTTTGCTGGCTGAGGAATTCTGGGAATTGAAGTCCACAAGTCTTAAAGTTGCCAAGATTGAAAACCCCTGCTTTAGGAGCTGTAATTGGTGAAGATGGAAGAAACAGTGCAACCAGTGCCATCTAGGTGCAGTTACCACTTGGAGTGCTTTGGGTGATGGCTTTTTGTTACCACTGCATCAGCCCATTTCGCTCTTGTTTATAAGAGTAAGTCTTGGAAGTTTCTGATAGTTATCTCTGATATTTTCACTTCATAAATCATTGCTGACTGCTGTTGTGTGTTGAAGAAAAGCAGGTAACTATGTTGTGTATTTGGATGTGAAGAAACCTCTAAGAATATGAGATGGGATGAGATTCTACACATCAGAGAAGGAATTCATTGGAATATGTCTAAAGTGAATCTTTAGAGTGCAGTAATGATGAGCCAATTTGGTGTAGTGGTTAAGGCATAAGTTCTGAAACCAAGAGACTCTGAGATTTTATCCTGTCTTAGCCACAAAGCCAGCTGGATAACATTGGATCAGTCATTTTCACTCAGCCCTGAGAAGGAAGTAATGAAAAAGCTTGCCAAGAAAACTTGCAGGAACTTCTAATGAAAGAAAAAAATAGTAAAACATGAATAAAATTACTATATAATGCTGTCTCTTGTTGTTGGTTAATTGTAGTATGTTATAAGAATTAATATATTTTCTTGCAAATATTTTTTCAGAATTAAGAACCTTTCAATTATATTAATTGTATTTGCCAGTGTAGTATAATTATTTACTTTTATCTCAGGAAAATGAAAATGGACTTTCCACCATTTTATTCTGTATGTTCTGCTACTTATACAGTTTTCATTTCTCTAGGTAGTTCATAACACAGCTGTTCCTAATGCATTAGCAGTTGACTGGGTTGGAAAGAATCTCTATTGGTCTGACACAGAAAAAAGGATGATTGAAGTATCCAAAATCAATGGCTTATATCCCACTGTTCTTGTGAGCAAAAGGGTGAAGTTTCCTAGAGATCTCTCTTTAGATCCTCAAATTGGGTATGGAGTTATCATACAAATTAATAGCACAGTTGATTGTTGAGTATATCCTTCTCAACAAAAGTAATGTTTAAAGGAAAACATTTTTGGAGTTAATGTAACTGGAGTTAATGAAAGATAATGGAAATAATTGTTATATCTAATATTTGAAAATTTCAGGTTGTTTCCAAACAATAATCACAAATTCGTCTAGCATAAATTTGAGCAATAATTTTGACAGCTAATAATAGGTAAATTAATTCAGCTGAATGAATTTTTTATATTATTTAAAAGCCATTAATCACTATACATCGCAATTAAAGTTCCACATGACAGTGGATTATGTAGAGGTATCCAATGGAAATCACAATAATGTCAAATAATGCTGTGTACATGATGTCATACAAATGGAATGAATTATTATACAATATTATTGTAATGCAAAATATGTATATAATTCATGCTGATAGTGTCAAGATGCATGTGATATCCCTTGTCCCTTTCAGTTACCCATTATTTTATTAGCTGTTCCATAGAAGTATGCCAGGAAATTTGACAATGCAAGAATGGTCAGCCCAAAGAAGTGGTGCTTATAAGCATTTGTTGAATTCATCTTTCATGGGATTGAAATCTAAACTCAAGACACCTTCTTGGTCCTTCCCCAGATGTTCCATGATGAAGAACCAGCAAAACCTTAATGAACACTCTTTTGTTTTAGACCCTCAGTTGTATACTGAAGCCCTGTGACCAATACAATTTTCTTCATGTGATCTCTTAACCATGTTGCTTGTCTTTTTTCTGACAAATATTTACTTTATTAATATCTTAAAATTTAGCAATCAGAAACCATACATAACTTCTATTACAGAAAGTGCATAGAAAATTGGGAACCCAGGAACGTCTAATAGTACTCATGAGAAACTTACATACAGGTCAGGAAGTATGGACAGAACATGGTGAAAGGTTGGCAAAGGAGCTAGACGAGGTTCCACTGGTTAATAGTAAATTATTACAGTAAATTATTTTGCTGATATCCCATTTATGTAAGACTGGGGGCATCATATATTAACATAAATAAAATACATGGGAGAATTATATTGCATTTTCTATTTCCACCTATACCTTCCTTTCCCTTAAACCTAGGGTAGCCCCCAAAGGATGCAGGATATTTTCAATATCACAAAACACACTAAAAGTGTGTGGCCATTTTTATTTTTTTACATTTTAAATTATTTATTTTATTAATTGTATATGCCATCAATCTCATGGTTTGAAGTGACTTTGAGAGGCTTACAGTGTAACAAAACATACAAATATAAAACAATTATAAACATAAAAATAGATTTCCTTGGAGAGGGAGGGGTTAATACATGTTATAAGAATTGTGGAAAGTTAGCATATCTTTAAATTTATTATTTAAAGGACAAAGCATGACTGATTATTGAGCCACTACAGAAAATGGTTTGGGCAGTATTATTTGAGAATGTTTTGGTCATTGAAAAATGTGAGGGACACAGATTATATGCCAGTTTTAGCTCCAAATATTTTTTTTCCCATTCAGTGCTGAACATTGTAAATTAATTTGCACAGAGAAAGATTTTGATGTAATGGACTATCATAGGAAAAGATACAGGAGAGAATGGAACATTTTAAAAAATTAAATCCATTGTACACTTTTTTTGCCATTGTAAGATCATATTATCTCTTGCTTTATGGTGAATGTGTGAAGTGAATTCAGCAAAAAAAAAACATAATTCTGACCTTAAGGTTTTGACCAACATTAAGCCCATTATCAACTCTTTTGAGAGAGAATAGTCTTTGAATTATGAATTAGCAGCTATCAACTTAGCTTAGTGATAGTGAACAATGTGATACTTAAAAATAAATGCTATATACAACTTTGTAAATTATACTGTTACTATGATTGTGTTACATAGTAACACCATATTTATGAATTTTGTTTCCTAGGTATTTGTATTGGATTGATTGCTGTGAATATCCTCATATTGGTCGAGTTGGCATGGATGGCTCTAATCAGACAGTTGTGATAGAAACACAGATATCTAGACCCATGGCTCTTACAATAGACTATGTCAACAGAAGATTTTACTGGGCTGATGAAAATCATATTGAATTTGCTAATATGGATGGCACCCGCAGAAATAAAGGTTAGTTACACTCCAAGACACTGTTACAACCTGTTCTTTTGACAAATTTGTTGTTTTCAAAAACTATTATTTTATAATCTACATTTTCTAAAACAATACAAATACCTAAAGTCAGATCCCATAGACAATTTATTCCATAAATTATATTAAAGGATCAAATTGCTTGTCATTTTCTGCTAAACACTTCCTTATTTGTTTGTTGCATGATCTTTGGACATTCCTGTACATGAATATTTTATGTGGAAAAAATAAATAATAAAACATACTGTGTTTGGCCTATGCAGTTTTACTTTGGATACACATTGTATATGAAGAAGCTAAGGACAATATATATGCATAGTATGAAAAGCACTTCCCTTTGTAACTTTTTAAAACAGTTCATGCTTGAATTCATTGTCCTAAGTTTTTGCTTTTTAATAAATTGATGCTTTCATTTTCAACATGGTGTTATTTAAAAGTGATGTATTTACATGGAAATAGGTAATCAGTAAAACTTCATTTCAACTTATGCTATTCATGTCATACGTCAAAATTCTACATTTAAACAATACCAGTTCATTCCTTTGGCACTAAATTGACACGCTATGGCAGTGGTGTCAAACTCGCACCATCACATGATGTGTTGCGACGTATCACAACTTTTTTTTGCCATTGCTGGCAATGGGGGGGGCATGGTTTCGCTATGATGCATCCGGCCCATGGGCTGGCAGTTTGACACCCCTGCACTATGGCAATTATATAAAAATAAGGACAAGGGAGAGAGAGGGAAGCTTTCATTGTTTATGTAATGCAGATCTGTGGGATGACACAAAGGGGAATATTGGATTCAATGATTATCCTACAAATCCAGGGCTTTTTTTGTCATAAAACGCCCAGAACGGAGTTCCGGCACCTTTTTTGGATGGAACTTTGTAGGGTAGGCAAGGCGGGTTGTATGACATGTGTGAGTTCCAGCCCTTTTCTTGTGTGTGTACAAAAAAAGCACTGTACAAATCACATTACCATCAATTGTCCCACATTATATGATTTTATGAGATAAATCTGTGTTTTCAAATCTCTTATCAACTGATTTCGTTTTACTGAAAAAAGACCTCTCTCTTTCTCTTCTGTTCAATAACATGTGTGTATTCATATTCATTACATAATTCCTTATGACAAAAATGCCTTTAATTGTAGACAGAGTTTGAATTTGATAATGATTTTTAAAATTCTAAATTGCTTGATCCAGGAAACTGGAGGGATTATTACTTTCATACTGCTATGAGGGTAATTATTATACAATAACACAATAGAGTAGTCCTTCATCCTGTTATCACCTTGCTGCCCAGGATTGTTTGCTTTGATTTCTGCCAAATTTTTTCTCTATCTCTTGCGACACGATGTTTTAAAATATATCCTCCACATATTTTATTGAATTTGACTTTCTACCAATTCTTTTCAATATTTTTCCTATGGCTTTGTAGTAGAGGAATCTTCTTAGTTTACATCACTTGAACGTCTGTTTTAAAATATTGTCAGATTTTGGATAATTCTTTATTCTCAGAAGTTACTTAGAGGAAAGTTAGGAACTTCAGAAGGAAATATGGGTTGAAGATACCTAGAGAGGAAATGCAGGCAGGTGAGAATGGTAATTCAGCAAATGGAGAAAGTGTCACAAAGTATTCAGTGAAGAGAAAGCCGAAAGAGTAACAGCAAAAGGCTTTCTATATAAGACAGAGACTAAAAGACATATAACCTGCTAACCAAGATAAATACATAGTTACAGTGATTGTGAAGCAACTTCAGACATAATGGCAAGGCCTCCAAAGAAGGCACTTTTAAGGTAGTTTTTGCAATAAAAATATTTTAACTATCAGTCTTTCTCAAAACTCAACACTAATGTTATTATATTCTATTGCAGTTCCTAATCAACATGTTCTAGGCGTGATTGCTCTAACATTATTTGAAGACTATATATACTGGACAGATGGAAAAACCAGGACTGTCAACCGTGCCCACAAAATCTCTGGAGCAGATAAAGTAGCACTGATTAACTCATGGCATACCATAACTGATATTCAAGTTTATCATTCATTTAGGCAACCTAATGGTAAGAACTGATCTTTTAAAATTACATATTCATTCAAGCAAATGCCTCTTTCTCTGTTACCAGACTTTTTACTGAATTCTGCTTAGCAATAACCATGAACTATTTAGAGTGTTTAAGATTGTTAGAAAAGTAAAATAGACATAAGAGAACTGGCTATTCTTCAAAATACCTGTTACAATTGAATACGGTAAATCACAGATACAGCCTTTAATAATTTACTGAGCTTCCTCCATTCTTCCTAGTTCTTATAATGGATGTGGATAGAAATGAAAACAGCATTTCTAATATTGGTATAATGATCAGATTCCTCCTGGGTCAAAAATATCCTCCATATTATTTTCACTGGACAACTAGAAATGCACTGATAGCAATAGTACTTAGCAGTGCTTTATAGCCCTCTCTAACTGGTTACCAAGTCAGTATATTGCCCCCATCAATCTGGGTCCTCATTTTATCGATCTTGGAAGCATGGAAGGCTGAGTTAACCTTGAGCTGGTGAGGATCAAACCCCTGGCTGTCGGCAGAATTAGCCTCCAATACTGCATTCTAACCACTGTGCCTCCACAGCTCCATGGTGTAGCATTCGCCTTAACTCAAATTTAGAACTATTTTTTAGCTCAGTTCATACAATATATTCTACGCAGAATTCAGCATGACGAATAGCGAGTGTTATCTTTCCCTTTCTGCTATACCAATAATAATATTGCGAAGCCAATCTTCAAAAGTAAAAACATATTTTCTGGAGCAGGGAGACTTTGCATGTAGTGTGTAAGGTGGAAGCTTACACATAACAATGTCTGCACTGCAGAAATTCTTTCCATGGAGGTTTCATTGGGACTTGAATAAAGTAGGGTGTGCACATAGCTCCTTTTTTGTGTTTATATGAGAAGATATCTAACACAGCTCTTATTATTGGTCAATTGTTTGAATTAGTTTTATAGAATATGAAATGATTTTATGTCATATAAACTATCTTTTATAGAAAAGTAGTAACAATTCAATTTTCATAATTTATTATTCTAACTTATCTTTTAAAATAATATTTCTAAAATTTATGTTTCAAACATGTTAGAGGTATCTTTAAACTGGAAGATATTACAGGTTTAGAATTAGTTTTACTTCAGTTTTATGGGCATGTTTTAACTGTTTTATGTTTGTATTTCTAGTGGCTAAACATACATGTACATTACATAATGGTGGCTGTAGTCATCTATGCCTTCTTGCCCCAAATAAAACTCACACTTGTGCCTGTCCTACCAATTTTTACCTCGCATCAGATAATAAGACCTGCTTATCAAATTGCACAGCCAGTCAAGTATGTATATTGTTTGGAATGGAAGTTTTTTTAAAAATATTTTCAGTATCTCCTTTTAAGTATATTTACATATTTTGAGATATGTGCTACTGCTATAAAAATTGTAACAGTATGCTGTATATTTAATTCTCAGAAGCATTTATTTTGTAAGTGTGGATATTATTGTAGCAAATACAATAGATTTATATGCATGAAAGAATGAGACTTTTCGAAGTAGTTTATAATAATCAGTATATCAGATTCCAGTTACTGACTTTATTCTACACACACACAAACATACACACGCATGGACACCACACACAACCTGTACATCTTTATAAGTTGTATATCTATTTTAAAACCTTTTCTATTACATTTTTCTCCTTTAGTTCCGCTGTAGGACAGACAAATGTATTCCATTTTGGTGGAAATGTGACACTGTGGATGATTGTGGAGATGGATCAGATGAACCTGAAGAATGTCGTAAGTATAAATGAATACAATATTTTAGGAATACTATTCTTCAGACTTATTAATCATATTGTAAAAGTGATAAAAATAGAATTGCTGAAAGTCATTTTTTCATACTGTATATTACATTTGAAAATGAGAAATATTACTGCATAATAAAAAATACAGTACTTTAATTCTTACAGTAATCAAACTTTTTCTAAGTGTAGGATTTTCAATTGGACTTTAGAAATTAGATTTTCTAGTGCTCCTTTATATGTATTAAATCTGCAATTAATAATACAAAAGAGATTTATTAGGCTTTTGCCAATCTCTTTTAGAATGTATGGTTGCTATCCATCTTCTCTAGTGTGG